>CM065052.1:267265375-267710375 GCA_032883995.1 Coronaproctus castanopsis
TATTACTTCGAAAAATATAAAATCATTATTTATCGTATATTTTTCCGCGGAATTTATTGTAACCATCTCTGTCCTCAATAACGTACTATTAGTGTGTTCCAGTGACGTTAAATATTTCTGCCGTCTATTAGAATTACATATTCGACGTGTAAAAAGTAGAAAAATAACTCCGGTGAGTCGGATTAGCGCTTGGGGTTTAGCCTACTTGAGTTTTGGTTATTTACTTAAAGTTCAATTTAACTCGGGTTTACTCTGTTATAATTTAGTTTTGTCTGAACCTTCAACCAAGTCTGTCTACGCCACTGTGCAGATGACAAAAAGTTAATTGCGGAAACAAGATGGTAGGTGCAGAAGATGCCACGATCAACGACGAAGGAAAAGATTTCGGTACGAAGATGTGTATATAAAACCGAAATAATGAAATTTACAAAGAAAAGCAGTAGTGAAGCGAAATTGAAAACTTACAACGTTTAGATGGAAAATATAACCGAATTTAAATGTCCGGGAGTAATAAACCATGTAAGAGATATGAGAGAAATAAGAGCATGCAATGACAGAAGCTTTTAAAAAAATAAGCTTTCGTAAATCTGGAAAACGTGCTGAAGAACAGGAAATTGCCGATGGAGCGCTAATAAAGAGAACGCGATGTTACGTGTAGCCCGTGTTAAAATATGCGGGCGAAGCGTAGGTTATTAACGTCAAATGCGAAAAAATATGGATTTATCGACGAGGACAGATCTCAACTCTAACGAGAAGGTGTTAAAGCAGCTAGACGGGCTGACTATAGTAGAAGATATTACGAAAAGAAAATTCAACTATACAGGTTACACAAGCTCCGGAAATAAGGACTGTTTACGTTAAGAGTACGAGGAAAAATACTCGAAAAAGTAACAAGAGAAACGAAAAGATCCGACAGAGTCAAGAAAGCGACAGCCACAGCCAGACTTAGGAAAATATAAAACGCCCTTGATGCGTAAACTAGTATTTTAAATAAGTTATTTTTTTACAATGAACGATAAATCGATTCTTACGCAGCATGTATATATTATTATATATTTGCATGAATACACCCATGTATATATTTATAATACATGTACATATATTTTATATATATATATATATACACTAGTTCGTATATAATTCGGTACGCGAGAAATTATAAATTTAATATTTTATTGCTTATTTTAGATAAAAGTCCCGCGCCTGTTGTGTATTGGGGAATAAATGTCCGTTTTCGTTCGTAATATTTTCGGTATAATACCAAACAGGTCCTATGTATAATCTATACGGAATGCAATATCGCGCGCACGCGGCTGAATTCTACGTAATACTTATTATTATGATTTAATTCGATATACGACGCCTCAAGCTGGGCCAGAACAGTAGAGTCATAAATTTTTCCAATAAGAAATGTCTTTACACGAGGAAAGTTAAAAAATTTTTTAACGAATTTTCAACTAGAACTAAACTATCGACTTCCGAATTGGAAATTTTATAGCTTTCCATTATTTTACGATAGCCGTCCGAAGACGGGGACCGTGTGTGTAGTAACGCTCGTAAATAAATGATATACGATCAGACGCGTAAGATTTAAAACGTTACTTCTAACATTCACAACCGCATCTTCAACCATCTCGTTCGATTTAGTCGATGATATTTTATCTTTATCTTATTTAGCTATATCTCTTTCCCTTTAAAAAAAAAAAAAATTAAATTAAATTAAATTAAATAAGAAAATATTCAAAAACCAAACGCCCATAAATACATAGTACAACATCGAGCCCTCGGATATGTAGATATACATTAAAACCGAATAATCGATAAAATGGATATTTTTTACTCGATCGATTTCTTTCCGACTGACGAACGCCAAGTTTGAAAATAAACTAGTTTCACAATACGGGGGCGAAAATTATCGTCTGTTATTTTTATTTTTAATCGAGCTTCCCCGCAAGATTTACCCGTCATAAATTGTAACATAATAAAAACCTAGATAAAAACATAGTAAAAATGAAATTTTTTCATGATTAAAAATTACAAAATTTTTCGGTCGTTAGGCCATTATCGAGCGAATATTAAGAAATATAAAATAAAAAAATATCGATTAATTCACAAAAAATCAGCAAAATGAAGAACACTATTAATAAAACTGTCTGACTACACTTTGGAGATGGAAAATAATTTTTCAGCAGACCAGATGCTCTGATATTTATTAAGTCTATGCGCAGTCGTAGCATAGTTCAAACAAAGGACGAAATAAAATAAGTTTATCGTCGAGCCTGGTGTTTGACTTTTCCGGCCATCTGTATAAAAAAAGTGCGAAATTGAGCTTATAGAAACATCTACAGTTCGGATTAATAGCACGTATATATATTCAAGAGGAAGGAAAAGATTAGAATATGTAACATCAAACACACTGGATTCAACAGAGTCAGGGAAGTAGTAGCCGCAGCAAGATTAAGGAAAATATGAAAAGACCAACGTCCTTGATGTGCAACCTCCTTTGAAGGAGATGCAACTTGATGATGATGATATATTTAATTATATCAATCAATAGGCGCTTCCGTCATTTGACTGGTCCAAGTCCTTAACCTTTTCCTATTCGCCGTCCATCTTTTTAATTTCGCATAGGTCTTAATATTTGATTCGTTCTTGATTGTGTCAATCAGCGTCTGTCTTGGTCTTCCTTTCGGTCTGCGCAATTCGTCCTTCTGCGATATCTTTTAGTAGACTATTTTAACACGTACGCGATCCGATGAAAAGAGTTAGCTGAATTATATTTTTACTATAAATTTATTATAATATTTTCTTTTTAAAATTGTAATTTTGTATTAATGATGATTATTTAAAAAAAAAAAATTTAAAACGGAATAAATAAAAAAGAATTAAATTCTATATAACGGTCGTATATATTATTTTCGGCGACTCTGGGAATTTGTTTACTATGATAATTAAATTATTATAATAAAACTTATATAGATTACAATTTTTTTTTATTTTTTTTAAGAAAATTATTATCGAAGAAAATAAAAAAAAAACACGATATAATATAAAAAGTTTGATATGTGGCCGAAAAAACTCGCGTGTTACTTAAATTGTACCACCTCGAATTTTGAATGTTCGAAAATATATTTTCGATGATTCTGAGAACTATAACCGTATTCATGAGAATTTATTTATCAAGTTTTATCTTTCTATACTAATATATCTCTATCTATATATCTATCTATCTATTATATATGTATATATATATATATATATATATATAATATAATATAAAAAGAGAGAATTTCCGCTAAATTGAACACCGAGTATGGCCAAAAGCATAATAGTAGACTACGACAATAACTGAAAATAGGAGATAGGTCTAACGGACAAGCGGGAATAGTAGAATAGAGTAGGTTTTTAGCGGTTTAAATGCAAAACGAAATGACAGCTTTTTGACAGGTTTGTTAAAATGATATTCAGAATGTTTTCCGCTATTTGAATATGTAGTTTCTCGAGTGTGGTATATAACGCTCGTATATATATATATATATATATATATATATATATATATATATATATATATATAAATACGAAATTTTGTAATGAAAAACAAGTCGGTTCTTTTGAATATTTAAAAACTAGCTTGGATGTTATCCTCGATCGGTAGGGGTTTTAACTTTTTGGAGTGTTTATCTTTTGACGAGAGAGACAGAGATAATTTCAAACAGACAGCGGAGGAGTACCTCTATATCTTAACTTTTTAGGTGCAGGCGATGAGTACATTTTAATGCACTGTTGGTGACAATTATTATATATATAATATGTCTACATTTCTTAAAGTTACCTGTAACATCGGTAGCTTGGCAACTAAAAGATAAGTATCTTTGGCTACTGGATAAGGGTCCGTCTAAGATTAGCTATCACCTTCTTGACTGTTGACTCTTCTTTTCACACACACACACGTGTACCTGAATTATTATTTATTATTTTCCTAAAATAAATTTCGAAATCAACCGACCGAATATTACCCTATGGTTAGTGGTACGGTCGAATAATTTTGATGTAATAAATAATTTTCACTTGTTTATTTTTACGCGTTACGCGCCTGAGAAACTTTTAAAATCAAATTAATTTTCGAATGAATATTATTTTTTAAATCAACGTGATAAATTTAATCATCATTAAGTTCCGTCTCCGTATCAGAGGTAGGAGACTACTTATCCATATTTTATTGCACAGTGTAAGTAAACGAGGCAATTTTAATGTGGCGTTAACGTAGATAGACACACACATACCCGGGAGAACTGATTGTAATCACTTTGTTGTCAGGACACAATAATGCTTTTGTAGTATACTGTATTATTATTAGCGCGCATATGGTGTTGTGCGTGATGGTTTGCCATTGCCTTCCATACGATAATATTAAGATTGTTTATATTTTTATTTTGCGATGATAATTTTTGCGTCGCCGATCGTATTCGAATTCAGTACCTTCCGTATAGAAGTCCGCGTTCTAGTCACTGGGGGCTATCACGATGACATGCGATAATATACATGTATATGACTTGTCTTTTAATTCATGCGTATGGTTTGAAATTGATTTATGTGCACTATCTCGATATTAAAACTGGCATTACAAGTCTTAGAGCAAAATTCCGTCCACTCCTGTAGGATTTAGGCTTATAGCGGTCATATTTGAGACGATGCCTTTAACGGGATTATGCAGCATTTTTTAAGGAAAGTTATCCCAAGTTTTTTTCACCGCAGCTTGATGCATCGCTGTTCATGGTTCACGGTTACTTATATGACTCGTTCGCAACTAACCTCCATATCTGAAGGCCATTCTGCTATTCACAACCTGCGGACGCGCCTCCTCCCTTGAGCTCAGGGCCCTTCGGTTAGAGATATTTAACCGCGAGCTGAAGTCTAATATTGTGCGAAAAGCTTTTCTATGGTGCATAGATGGACAAAGTCGGAAAAAAATACATGTATATTTTTATTTTATTTAAATACGCTCGAATTCTAAAAGTTATTCGCGTCAATAAAAAATCTATCTCACAGCGAAATGAAATTAATTTCCTATATGTATTAATTTTTTTAACGGGCGGTTGAGTCAGGAGCATCCAAAATTAATTATTTAAACTCATTTTACCTTCCGAAGGATTTGCTACAGAATTGGTTGATCAAATAAAATTGCGAAGAATTATGATTCAATTTTCGGGGGGTAGCATAGAGAGCAAAATAATTTTTTTTTTTTTATGGGGATGCCTTTACAGCTTACCCAACGTGGTGCCGTAATAATCACTAACTCATATTTTTATGAACTCGGACAACTTCTCGAGAAAAGTCGCTATGTCCGGGAACAAACCTAGATTCTCAATATGCAGAAGGGACATTACGTTATAAGGAGGACCATCACGAGATGCGTACAGTAATTTGAGATACAGTTCAGAGCGTAATGCTGTTAATGAAGGACATTCGAAGAACACGTGATCAGGGTTGCAGACTACACGACTAGCATGTAGAGGACAATACGGATCTTCTCTAAGCTGCATAATGAACAGGCGGCCCGGCAACAAGCAATGCCCAAACCGCAATCTGCTGATAAGCACAATTCCTCTCCGCTTGATGTTTATGAAAACGTAGAACCGTGGGCACCTAGGGAGAGACGGCTGCAGCTGATAATCCGCAGTAAGAGGCGACCGCTGTATGCACTTCATATATGTCTGTTCCCAGAGTTTTTTATGATCAGACTGTGTGAAATGAATGATCTATTTGTTTTATGAATTAATTTAGTGGGATAAATACGGAGTCGAGATTTTTTTCTACTGCATTGGAAAAAATTTTAAGTAAGGTGAATAGCTGTAAAGTGATTAGTTGTAAGGTTTGAATTTCATAAATCCGCAAAAGGATTTATTCTTCGTGTTTGATGGAAGCGATTGCATCAGATTCGGAAGCGGCAATTGAATGATACGGTTGAATCTTGATTGCTTATTTCGTTGATTTGCCTGCCACTTCATTTGATGAAAAAAATGCGTGATTTGGAATGCTTAGTTAAATTGGATATTGCAGTATAACGGGCTTAATATTTTTGTAGCAATAGAATATAACTTGATAGAGTTATCATTGAATCTTACAATGCCAAAGAGGTGGAGAATATATTAGATGATTTTTGTGATTTTCAGTGACTGCGCCAAATACAGAGTAGAACATGATGAAACTCCGATCCGTTTACTGCGTTGCAATAATAATAATAATAATAATAATAATAATAATAATAATAATAATAATATTATTTTTCTTATTTTACATATTTCTACTACGTACACGAGTGAATACGTAAATATTGCGCGAGTTCTCGTCAAAAATATAAAATTTCTCATCGAGTCGACAATTGGACGTCGTTTAATGACATTTGGCAAGCCAAAGATAGATAGATGACTACACATTAAGAAATTAGTGTTAAATTTTGGACGAATGACTGTGTTGGCTAGACATCTTTTTCATTATACAAATAATTCTTGTCCCTGAATACATCATCAGTTCCATTATAATATACGTAGCGTTTTCCAATAATATGTTGAAATGGAATGAAACAAACTATGTAATGGGTATTCTCACGAAAATCGTTTTTTAATCGAAACCGCCCGCGGCACGCCACCATGTAAAAGCGGAGTATAAAATTGTTCAAACGTCTCTACACCGCTACATTTCACGGTAGCACGGATCCGAGTAGTTCAATTTTCAATGACTCTAGATTTGACTGAATTTCAGCAATATTTTCTTTAAGGGTCGATTTCTGACCCGCGACGCCAGAAAATAAAATTCTAGCGAGGATTTTGGTGGCGAATTCATCTGATACCTTCTAGTAGTTCCTATTTATGTCGATCGTGACGTGGACTGGGTGTCATGTAGCGCCATCAAGTTTTACACACACACGTCGTCAAAAGAACATATTCGTCAACATCGACCCACTCCTATTGCAAAACCTTGTTCATAAAATGTTATTTAAAAAAATTGCTAAAACGCTCGTTTATCCGAGGTATCGAAATGACGCGTTAAAATAGAATTCCTATAATTTATTTTAAAATTTAGTTCGGTTATTTTTTATAATTGATTTGTAACTGTTCGTAACTTCGAAATTTCGTGAAAATTTTTTTAGATTTGAAGAACAAAAAAATAGATTTCAGCGTACTTCTGAAACTTTTTGGTTTTGTTTTTCTTAAATCTAAATATCGTCAAACGTAAAACTGAAAAATATCTGTCGATCGTAAGTGAAAACTCGCCCAAGCTCTATCAAAATTTACTCAGATTTGTTTTACGCGTTCTCTGATTTCTTTTTTATCAGATTGTTACAAAAAAAACACAATTATTTTCAACGGTTCTTCGCGACCATCGATTTTCTCAAATTCCGTTCGGTTATTAAAACCGTTTAAAAAAAAGTAATAATAAATTCTCTTCGATGGGATAATAAATGGAGCGAACTAAAAGGTCGACCCGAACGCTTGAGGAGTGAAAAACTGATGGTTACGACAATAATAATAATAATAATAATAATAAAAATAATAATAAGAGCAAATAAAAGGGAGGTATCTTTGCGAACTCGCTGAGAAAAAGAGAGAGTGCGGCGATACTATCGTTGGGACTTGTGGCCGAACCATAACAATCGTCGGTTGGGTATCGATATCGGCCTATACACTAAAATAAATATTTATTCAGCAGTTTTGATTCGATTAAGGATTACGAGAGAAAATGTCTTCTCGAATTTCCATCCCTGCTTATTTTGTTGAAGAGTAATCGGCTACATTTTGCCGAAATAAAAATCTACGTATAAACGTGAAAACACATACGAACACACACACCCACATATATATATGTATAATTTACGTGTAAAATCTTTGTTTTCGGAAGTGAATTTTCCTTCAAGCTAGTAACGTTATATATATATATATATATATATATATATATATATATATATATATATATATATATATATATATATATATGTATATACTAATATATAAAACTGTAATGTCGGTGATTTGCGAATATTTTCATTATAATCACTACATTGGGATATTTTTATCACAAATAAACAGAAAATCTATTTTTAAAAACTGTGAAACTGTCCGTCTATCTGTCTGTCTGTTCCGATTTAACCCAAAAACTATTAAAGCAATAATGATGAAATCAAATAGGACAGAAATTACAGTTGCGTTAGAAGCATGGCCGAAATAACGGACGGATGTGTATATATATATATACATACATATATATATAAATATATGTATATATATACGCATACTACAATAATATATAAACCTGTTAAAAGAAAGAGACAGCGATAGTGTATTAAAAAAAATAAGTACACAGGTAAAGCCGTGTGTAATTTGTATATATATATATATATTATGGCGCCTCCTTAAAGAAACGTGAGTTAAAATATTTGGATCTCCATAAAATGTTCGATGTTGATAAGAGTACGAAACGATCCTAGATTTCAGGCAGGTCGATCGATAAGTTGTTGGTAAAATGGTGTAATCTCGATTTGAGCGAAATCTAAGATGATGACGTTTATTTTATTCATAGCAAAATAAAGACAGACTAACATGAAATAATCCGAATTAAGTGACGGTGATATTATTTATTTGAAAATTTTGTAAATTTATTTCGGACGTAATTTCGTACTCCCCCATATCATCTCGAGCAAAGTATAATTTCGACTGAAAATTTGATGATTGTAATTACTTCATTTGAAAATATCGGCGTCGATCTAAATTGCGATCAGCCATTTCGTTGGAACTTCGCATGGACAGACCGAAGTTGCGTAATAAACGCGAATATTGAGATAGAAGTAAGCAAAAAGGAATTTGTTTTCCCTCACGAATTCCTATGCGAATGAATAAATGTACACATAAATACATATGTACATACATATATACATATATATATATATGTGTATATATATGTATATATATATATATATATATATATATATATAATATACATATATCGCTGTGCATTGTCGCCAACCGTTGTTAAACCATCTAATCTTCGTTAATAGCTTTGCCGTGAGTTCCAAACACCAAAATGACAGTTTCTATAATGCACTTGTTGCTTATAAAAGTTTATATACATGACGAGCGAATCCCCACATAATCATATATATATATATATATAATTATATAGATATATATATATATCTATTTACACATACAGATTCAAATCATCTTCCCTCTTTCGATAGGTCGTAATTCGCATACTATTGTGTTTATTGTAATGCACGGAATGACGTATTGTATCGTTTATATACGTGCTCGATAAACCGTATCTGGCATTCGAAACACTTTCCTATTTAAGGCCGGTTCGCAGGAGTATATATATATATATATATATATATATATATATATATATATATATATATATATATATATATATATATATATGTATGTAAAGAAGGAAGGACATATATTGAACGATATCTGTTTATTACCGAGACAAGTATCGCGCAATGCTACCGACCTAACTTCCCGTCCCAAATATGGTACTCGCAAAACATGGACGTAGATAATTTTCGGATTTAATACTAAGAATTCATTTGCTTCCTTTAAGAAATAAATATAACGAATAAAGTTTAAAATATTTAAAAATCAGCCCTGGGTGAATCATTAATGTATCTATATATAAACCAAAAAAAAATTACAAAATCATCTGGTTTTAAAGGTGAACGAGAAATTCTCGGTTGGAAGCTCAAAATATGACGTCTATACAATAATATCAAATCGAAATCCCGATATAAGCAGCAGACACAACTTTGAACGAAACGAACTTCCCCATTCTCTGTCTCCTCTCGCCCTTCTCTACCTTCTTTCATACCCATATATATATATATATATGTGTGTGTATGTATCTGGAAAATTAGAAACCAACTCTAATTCGGCAGATCTTTTTCCCTCAAATCGCAATCCAGGAAATAAAATCCACCGGTTGATTCGTCCGAATTAATTTCGACGATAAATTAATTCGATTATTACTTATTATTTTTTTTTTAAATCACGATTAAATTTCGACGCGACGAAGAAACGGTTTATCGATTGTTGCAGTTGTGTGACGTGTTGCAGATTCAGCCGGATTTTCTTGTTCGGAGGATGAAGATGACGACGAATCTAATTCTTCAGCTCCCGGCAGTAACGGCGGAGCATCTATGAAACAACAACAAAATTCTCATCATCAACAGCATCATCCGCATCATCACCATCATCACCATCATCATTTACACGCTCAAATGCATCCTAGCACGCCGGAGTCGAATAATAATTCCTTATCGGCCAGCGATTTACAAGGCCAATTGGGTCATACGGTGGTAGATAGTAAAGGACAAGACGATTCGGAGGATCAAGGTAAATAAAAGCTTTCAAATTTCGGTTATGATTACTGAAATTAAGATTTTTTCACTGAAATTCGATAATAATCATAAAATAACACAATAATAGTGACGATGATTAAAAGACGGTGACGTGTACAGTAGTAATAAGAATAGTTTAAATTTAAATTCAAATTTATTTCACGTTTCTGTTTGATTCAAAGTAATTTAGATACAATAAAACAAGGACAAAATATAATCGTTTTTCCTCACTCGTGTCACAAACGCATGGCACATTCGTATACATAGACACTTGCAAATCTCGCGTATACAAAAGAAAAACATAATATTTTTATACGATGAAACTAATACATATAATTGAAACAATCGCGATTAATGCTCGTAAAAAATTTTTGGAAATTTGGAGTAAATATATTGTCTAAATTTATACAGCAATAAGCTCTACTGCTGAGAGTATGCAGAATAAAATGAACGAAACGCTAGAAGATCCTGACATTCTGCCGAGTGAGGTTGAAAAACTGTTAAATATCGAAAAACAACAAAGTTGCGGGAGATGATAAAATACCAACGGAGGTACGTAAACAAATTGAAAAAGAAGGAATTTCTAGAATCTATATAATTCTATACGGGCGACTGACCACACTATTGGTGCCTAGATGCCTTCGCATAAGAAAAGAAACTAAGTATCGCAGACGGCAAGATATTTCTACCCATAGCGAATAACCGGATGTAAGCATACGTTGCAAAAGAAATATCCGAATAACAGTCGAGCTTTATTAATCGACGAGACGTACACACACGAGAGGAGATTCTTAACACTAGATTATTGATAGAAAAAAGCACGCGAATACGAGGTATCTATTCGATATCGTTCGATGACGTAAACTTTTGATAATACCGACTGAAATGGGCGCGATAAAGCATATTATTTATATATTATAAATAGGTATACAAGAATAATCGCAATATTCTGTTTATCGACACTGCAAAGTCAAGATAGTTCCACGTTCGTAGAGGAGTCGGAGAAGGTTGTATTTTGTCGACTATGCTCTTTATATAATGAGATTAGTCTCGGAGCAGTTGAACGACGGAATAGAGATAGCAGGACGAATAATAGCAAATCTCGTATTTACAGGAAATAGTTACGAATATGAAGGAAATGGAAAAACTTGGAAATAAAGAAAGTCATTGCGTAAAGATCGAAATAATGTTTAATCGATCTGAGATACCACCGTTCGAAAAGGCACTTTATAAAACAAGTTTTTTAGAATCGCTCCTAGACAACGAAGACGTGGTTATGAAATAAGAGGTAGAATTGAAATTGCCAGAAACGTCATGATGAAGATGAACACGATCTGGAAAGATAACTCCATTAGGAAAAAAAATCGAAACTTAGATTGTTCGAACGCTTGTGTTTCTCATTTTGTTGTATACATTCGTGATGTGGAAAAAAGTGTACATCGAAAAAGAATCGAGCGTATTAAAGTATGATGCCGGAATAGCACAAGAAATCGCACAAAAAATACTTCGAGATTTTTTAAGTTGTATTTATTTCGCCAATATCGAACATCTCCAATTGTCACAAAAAAATATAGCAAAATTTTTCGGACACGTAATAAGAAATCAGGAAAGAATGGAAAGCGCAATTATCAGGGGGAAATTAATGGAAAACGGGCACCGGACTGGTCGTACACCTACAAGATGAACATTGTGCTGCATATAACAAGACGAACATTGCGCTGCATATAACAAGACGATTGTGTAGGACAAGCAAAAGATCACGCCAAATGGGGGGAGGGGGAATCGTAAAATTACTGGCGTATTAAACACTTAATCTAGGTTGACGACTGTTTATTTTTCAGTTGCTTTCCCGTCTTTATATTATCTTGCTTTATTTTATTTTTAGGTTCCTTAGACGGTGATCCTGAAACTAGGGACAGTCAAATCGAAAATAAGTCTCCCGAAGATGGTAATTCCGGTTCTAAAAGAAGAGGTCCCAGAACTACGATAAAGGCTAAACAATTGGAAGTTTTGAAAACTGCATTTTCGCAAACGCCTAAACCGACTAGACACATCAGAGAACAACTTGCAAAAGAAACCGGCTTACCGATGAGAGTCATTCAGGTAAATTTATTTTTTCCGAACCGTAGTTATTATTATTTTATTATTTTGATTTTTTTTTTTTTTTAATATTTTAGAGATATCCAATCCGGGAATACAATTTTTTTTTACACTTTTAAGTATACATTAGAAAATTTTGTTATAAATTTTATACGGATGCTTATAACGCAATACCGTTTCTTAGGTGCAATGTAGATAATATTCGATGGGTTCTCGTTTATATAAATATTTGGGAATTGAGACATTTCTCGTCGATGAGAGAATAAATAATTTCGTTAGCGTTAAAATTTCATATAGCACGCAATTTTAATCCCAGTTCGACGAAATGTAAGCATCTGGATGAACTTAACAAATACTTCCATATTTATTTCACCGATCCCGAAATATCGTACATTGTCCGTGTATCAAACGAAGCAAAACCCATCGATGATATTCAATAATAATAATCAAATCAAAATTATTGGAATATGCAATATTACAAATTTTTTAACCTATTTTAAACTATTTTAAACATATGCGCAAGTTTACATACTAAGTATATACGATATAGAATACATTCGTCAATATACAATAATTGAGCATAAATAAAAGTATATAGAAAGACACGCACGTCCACATACATACACATAGTTATTCACAACGCATAATTTTAAGCCGCTCGCATATGAGCTCATACACACTCGCGAACATTATGACGTATGCGTATAGTAGTACAGTATGCACGGTGATAGATATACATAGGTGCATTTATTAGAAAAAAAGTTAATTACAATCATTAATCTCTGTTCACATAATAGCCTGACCTGTGAACGACACAATTAAAAATTAAACAGTCGAGCTAAATGTAACATCTATATAATCATTATAAGACAAAAGTCTTAACGTAAATATACCTTCTAACGTATATGACACATCCAAGTTCCGATAGAATTTCTAAGTGAGGGAACCGTCCTTATGTCGCTCCGGACTTTATGGAATTTTCATCCTATATATAGGTAATTATACCGCTTTATTAAATGAACTGTCCTAGGTACGGATAAGAGAATTTGAAAATAAAAAGTTTCAGAAGGATTAGGCACTTGCCTCGGCTGTGCGAAGTCTCTAAATAAATCATAACGCCAATTAGTTTCTAATTAAGCTTTTAGAACTCTCGGTAGTTTATTATACGATGTAGATATAGCTCGCGTTATACGTCTTATTTAAAATTTGAAACCTTCCCTCTCAGTTCTAAAATGTCTAGTAAATTTTGAAATTACTATTATTTTTTGAAAAATTTAGAACATGCAGATCATACAATTCTTGTACGAGTATTTTGCGTTTCTTTTTATTTTAATCGAGGTTCTTATAACAATAATGATTTTAGAATTTTACTGCAGAAATTTACAATATGTGCAAGTTTGACGTATGCATACAATCGTATACAAGTACATAATAATAATATACAAAATGAAATAAGAAACATATATCACGCATTAACATTATGCAGACCGCTACTTGCGCATACCCGCCTCTTGTATGTACTATAAACAACGAGCCGCAGTGTTCTGTATGCAGATGATTATTATCGATCGAACGCCTACTAATTACTAATTAAATGTCCAATTTATAACCGTTATCGGGGACAGTATATCATCGAATGTAAACGATCTGCTGCGCGATGATCAGATACAACAGTTAATAGATTTAATTTTTTTTTGGTGGTTCTTACAACTATTTATATCGTTCCCGTCAACATACGCTGAGAATTAGCGTTGATCAGAGATAAGAAACATTTCGCAACAGATGACCAGCTATTACTGCTGTAGTTAGAAACGCGACAACGGTTAACATCAAGATAGTCACCTCCGAACCTAAATTTGCCTACTCTAAATGACGCCACTTATGGCTTTAACAAATGGCATACATCTGGAAAGACCATAACGTCAAAAATGCACGATTGATGATCCTACTGAGGAGGTGCAAGGAATGGACCTACCTCGGAAACAGTGACGCATCCTCAATCGACTTAGAACGCGACAAGGTAGATTATGCAGAAATGGGGAATAAACGACAACCTGTTGAGAACTTCAGCAGACGCTCAAACACATTCTAGATTCTAGATGATTATCCGATGTACTCTGGAGGACTGTAGATTGAAGGTATTCACGATCTAACTGATGGAACTGTCGATTGGCTTACCAATTTAGAGTTAGATACCTAACTCTCTCGACGCGTACGATTTGTTTCTCCTTTTACAACTTTGTAATCCCATCGTCTCTAGCCTTACTTGCTACGCATGGCACGTAAATAAATGAATAATAATAATAAACGTATCGATTTAACTGCGAAATTGTCTACGTATTTTGCTACAATGATTAAAGATAAAAACAAAACAATAATGGTTAAAAAATAGTTCGAAACTTATAGGCTTGCGTTTGGAATCTTTATTCTTACACGTCACTAAACGATATCCGGTTGTGTCGTTGTAAAAACGACGGCACTAGCACTAATAATAACGACGGTATGTAATGGTTTTAGTTACGAATCATTAGCAATACGTTAATGTTGCGACAATTCCGTTAAACGCACCGTTGGTTCCAGGGTGCGGACGCATTTATTTAACTGTGTCATTTTCAGTAAATCCTGTACTGCATATAACGTATTTATTACACACATATACATTTACAAATATAGAGACTAAGAGGTAAGAAAAATAAAAAAAAAAATTCAGAAAGAAGGAAAATTACTTGACTCGGGTAATTACACGTTAGGTGACCATAACACTAAAAATAATAATAATAATAATAATAAAAATAATAATAATAATAATAATAATAAAAATAATAATAATAATAATAATAATAAAAATAATAATAATAATAATAACACTAATAATAATAATAATAATAATAATAATAATAATAATAATGGTGAAATAATTTCTTAGGACGAAATTCAGACAAAAATAATAATTAATTTTCTAGGAAGTCGCTTCACGTGCTCCGTTGTCTGTATAATAATAATATAAATATTAATAAATAATAATAATAATAATAATTAATAATAATAACAAATGTATAAGTCTAAACCGTCTTCAAAATGTTTACTAATGTGTAATGCGTGTATAAACGCCTCATTACAAATTTTGAAAGATGAGGAAGACTTATCGTTTTAGAGAAATCACTTTAGACGGACTATAATTGTTGTCGTGCCACCAACGTTTACTAAACATATCTGAAAAAAAAGTAAAAAATGATTAAAATACATATTTTTCTAAATTAAGCGGTACAATAATTTCAGTATCGTAATTAATCAGTGTCGCCATTTTAGTGATTTTTCATACCTCGCGCACGATTACATCATCGAAAAGATATTTATCTATTAATAAGATGAGTAGTAGAGAAACGAATGGATAAATGGTGGATGTGTCTAGACTACGTATATAGAGGAAAAATGTAAAAGTTACCCGAATTTCGGTTCTCGCTTAATGGTGTAGTAATTTGCGACGTATCTCGGATACCGGCGACGTATTTTCAATCATCCGGACAATTTTACAGCGGGTCACAATACTCGCAGTTAACGAACGGTGAAAAAGAAGAGTAACCGTGCTCGCGACGAACGAAAAAGAACTTTTATTTTAGCGTTGTGTCGCGTTTTATTATTTTCTTTTGTACGCTAAAACGAACGATCGAGCACAGTTCGGAGAATGCTGCAAAAAACCTATAATTGCATTTTTTCATTACGTGCTACAACTGGAAAATTAAACCACTCAGGTTCGAAATTCCGTCTTGTCCCAAAGTGTCGCTGTCCAAAATGTATAAGCCGTACTTTTTTTTTAAAATGACATTTTTAAAAACCCGTTTTTTCGGCGTTTTCTTTTTTTGTATAACATTTCTTCCGCGAATGCAAAATGTTTGCCGAGCGTACTAATATAATGTAATATGATCGTTGCGTTACAGGAGCAACCGTGATTTGGAAATGACAATAAATAGCAGTACAGAAATTTTTTGCTAAAAGAAGAAAAAATTTACAATACCGTTGCTCGAACTATTTTTCCGCCTACTTCGACGATGACCACATAGAAATATATAACTAGGTCGCATCATCTAGTTCAGTCCTAAGACCATCGGCGTAGTTCTTTTTAATCGCCTTTTAATAGAGTTGTTATAAATTCGATTCTTTTGTTACATTCGAGAATATTTCGAAGTAATGTTCCACGTCGATGTGACCAATCCGACTTAGGTATACGAAATCCGATAAAAATCCGTATAGTTGAACCTTTACACTGACGCTAGAATAGTATATATTATCAACGTGTGAACACGTGTATCGTTATCGTGCCATAAGGCCAATACACAAGCAAAAGTATCCGCTATTCCATTTTGTTATATATCTCGGTTTATGGAATAATTGAGAAGAAAATAACTCGAATAGGTAAAAATATCGATACCGCTATTCAGATGACTAGATCTCGTACGAATATTTCTATAATTGAAACATTTAATATCAACCAAATGTGCATTATATCGAAAATCGTCGAAAGTTTATGTACCGTATAGAGGACGTCGGACCTTAAAGAAAGAAAGCCGCGGCTGTATTTAACGGAGAACACATAAAGACGAAAGAAAACCTCACATAGAATAATGTTTAGGACGGATGATTTAAATGTTCACAACTGGACTACAGGCCTGAGTATTAAGAAAATAAACACGTCAAAAGTTGATGTACCGTATAGAGGACATCGGAACTTAAAGAAAGCCGCGGCTGTATTTAACGTAGGACATAAAGACGGACAGAAAACCTAGTAGAAGTTTAGGATGTGGATGATTTAAATGTTCACAACTGGACTACAGCGGCTTCGAACATTAAAATCGCAATTGGTTCTGTACGATCGGCAAATTTCGTACGGAAATAAACACAACGTAACGAATATTTATTTTTAATAAATCCCACACAACAGCTAAAAAACGAAATTATAGGTAGGACGAATAATTTAACAATTACGAAGAACGAAACAAAATACAGGTGTACAAAGTTATATATACACGTATTCACAAGTCTCACGCGCGCATTAAAACATATATTATTTACATAATCTTACTCTAAATATAAGCTCGTATATTCCTCGACAGATTATTAAATATTGATCCGGAGAAGACGGATGGTTTTAATCAAAAACTATTTTTTGAATGAAATTTTATTTCAAAATAGAAAAACGAGAGAACGATCATTTTTGTGGCACACGATATCGATTTGCAACAATACATTCATTCGGTTTTTATGAAAATTTTTCGAGGCTGAATTTATGAAATTTCTTCAGGAATCCGAGTTTTCAGGTCTTCCAGATAATATTCTTTCTTGAACTCCTTCACAGGTATCACCTTACTCTCTGATTCGAGCAGTTCTTAAATATAACTCCAACAAAAATTTTTGTTTCCATACGGAACTGGATTGAAAGGTAACTAATTGTATTTCTAAATCTTCCAAATCCATCCAACTTTAGATTTTCTAATATATATACATATATATATATATATATATATATAATATAAAAAACCGTATATAGCAGATGGTGTCTGATTTACCTCCTCTGTTATTTTTCATCTAGGTTCATTAAAATTCTTATCGGCTTACATCTCGCAGTATTTCCTTGCAAACTTTTAAACCTGTAGGTGCACGAATGTAATATAAATCCAACCGAGTTACATATAAAGACACCCTGCGGTTTTTATGCTGTGCTCTATCGCCTTCGCCGTGTTTTATATACGATAGGTATATGCAGGTATATCGGCGGCGCTAGCTCTCCTATTAACGATTGGTAAATCCTTTGACTGGGAAGACGCCGCTTTTCGAGTCTATCGTCGGCTCCGTAATTCTATATTTTACATATATATATATATATATATACATTGTAACGACATTAACCTTTAACCTTAATCGCTTTGTCAAAAGCAGAGAAAAGAAGTATCAAAAAGAAAAATATAAGGAAAAAGGACGATTATGAATTTTGAAAATCGATGACTGATGACACACCGTTGTCGGAGAAGATATGGTCGCAGTAACATTAAGGAATTATCATTAAGGTAACGCCAAGATACCGGCATATGAAATGATGATAACGCCATCCTTCAGTATAGTATTCGCAGCGGGATGTAAGTGTTAAAATGGGAGAATCTTGTTTTTAGGGGCTACATTAACAAGAGAACACCTGTAAATCGCGAAATAAAACGGTAAAAATTTCGTATAATTTACACGCAAGGATGGACCTAACTCAGTCGGTCGATAACTAAATACTATATTGCTGGTAACTGAATATACCGATTCCATCTTCACGGACGTTATGTAAAAATTCGAAAAGTTTGTTCAGTTTATTTTATTGTTTATAAAAAAGTCCGGTTGTCGCAGCGATAAATTTAAAAAAATCATTCATCTATAACGCGTGTAGCGATATTAAAGGTTAAATGACTTTTATCCGAATTTAATTAAATTTATTTCGCTTATATCAGCCGTATACGAACGTTCAAAATGAAGATGTTATCACTATCGGAACTAAAGTCAGGCGATTTTATGAACGCTTAAAATACTCTCCGAAATGACAGGAGACAGCACCTGCCTGGAAAAGTAATTTACATCCGCGTCGTCTTTAATCGTATATCTATTTTGAAAGTTGTGTTCGTTCTACCGCGCAGACTTATTCAATAACAGATTTTTTCGTTCACGTACCAATGTATATATATATCTATATATATGTGTGTAATCAGTCCTGCGACTGGTTCGATTTTTCGTTCCGTTCTTAGAGTTTTCAGTTCTGAGGTCCGCTTCTTTCTGATTGTGACCATAAACGTCTTGGACTTATTTTCAGTCTGCACGCACGTATTTTTACTTCTATAATATCTTTCAGTAGGCCATCTTGTCTTATAACAAGTGCCTTCTTAATTCTTGTTTTTCTAATCGTTTGCAAGAGTGACGTCGCCTCTTTTACTCGATTGAAAACTTCTTCATTTGAAATTCTATCAACCTACGAAATTTTCAGCTTGCATACCGCGAGAAGTTGGATTAAAAATAAATGTGGACAAAATAAAGTAGCTCGTTATTTCCAGAAAACAACTACCACTTGTTACGACGTACATCGACGGCCAATAGAACTCAGATATATTGACGCTTCAGTTAACGAAAAAACGAAATCCACGTATTTAAGTCTAGGATCGAACAAGCGAGACAGACTTTCACAATATGTAGACAGCTACTCCGTGATCAGCATCTATAACTTTCATATCCGATATGGAAGGGTAAAATGCTATGTGCGCTCGGTCGTTCGCTATAGAGAAAGAAACATGGATACTGACAGCACAATCGATAAAACGTCTAGAAGCATTTGAAATGTGGATCATTCGTAGAATTTTGAAGAGAGCGTAGATAGAAAAGTTAAAAAATTAAATGCTGGAACTAGAAAACAACTGCAAAAAAAAACGGAAGATAAATTACCACGGACATATCCTGCGTGCAATAAAACTATTAATCGCTAAGTATTGGATGGTAGAATAGAAGGAGGAAAATTGGACGCAGAGGCACATCACGACTGTGTATAATTTTGGAAGCTATCACTTTTGTCGGTTTTGTGTAATGATTCGTATGCGCTCTCACAAGGGGGGGTGTTTATTTAGCAATAATTTTCAGCAGCCTCTCTCGGAGACTTAATTTTAAATGACTGAATTCCTCCGAGTAGTTACGAAATATTCTCGTCTTCCGTATGTCGGAGCTTTAATGCGCTGTGTCCTTTCACTAGCACGAAGAACCTAATTCTTTTTCTCAATCGATAATTGCTTACTTCGATTTTTTTCACATTTTCATATATATCGACGTACGAAATTAATAATAATAATAATAATAATAACATGATAACACGTTGAAGTTATGTCGTTTTCTATTATATCGCGCGGAGGTCGAAATATTTACAGCCAAATTCTTCAGATATTTCGAAGTATGTGAAATTCTGTTCCACTTTACAAAAAGAAACAATAGAGTAAGACGTATATATATATATATATATATATTAGTGTTCGTCCGAAACAAGATTTTCAGCCGAAACCGAATCTTCGGCCTCGGTCTTAGTTTCGGCCGAAACCGAAACTTATTTAGACATATTAAACTTTCTATTGTATATTAAAATCTGGTGTATTCGTACAGTTTATTGCAATCACTCTTATGCTTATCTTTTAAAATATCTTCCGTTCAAAATCGACATCATCTAACCGTCAATTTGCTCGTCTTGTTTGCCTTCTCGTTTTTCCTCTAATTCACAATCTAATTCAAATAAAATTCGACTAACATCTTCCCGTTTACTGGGTTTCATATTATGTAACTTGAAAATGTATTCCATTTTCATTCTCATACGGGACCCTAAATAAAAGTTATTTCCATTTTTAAGAAAATGACGGTAAACTACCGTCAGTGCGCCTGTAATAAGGTTAATAAATGCCATTGAAATATATCAGAAGTAAAAAAAAACACTTACCTAATCATTTATAGATGAGCAAAAAATGAAAAAAAAAACACTTACCTAATCATTTATAGATGAGCAAAAAATGAAAAAAAAACACTTACCCAATCATTTATAGATAAGCAAAAAATGGGAAAAAACACAAACACATAAACTCAATGACGCTAGCCGGTGAAGTATAATTAAACACAAGTTATAACCGGAAGTTAGTCGAACGACGCGCGACAATTAATGAGTCATAATTACACTAAGTTTCGGCGCGGCCGAAATTTCGGCTAATATTTGGCCGAAACCGAAACCAAACCTTCGGTCGGTCTTTAATATATATATATATATATATATATATATATATATATATATATATATATATATATATGTATATATATATATATATATATATATATATATATATATATATATAAAGAAGATATAGCTAAACGCGAAATACGTCAGTTCGCACTTAGCATAATCGACTAAAATAATTCAAAGTAATATAGAAGGTCGATGAGGACCCGAAAGAAAGAAAAGGGCACTAGTCTGAAAAGCTGATAAAAGCTGCTGAAATTAGGTGTAGGATGATGCAATAATCAAATGAGATTGAATGTTATTTGGTATTCATTTTAATGAAAAATAGAGTGAAACTAATTACGAGTTACATTAAAATACAAAAAAAATAGGCCCGCATAAATGCGTTCAACAGCGAGTCATGTCACCCATGCAGGGGTGTCAATGATCTGTAACACGGCTGACCGGGTTGCGCCAACAAACACGGTCGCGTGCGATATTTACACAATCTTGGAAAGTACGGGTCCTGCAAATCGCATCTGACCATCCTAGAGGTACACTCTTCTACCAGCCACTAAACGGTTGAACGAACAGTGCGTGTATATTTTCGGCTCTAACTACGTGACCAAAAAATCGTACTGAGAACGATCGATTTTAATCTTTTAGGGTTATACCAATGTCGTCCATAAGCATTCGTTCTCCTAGCTGTCCATGAGACACGCAGCATTCGTCTCTAACACCACATTTCTAGTGCGTCTATATGCTTTCCGTCGGCACTGCTTACTAACCAGGTCTCCGAGCCATATAGGAACCGTGAGAAAACAAGGCAGTTCACTATTCGAATTTTAACAGATTTACTTAGAATAAGTTTTACAATACAGCGGGATTGCCACCTGAACAATGGGGAAAAGAAAAACATAATTTAAATAAATTGAAAGTGAACGTAAAATATTAAATATTTTTAAAAACGAAAAATTTTTTATTCGACAAAGAAAACGAATAGAAAATAATTTAAACAGAATATAACGGAAACCCGCAAAAATATAAATTAAACGTTAATTATCGATAACGGTATAACGATTAAACGTAAAATGAACTATTTCGTACGTTGAAATTTCTACAAATTAATCAATTAATCAATTAATAAATTAATAAATTAATCAATTAATCAATTAATAAATTAATCAATTAATAAATTAATCAATTAATCAATTAATAAATAAATAGGCTGTATGACAAACGAACGGAACAAATTCTTGATCATTATTTCAACGAAATGTTTATTCGGGTAACAACAAAGTTTTGTAATCACACATTCATCCCTATTGCCACACTTGTATTATGTAAGACAAATGAAGGATGAATATAAAATAAATAAATTAGAAACAGGAGGAAACCTTAATAATAATTATTATTATTATTGAATACTTGTAATGGCGTAATTCCCAGTTTTTGTAGCGTAATCATTGTCATAATAAAAGCAATAATTTTACACGTGCGCGCGCGTGGATTCTGACCACCTTCCACTCTGTTTAAAAAGCGTAATTTTAATGCTCATCGTAAATCTCGGCTGGTTTTGTAGGAAGTAACGATGGTATTCTATTTGTGATTGATGTACCGTTAAACTATAAAATAAATAATAGTAATGATAAATGTAATAAAGTTGGAAATTACGTCGTTTGACTAGTTCGTTGATGAACTTTATTGCATTCGAATACGGTCATTTTATCGCAACTCGTAAATAAATTAATAAGTAAACAAAAAAACGATTAAACGAATTAACGAATTAATTAATAAACGTTGTGTAGGAATGTGACGTAATGTCAACACCGGCCAGTGTTTTTGTTTTATTTGCCTTACCGTTATAATTCGAAAAGTCTAGAATGTAGCCATACGTCTTTTTATCCGGCAATACTGAATTTGCGTTCTAAATTGAACTACTAGCAGCTTATGTGCGTGTTGAAATACTGGACGCTACAACAGCTAACCATCGATCGGGGTATATATCTCGTTTGAGGAATAGAGGAATGGTATAATGTGGAATAAATGTTAATAATTTTTATACGAGGCAGGATGCGCGATGAGCTGATTTTTAAATTCGGAAATGAACCTAACCGTTAATATATACGTGACTGTAAGAGGAACTAAATTAAGATTGAAAGGAGACGTTTATTAGGTGAGGGGTCATTACGTCAGAAATAAAACCTGTACAGGGGTCGACTCATGTATGAAATTAATTCGGGCTATTTTATTAGGAGCAAATCGATATTAATCGAGAAATATATTTTGTAACGTCAGTTTTAGCGATGTTAAATTTGTACATTGTAATATGACGATTATAACGCGAGCAACACTTCGGTTTAATAAAATGTCCCGGTCATACGCTAAAAATAGTTTAGTATCATAATAATAATATACCACGTGCGCTTGAATATAACCACACGACTACATATATATATATATATATATATATATATATATATATATATATATATATATAAATATACGTATCTATTTATGTATAACCGATAAAACCCACAACCGAACTTAACAGAGATGGTGGAAAGAAAATTCTAACGTCAAAGGTCGAAGAAAAAGGTCGTAAACTAACTTTTAACAGCGAAACTAAGACGGAGGACCTTTGCAAAAGGCTAAAATATCCTTTAGAACACGCCCTTTCCACTTGTCATCTGCTCTGTTTTCCCCGTTTATTTTTAGAGTTTTTCCACTTCCAGCGGAACGGTGTTCCGAGTTAACCACCATTTTTTTTTTGTTTTCGTATATTTTCCGCGTTTACCAGCGCGTCGCAATTACCGGATATTGACCTAGCGAATTTTCAGACATTTATAACTTAAAGCGCTCCTCCACCTACGGAGAACTACCACGCTGCAAGAATAACCCGTCAGATTAATATTTTTCTGAATCACTGTGCAGAAAGAACTTCCAAATAATTTATTTTCCACTTGGTAATTGTATGTAAGCTCGCGTTTACATAACAATTTTTAGCCGGCAGTATATAATATGTAGTATATAGTGAGCATATATAAAATTGTAGTATCTGTATGCGATTTGACGAATATGTTCATTACAATCGCCGCATTGAGCAATTTTTATCACGCATAAACCGAAAATTTATTTTTTCAAATCTGTTCCGATTTAACTCAAAAACTATTAAAGCAATAATGATGAAATTCGCACAGCTTATTAATCAATCACAAATAGGAGGACAGAAGTTGCAATAATTTAAAGTTTTAAAAAGTATGAGAGACACAGATCTCTGTCAAATCGTTGAAAATTTAACACGTTTGTTCGAATATACTTTCATTACCAACACCGGCAATACAAACCCCTTTTTTTTCTGCGTTAAGGGCGTGACCGAAATAACGTGTGTATATATATACATATATATATATATATATATTTCTTATAATACATTTATATATATACATACATTATAAAAAAAATATCTGCAAAAGTAGTTTATGACTACCGGTATGACTATCAATATCTATGTTTAATCTTAAATAATTCAGAGATAAAAATAGTAAATTTTTCTAATAGAATAATAATTCATTAGGATCGCAATCGATATTATACAATTTTCTCAGATGGTTATATTTACTACATGTGTACATTATGTGCTGGGCATCCTCTCTTTCATTAGTTGCACACTTATCCATCATTGATGATTTGTAATTTATACCATGACCAGCAAGGATGTGTGTCGTATAAAAATTTACTTTAATCCTTTCGTTTTTAAAATGTTTAATTATATCTGGGAAAAATTTATTAATTAACTTCGCATTAGTTTCAGCATCGTATCTTGATTTTAATTCATTAAAAATCTGCAAATCAAGTTGTTTAAGATGTTTTTCGTTTATAATTCCATTATATATTAAATTAAATAGACAGCGATATTGTATTAAAAATAATTACACAGGCAAAGCAGTGAGTAACTTCTAGTATTAGCGTATAAATACAAATATAAATATATATACATATATTTTATTCCGAGTAGCCAACTTCTGATGGCGTTATTTCAAATGTTTGATTTTTAGCTGTGTCCAAAATTGCCACATTCGCTGTTGACGACGTTGTTCATTTATCTTCCTTCGGTCCACATTTTGAAATATATTCCACTAATTTCTTTTTCAATGGATGATGGATTTCGGTGCCACTCGGTTCAGTCGAATCATTTTCTATCACCTCGAACCATTTCCACTACGTTTAATTAGAATATTCAGTTAATCAGCCTTGTGTGGAGTCCGAGCGCTTTATATGACCACAAAACATAATTCGCCTCCTTTTAATCGCATCGATGAACGTATTTACTTTTTTTTTTGTAGTTGTTTGAGGGTGTCCCGAATATTTTTGAATAATGACTCGAAATTTCTATTTGATATATATGAATGGTCTATTATTAATAAAGTACAATTTACGCCACGGGGTGGCAGAGTTGTTAGCACGACTGTCAAACCAACAGTGAGAAATCACACGTTAGGTATACTTCAAATTAATAAAAATCCCAGCGAATAAATATAATTTCACGAATGTTTCATTAAATCGAACGTATGTACGAAACTGTAAAACAGCGCTAATAATCGTACGTCCGGTTGCCTTAATTAAAGGACACACCTATCAAGTGTCAACCCGACACGATTGAAGGTTTTATCCAGCTCGTTTCGTCATTTTTTAATTATTACGAAGAAAAAAGTTGCAAGTTGCATCCCACTCTGTATTAGTACGTATGAGCTCTGCGTAGCATATAATTAATACCCGAAACGCTAGCCCATTTAATTCGTAAAACAACGTACAATGGGCTAGTTCGGATATTCGGGAACCTACGATCGTGATGATATATATATATATATATATATATATATCACACACACATATATATATTTATATACATATTTCATTAAAAGTTAATTAGACGTTCGAAAACGAATAATTCTAATTAATACGTTTAATAAGTTTGCAGTGAAATTTACGCAGTAACCAGAATAATTTTAATTTTATTTGTTTATTTTTTCTCGAAAAAGAGCGACATTATAATCATTCCGTTTTCCAAAATGTCAAGCAGGAAAAAATTATTTTCTCACGCTTTAGTTGTAATCGTTTCTGACAGAGACAGAGAGGAAGCGTAGAATTAAAACGGAAGTGAAGTAGGTGTTTGGATGAGAATTAACTTATCGAAAACTATTCGAATAATTAATGTATTAATTTAATTCGGTTATTATTACGGTTAAATTTAGATTTAATAAAATTGTTTTCGTTTTCTTAATTTCGACTATTATAATCATATATTCTGACAGACAGAAACTAGAATGTTTATTTTGTTCTACATTTAGTATCACAGTCTACGAGATTATTATTATTATTATTTGACACTCGTCAAGAATGCGAACTCGTTAATTAGAAATTAATTAATTCCGACTAATTTAATTACTTCAGAATTATATCTCGAAGGTGATTCTATCGTTAGAAATGGGGTGGTGGTTGAAAATTATAATTATCTATTAAAGTCGCGGTTAAAATTGGTCTGTAATTGAATTTCCTTTGTAATCTGATTACCTAAGCGACCACTAAGTACACTTTAATTTAATATAGACGTAATGGTTTTATATATACATACGTATATAATATATATATATATATATATATATATGAAATAATAATCATACGTAATTTATTTATGAGGCTTTAAAAAGCTTGTTGGGTAATATCAGTGAGAAATAAATTAAAAACGATCAGGAACTTAATTAAAAAAAAATCTACCAAACTTATTCGATAAGGTCGGATTCAATTTCTGTAAAGAAAAACGCATCGCACATTTCTTTGTGCGATAAAAGTTGTTAGTATATTAAATTTATAATATTCGCAATTCTATCCTTCTTGAAAAAATTAGCCGGGAAATATTCGAAGACAGATGTAGAGAATACGGACCAGTTACAAATAGGTATAAGAAAAAATGAACTATGTAAAATTTATGTTGTAGATAATTTTATATGTCTCGGTTCGTTCTTAACTAAAGGTAGAAGTTGTGTGCCGAACATAACGTGCTCCAGCTACGGCACACAGTGTTGAACTTAACGTAAGTTTTCCAGAGATAGATACAACTCTACACGAAGTTGAATTTGCTAAAGAGCCCGATATCGCCGAATGTACAGTCGAAAAACCCATTAATAAAGATATTAGAGAAGGATAGATCTATTCGAAATGTGGGCGTATAAGAAGTTAAGAATTAGACTGTAAAATGAATGTGTTTAGATTCTCAATAAATCAAGTATACATAGACGAATTAACAGATGGGATACGTAAAAGATTTTTCACCATTTTTTCTGTGTTCTTTTTTCTACATGTGGGCGCGATATAAATTCCATACAACGCCAGATTGTAACTGGAAAATTAACTGGAGAGTAAAGACAAAGTAAATATCGAAAGTATACCTTGAATGGATTAATTAAAATCATTAATTGGTTTAAGTCGACGTCAAGCAATAGCTCAACACTCATCAACGTGAAGATGCGGTCGTTTTATTACGGCTGCCACTACGCTCTTCCGATATATATATGTATATATATATAGTTAGACATAATACACGTACATTTCAGCAGGTTTTTCTTGAGATTCAGGTAGTCAGTAGACAAAGAGTGGAAAAATTTAAATAAACAGGTAACGTTATTTTGGTGGGTTCCTGGAGAAAAAAATAAATATATAATTTGTTGTGTTTTGTAATAAAAAAAAAATGCATTATATATAAGTGTAAGTATGCAGGTGAAAATATGCAGGCAAATCGACAGGTGTTAATTTTCCGAGTGTACGTTCGAATTGTATAAAACTTCTTATAAATGCTAGAATTGATTTGATCGTGCTATACGGAATGATTTAAATCGATTTCGGCGAAATTATGCATGTACTTTCTCCTAACATATATGTACAACGTAAATCCACTAGTGTCGGTGACTAATTTCCGACGTATGTAATCACGGGTAAGGATAGAGTAACCGAGTTACAAGACATCGCGCTATAAGAAGTTTCATACAGTCACAATGGACTAAAACATCGAAAAAAAAACCAATAATACATTTTCTCGAAAGCAGCTAAAAACAAAATACAACAGACCTCCAATCGGGTTCTTTTCTATTTCTGGTTCGGATGCATGGACGGTTATCCGTGCATTACGGGGTATCTTTCATCTAGTTAAATTTGATGGTATTTTAGCGCACGAAGCCCGTTATTTTGGGGTATGTGCTTAGATCGACAGTTGAGTTGGAAGGAGCATATTATTAAGAAAAATAAAGTACTAAAACTCAGATTCAGTAAAATGAGGAATTTTGATGATGATGAATTTTGCGACGTACTTAAAACTGAATGTAATATTATTAAATCATTGTTCCACTCCCTCGCCGTCCACTATAAATGCAGAGGATTAAATTTATTTAGACCTACGGACACTTGCATTGTGTCAGTGTGTACAAAAAAGTTTAATTGCAACAAAGTGCAAACTTAACAAAGCATCATCCTCCGTCCTATCGTTAATGCGTATCGTTATAGATCTCGGAGATTGGTCTAAAGACTTCGCAACTGCCAATCAGAAGAGACATCGATGTCGAAGATATTCTCAACTTCAGGATACAAGCGAAGACGTTCCTTGTTTTAATTTTTTTTTAATTTTTTTTTTTTTTAAAATAACATAATTACAACCGGCCGAGAGGCCATCTAGCAATTGTTATGAAATGCGAAGTAGCGTGAGAAGAAATTAAGATAAATTGTCCCGGTTCGTTTCAACCAGCGTATCTGGAGACTGTTATCTAAGAAATTGATTGTCAATGTATTGCCTTTCATATTGCTCAACGGCCCGTTTGATTTCGTATTTAACATAAGGAATGAGAAGGTCACGATGTAACGTGTAGTTCGAAACATACCAAGGAGGAGCAATGAGTAGCCTAATGACCTTATTTTGGAACCGTTGAATCTTATTTATATGACTATTTTTTGCGCAGCCCCACCGAGTATGTCCGCACGGGCTTTAACATTATTTTATAAATTAAACGATTATTTTCAAGAGAATGACTGCAGTATCTGCCAAGAAGCCAGTACACAGCTGCTACAATTTTATGTCGAGATGTTTTCTTTTCTGTTCGACATGTCTGCTTCATGTTAATTTACAGTCAAGATGTAGGTAAATTTAACGCAACTATGTTGAGCGATAAATATTCCCCATTTAAAGTAGTGGATGGACAGGTTAAGTTTCGCGAAGTAAATGTGACCTGCGTGCATTTACTTTAGTTAACTGCGATGCGCCAAACCAGGTTTCGATTTTCATTCTGTAGAGTTTCGTGGACTAGGTTTTGCTCTTCGGCTACAGTTAAAATGGTGTATCGTCCGCAAACGTAGTAGTTATAACATCGTCGATAACTGGAAAATCAGCCGTGAACAACGGATACTACCTTGAAGTACGCCAGCGAAAACATTATAGATAGTGGATCGAATTTTACTTGGCATGTACGATCTTCAAGGTAGAACTTATAGAGAAGGAAGTACGGATGAGGTAGAACTTTTTTAAATTTATATAATAGCCCGTGACGATACCTTATCAAATGCCTGCCTGACATCTAGGAACACAACCAGACATACTTGCTTGACATCAAAGCCTTCTTATATCGTATGTACAATTCGGTGCACCTGTTTGATAGTGAAGTGCTTTTTAAACTGACGATCGGGAATAATATTCTCCGATTCTAGGAGAGAGGATGTAACCGATTTAATATGATTTTTTCAAGCACTTTTGACAAGATAAGGAAATAAGTCTATATGATGTGACCACGTCTGGTGCTCTATCCGATTTAGTTACTACAACTATTTGCGCCGGTTTTCATGACGGAGGAAACATCGCGGGGACGTCCAATGGAATTCTGTCTTCACCCATTCTAATAACACGCCGAGACTATACAGCTCACGTTATACTTTTAATTGTCACGAAAATGCCAGTGATACCCCTTCAAAAATGCGCGCGCATCTGTGGCATATAATTAGATACTTTAAACAAAAAATAATGTACAATCGGCTAATCACGATGTTCGGCATCGAACAATAACGATCAATATTCACACGCACATAATACATATGCGCTAATGTGTGTCTGTTTAATTATGAAGTATAAATGAGTATTATTTTAAAACAAAAACCAATAACCCGTTTGTAATAAATAGTAAGGAATACATTTAAATGTTATAAGCCACGTTCGTTAACTAAACCACGTCCACCAGTGTAAAATACGTCTATAAACGTCTTGAAGGCAATTTAAAATGGAGACGATTGAAATTCGATGAAGGATAAATTTGTAATAAGTTCACTGGACACTTCAAAGTCAATTACACGTGTACCTTGTTAATCCACTTATATATTATTATTATTATTATTATTACTATTGTAAGCACGAATCAGATCGGCTATAACCTCACTAGGCCATGGTTTGCAGCTTAGTGGCCAAATGTAGTAATATTGTAAACCGTTTTACATAATTTTGTTACGTATAATCGATATTAATCTACCGCTTGATTATTATAATTATTATATATTCTAATTACGACATGGTAATATTAGAGAAATAGCTTTATATTATACACGTATAATCAATGTTAATGTATCACTTAATTATTATAATTATTATATAATTACGATGTGTTTTTTTTTTTAAATTATATGTCCTCGTGATATGTTTTCAATCTTAATTTTTTTTTTATTAATTTTTTTTTAAACCTTGTAATTACACTTCTTCAACTCAGCTTTATTAAATTTAGATGTAGTCTTCAGCTTTCGGATTCTTGGGAATTGCCTTACGACTTTAGAATATACATATATATATATATATATATATATATATATATATATATAATATAAATATTTGTGATTGAAGGAAATTGAGTAGTGGGGTTGTTTCACATCGTGACTAAGACGCGATTTATTGCACTTTTCGTACTGCTAATAAGGATAGCCAGTTTTACTTCCGTGAATTTTACAAATCGAAGCTGGGACAATATTATATCGATCGATAACGATTCTACGTCGGGAGGTTTAAAGTGTGCTTGTGCGCGCTTATAAGAATATCAGTATCGGTTAATTAATCTCGCGCATCGTTTGCATACGTGTATAGGTTTGGTTTCAAAATAAACGTAGTAAAGAACGTCGACTGAAACAGTTAACCTCGATGGGCAGGGGCCCATTTTTCGGAGGCGCTAGAAAAATGCGCGGTTTTCCGATGAATTTAAGTCCCGGCTTGGACGACGGTCATCCTGGTTTTCCGTATTTCGCTACGGCCGATGGTAAATTCGAATTCGGTTACGGAGCTCCCGGTTTTCATCCGGATTTCTTCGCCAATCATCACGGACCCCCGGGAACTTTACCATTTAATCCCGCAGGTATTGCGTTCGCTGGTTTGTATTCGAAATTTGATTACATTATTATCATTATTATTATTATTATTATTATTATAGTATATTATTTTCCAAAATAAACGGAGACGTAATACCGTTATTATACTATATATATGTACAAAAAATAATTCGTTTAATAAGATAAGGTGGAATAATTAATGAACAATGTGGGGAATGTAGTGATTTTTTTTTATTAAAATAAACAACAAAAAAAGAGTTAAAATCGCTAAAAGTTTTTTAATAATAAAAAATCGCGAAACGTCTCAGGGAATATTTCGAAGAAACAATATAAAATAAAATAAAAATATTAACTTAAGATTTCACAAAAAATCACCAAAACGAAGAATAGTGCGAATATTTAGTTTTTTTCACCAAGTTCGTCGTAATTTGTAGGCGGTCCGATGGAAGGCGGTTCTATGGGACCGATGGGTCCGGATTTCGTCGGTATGGGACCGGAACCACCTCCGGGATTCATGGGGCAACCACCGCCGCCGGGTCATAACGATGGGCCGTTAATGTCGCAAAGATCCAGTCCGTCTGATTTTATGTCGTCTCAAGGTAAAAAGATATTTCAAAACGATTATTAGTTTTAAATTTAGGCGAGAATAACGAAGTGAAATTTTCCGTTATTATAATAATGACGTTCGGATAATCGATCGAAGATGGTCGATTATATTTACGATTAGCATCGCCTTGTTGTTATTATTAACAGAGCATCGGTGAAGAGCATCCTCGATGATTTTAAATTTCGACATTTGGAAAATTTCTACTAACCGGATTTAATAATTTAATTTAACAAAAACTGAAATCCATAATTAAGGACGCTGTGTTTTTTTTAATTACGCGCTGTGCAGAGCGATAAAATGTAACAGACCAAATTACACGGTATAAGGCGGATAATTTGAAAAATTGGTTTATATATGTCGTACATAGCCTAATGTCGTATCGTTAACTAGAGCAGTCTATTAATGATAAAAAAGTGGACGCTGACTTTCTAACCACTAAATAAAGACACGTTAGTTAATTGTCCTATCTAATCGACGTAAAATATAACTTCTCTCGTCTGGATATGCTTATAGATGATCTTATCGATGGCAGTTAAGTAGATATTTAAAAAAACAAAAAAAAAACGATTTCTTTAACAAGTCATATTTCAATTATAAGCGTCGGAAAATTTGATATTTAATTTAATATTTTCTTTTTTTTCTTCTTTAAAAATTTACCTTCTACTATTTTTCTACGTAACTGCTCCTCATAGGTGGCGGTGGCAGTACGAGCAGCGGTGGATTTTCAGACGGTCCGCCCTTACAGAATGAAGGTTTAGTTTGGTAGCGATCGAAGCTTTCTAATTCCATCTAACGAAAAGGAAATTCGGTGTTTCCTCCGTTAATTCGAAATTGGAAACGGTGGTGCAGGCAAGCCGTTCGAAAAAATGAAATGTGCCATAATATAAGTAAAATTACGTCATCGTTTTTCCATAGGCGTGTCTGTATTATATAATTAAAATTATCGAATTCTTCGTAGCCGATCGAATATTTAATTAATTCCTTTTATTTTTTTTTCCGTTACTATTATAAATTATTATTATTATTATTATTTATTATTAATATTATACTTTCCGTATCGTTTAGACTTTTAAACGAGATCATCGTGTACGGGTGATACTCTCGTCTTTTTTCGATTATCCTATTAAATTAAAAATACGACTATATATATATATATATATATATATATATATATATATATATATATAACATATACATTTTATACGTGTATGTGTGTATGTGTTGGTGCGTTTTCGAATGCGTGCCTCCATTTTAACTCTTTTAGTCGCAATGTCCTCTATAGGTGACACATTGATTTTTAACGCTAGCAAAATTGTCTGTTTCGAAATGAGGAATATTTCGTCAACGTGTAATAATTTTCATTCTAAATATAAAGCGCTAAAAATTATCTAGATGTTACTTTATATATTTGAGTCTGTTTGCTTCATACGACAACATTTATAACCGTACATCAAAATTAATGTGTGTGTTTGTGTGTAGCCGAAAGAGATAAATATGCGATCGAGAATTATCGGCATTTACGATTTCATCGCCGGATAGAGTAAAAATAAATTCGGATTAGGGCTGCTGTTTAATAATAGGGAATCGATCTCGTAATCGACACAATTCGAGGTTATTTCAAACTAATTGTTTGCTTATATACACTGCTCTAATATAATTGTGTATATATATATATATATATATATATATATATATATATATATATATATATATATATATATATATATGTATATATTTTTCTTTTTACTTTCAAAGTTTTCCTTATACGAACCACGTTAAAACCACATACGTTTGCTTTCCTTCTCTTCGCACAGTTCTTCTTCATAGTTATCCTTTTTCTTCCTGTAGCCCGTCCATCCGTGGTTATATTACTTTTGTTAAATCCGTCCAATTTGTTAATTTTATTTCTAAATTCTATTCCTTTATCGATCGTTGTACTATCTCTATTTGTACTTTATCGAGATCTCTTTATCGTGTACCACCTCCGGCTGGTTTTCAACTTACCAAAATGCTAAAAAATTCCTTTCGCAATTACTCATTCTCCGAAAAATGACTTTTCCTAATGACGTCCGGTAATACTTTCTCGTATATTTACACTGTCGGTTTCTGCATAGCCCTTTCTTTCTCGGATGGAGAAATTCCTCATAATCTTTCTTTCCTTTTTCCCCCCAAAAAAATTTCAAATGTCATTTAGCAGTAAACATTCGGCTGCATATAAACTCCGGTGTAATAACTGTATTCCATAATGTGCGATCTTAGCATTCATCCGTATTGATTTTTTGTTCTCGTGCCTTAATTTGAACGCCGTTTAGAATTTTCTTACCCTCTTTTCAGCGCCTCTCCATTTAATTCATTTTGCTGAATAACCTCGCATAAATATCCGAAATTTGTTACATTTTTTTTTTACTATTTCCTATTTTGTGTGCATGTATCGAGACGGAATTCCAATGTTTACCAATATTACATATATGAATCAAAAATATCATCATCATGCTAAGATTAATAAAATAAAATTTCGAAACAAAATTTTGAATATCGATTTTATTAAAAACTTTTTTCCATTTATAAGAATTTTTTTATTTTCAATACGATTGTTTAACGAGTATCGAGAGACGTACTATCGAAATTTTTATTTTCGATAAAAAATATGCGATGATATTTCGAAACAATTTCCGAATAATACCGACCTCGATGTTTACACGACGTTGTTATAACTTTTCGAACAATGTAAATATATTCGTTCGGTCGACATTAAATTCGTCGACGAGAATGCGCGTTTTCGGATATATTTTGGAGGAATACGACGCTTTCGATTGGAGGTGGTAATGCATATCATCGTCATCATTTGTCCACTCGTTGTCCGAGTATGGCGTATCATCTATTCTTGACACGACTTGGACTGAACTAAGTAGCCTGATGATTGCACACTATTCCTTAAATGCGCCCTACGTTGCTGAAGTTTGCTCTTATTCTGACTAGATTACCTCTTTTCCTTTCTTTCATGGCGCGACCTTACAACCTTTTTCCATCCGTGGTTAGTTTTTTCAACTTCTTTAGGATTCATTTGTTTGATAAATGAAAATAAAAAGTAGTTAAAATTTCTAATGGTTTTTCCGCTAGTAACTCATTTTCGAGTGTACATAAATAAAATATATATATATCTATGCAATGAAAAAAAAATGAAAAACAAGAAAATAAAATTTAAGAAAATACTTAATTTATAGATACCCGTATTAGTGAGAAAAGTTACGTGAAATAACAGATTTCAAAGCTTTGTGGCGTTTGATACAAATTTACTGATAATAATTGCATTTTTTGCCATTTATTTTCTAAAAAATCATTACATTCCATTCCAGTTCAAGTTTTAATCTTTTCCCTAAGAACACGGGCGTCAAAATGCGATAATTTTTTTAATTAGCAATCGACTATTAAAAAAAAACCTTTTTTTTAATCCATTCTAATAACTTGCCCAAATTATCTTAGGCAATTCTTTTATATATATATATATATATATATATATATATATATATATATATATATATATATATATATATATATATATATATATATATATATATATATATACAATATACACATAGCTGTTAGCAAATATTAGAAATTAATTGCCCATAATTTCAATGTCGTTATTAAAAGTTGACGTTGGATATCATATTGATGTGTATGTTGTGCGTGAATAAGTGTATGTGCATGTTTGTGTATATATATATACACATATCTTCACCATTCCTAAACACTGATGTATAAGAATATTCAAAAACCTATTACTCATTTAGCTAGAGTGTTAAAAAATTCCTTACCTTTTAATGATTGATTCTGATAATTGATAAATATAGATGGATAGATATGAGTAAAATGTAATATATTTGACTTTTTATATAGCTGCCTATCCATCTTTATCTATCTATCTGTGTATGTATATATATATATATATATATTTATAAATAACCGTATATCTATATAACACACACACATATATACATATATATATATATATATATATATATATATATATATATATTCCAAGGAAGGAAATATATATATATATATTCCAAGGAAGGAAATTGCAAACTACCCATACTGTCCTGCTCAGGATACGTCGTTTGTCGCCTTTACCAACTTTCCAGTTAATTGTAATATATATATATATATCTGTATATATATATATATATATATATATATATATATATATATATACATATATATATAAGTGTATAAGAGTAGTATATGTATACAATGTACAATATGTGTATGTATGTATTTCGTTTGTAAATATGGTATCCGTTAAGTGAATACACTATTACCTTTATTACGAACATGTAGTTAATTATTAAGTTTTGTTATTTTTACCGTTGATGTTAGTACACTTCTATCGAACAAAAGTGCTATTGCTTGCAATCGTGCTTATAACGTTAACGATTTTACTTTATATATATATATATATATATATATATATATATATATATATATATATATATATATAATATATACATATAGACATATCTGTTGTAAATAATAAATTGTTTTCTCGTCTTTTTTTTTTTAAATAAATTTTTGAAATTTATTTATACACGTATTTATTTACCTTAGAAATGACAATTTTAATCGCGTTACATATTTTATTTACCTAAAGAAAAAAGAAAAATTAGGGGCTTATCTATATTGTGACGTTTTGAGATTTCAGCTGGAGTTTTTGAGATTGTAGCCAGACTTTTTGGGATTGCAGCGGGTTGGGTCATTTAAATTACTAGCCAGTGAACAAAGTATATATCGGGAGGGGCTTATCTATACTGTGACTTTTGAGATTTCAGACGGTGTTTTTGAGATTGTAGCCAGACTTTTTGGGATTGCAGCGGGTTCGGTCATTTAAATTACTAGTCAGTGAATAAAGTATATCGGGGACATCTTCGATTTCCAGCGTGTCGCTTTTTATGTATAACTACTGATAGATATTTATTCCCGTTGAGTATGTTTAAAACTGTGCGAGTTAAATAAACTCTTTTTTTTTTTTTTAGTTAATATTTTTGAGATGGTAATCTTTATAATTTGAAACTACAACGACGAATATATCTACTGCAATTTTACATTTGGTCAATGTTAGTGTACGGTATGGAAAGCTGACTTCTCACACATACACTCAATCGCGTAATCGTCGTTAATAATCTAAATATACGACATAAAAAATTATAATATATACGTATATATATACATATATTATGTGTGTGTGTTTATATAAAAATCGTCCATATTAAAAGTAGGAAGTCGTTAATCGCTAAATAATCTTTCGACAATTACGCCACTTTCAGGTTATAAATAAATTAATTATGAATAGTCGCCGATAATAAAACGAAACGTGTCCCACAGCATCTAATAGAACTGATTAAATTCTTCTATAACAACACGAGTGGGAAGGTGAAGATCAATAATAAACTTTCTGAGAAATTCCTACCTGAAAAGGGAGTAAGGCAAGGTTGTATACTGAGTGCCATGCGATTGGATTATTAAAGAAGTAACGGCTGGATGGGAAGATGGAATAATAGTAGGAGGAAAACTTGTCAATAATTTACGATATGCTGGCGAAATTTCCGTATGTGCCTCATGCAGTAGAAATCTTAAAGCTTTGTTCCAGAGAGTGGAAACTGTCGTCAAAACAGCAGGGCTAATAATATTAAACAGAGCTAAGACGAAAGTGATGATGATCGACCGAAATAAATCTGATAACCTATAGACAACCTCCAAGTAGTCGATAAGTTCGTGTATATCAGATCGATATGTAACCTCGACGGAAGAAATTAAAAAACGAAAGGGAGGGTAGCTAAGCTCGCATTGGCTCAACTCACAAAAATCTGGAAGAGTCATTGCGATGGATACCACAAAATACGTCTTATGAAAACACCGGCCTTCCGTGTTTTTCAATACGCTTCGGAATGCTGGACGTTAAAGCACCGGTTATCCAACGAATAAATGTGTTTGAAATGTTCTGTTGGAGAAGGATTCTTAGAGTCTCATGGATGATCCCAAAAAGAACAAACGTCCCAATCCTGAATGAAATCCGTCCGGAAATACGTCTATGTGATATAGCTACGAGACGAATAGCTACATACTTTGGTCACACTATATGTCAAGGTAGTTCTGAAATACTATTCCGTTAGGTATGGTCTAAGAAAAAAGGAGATACGGCCATTACGAAACACGGATGAGATTAAAAAAATGAAAAACGCCGCATCGATTCAGCGAGTTATTCAATGCGCGGAGAACAGAAACGTATGGCGATCTCGGCAAATTAAGATTCACGATTTCACGATGCTCCGGATCGGACTAATGATGAAGTGATTAACAATAAAAATCACTTGCAAGAAATATAACAATATAATTTCTACGAATCATTAAGCCACTGACACATCTAGTTTCAAATTGATATGATCGAAATATCAATCGTTAAATTAATATGTAGAAAGAAATAAAAATAATAGAAAAAAAAAATAATTTGAATTTAGAAATAAAAATAATTTATTCAATTACGATTAACGAATTAGTTTTAAATATCATCTTATAGAGACGTATTTACTTTTTAACGCTCACGTTGCAAGATTGCGAACTGATATATGCCCAGTTTAGGAAACGTGTTCCACTGTAAAACTAATACTTCATATTGAAAAATTACTTCGTACACGCGTTATTGATTATCGTTAATTATTTTGAATAAAATTATTTATATATCTGAAAAAAATGTAACAATTGAAAAACTTCAATTAGAATAGACTCTTAATTTCATCGATTTTTTGTTTCTTGATGGTAAATTCGTTTACGTATACACATTAAATATTCCAGAATAAAAACGTTTTTGAAGGTGGCTTCTACGTAACCTATTCTCTCCTGAATATTGCAGAAGTTAATATCTTCGGGTAGCTTCGACCTTAGACGATCTGATTTTTACAGGTCGTCGTAGCGACCACGCCTTGACCCTAGTGACTACCAGTTTTTTTCTTTCTTAATATCATATTAACACGTACTAAACGTAAGTGGGTTTTTTTCAGCTGCGTCAGAAGATATCTATTATTATTATAGATACGTATCTATATTTCACTCTCTCTCTCTCTTTCTCTCTCTGTCCTGTTTATAAACGGTTATCATCGTTACATCGCGTTGTATCATAACCGAGAAACGACAAGTTATTATATTAAGATGGAAGCCATAACGAGAAAAATAATATTAAAAATACTTTCGATAAACAAAAATGACTAGGCGAAATAAATAAATATCATCGCCTAAGCGTACAACGCCATAAGATGATCTATGCGACGGTTTGCATTTGAACTGTTTAATCAGTTATAATCTACATCGCGTAAGTTCGAAAGTGCGCGTTCATAATGGCGAGCTGATCGTTCGAATGCGAAAAGTTAATTTAACTGAATTGTATTTTAGCCGTATGGTATTGAAAATTATTTTCGAGTCGATTAAATCGATTATCACAGACTGTTTGCTATTCATATCGTGAAACTCAAGGTGTAACAACAGAAGACGATTAAAAAAATCCTTTTTATAGCCTGATTATTAACATGTGCTTCATTTGCGATTTTAATTTACATATCTAACTTTTGTTCGATCGTAATTCCTCGTACAAACGTGTAATCAAGACAAAAGTTTCATAATTGTCCGTCACCATTTCCCGGTTGATCTTCGACATCGCAAACGCATCTTGAAAATAACATTTGTGTTGCAGCAATCGCTTCAGTTAGCGCATAAATATACATATATATATATATATATATATATTATATCTGTCCTGTAATTCAGCCACATTTAAGCAATGAAAATTATAAATTGTTCAGTTCTGTAATTTTCTACGCTCCCTTTTCGTCCCTGAATTTTGATCCCCCTTTATAAAATAATATAGCCTGTAACTTGAGCTTTATGACGTTTTCGCCTTTTCCACGGGCTTAAGCCGATTGTATCTCATTTTATTTTACTCAATTCTTCTTCTAACTCCAAAAGTTTCTCTGGATGTATCGATGTTAAAAAGAGTAAAAGTAAATAAATCAAAATTAGTTGACCCCGATAAATTTATAAAAGATAGAAGCAAATATCAAGAAGAACTAAAATTATAAATACAGAAATCCGAAGAAATTAAAACACTGGGGAAATAAATAAACAATCTGAACTGATTACTAAAATTATGAAATAAATTGCAGTTAAAATTGCACCATGTACAAAAAGAAAGGTAAACAACAAAATAAGTGATGCGACAAAAGATTTAATGGCACGAAGGAGGAAACTGAAAGTGGAGATAAAAATCAAACTTTTAAAAAAAAAAAAGTAAAGATACGATCTTAACTCATTGAAGTTAAATAAGTATCAAATTTAATAAAACAAGATATCATCTTGTTAGCCAGGTTTAGGGCTTGACATCAGTAGTCCATTGACCGTAACTACGAAAATTAGTTTGTATTAATCTATTTATTTATCTAAATAGATTTAATGATTTCATAATAAGTCTGCCGGGTGGCGCCTTTTAAGACGCCTGATGTCTTGACTAGTATCTAGTAAACTGGTAGCCTCCACATTAACATGTTCGTGTAGCCTCTTCTTGTGTGCTGTAGCGAATTTTCTAATCTCCTCGTTTGCGGGATGTGCAAGTCTCGATGAATATCATCATTCCTCGAATAACGGCATGCATCGACAATTGCTCTTAATATTAAGCTTTGTCTACCTCGAATATTTGCTCTAGAAGACTTGCTGGTATAGATAACTGCAGACCGTAAGTCCATATTGGCTTTATGATCTGCCGATACAGTAGACATTTGTACCTTACGTCTAGAGGCGATTTCCGTCCAATAAGCCAATACAACTGTTGAGTTTTTTTTTCTTCGTCTGTTTACATTTCATTCTGGCATGTATTTGCCAGGTCAGCCGCTTATCCAGGTGCATACAAAGGTACTTTGACCGAGTTGACTTGTGGAACAGGTTTAGCTCCTAAGTACACTTGGTAATGTATATCTGTTCGTCGGTATGTGAAAGTTATATGCGCTGATTTTTCTTCATTGATTTTTTTTCACCATTTCCAAATTTGTAACTAGCCAGTAATAGCTATCTAACAAATTGTATCTAAGATTCAATCACCTGTATGAAGGACACACCTCTTGGTGAGTCCTCCTATTTGTCAATGGGCTAAGTCCGTAATCTTCGTCCTTTTTAGTCTTCTGAGATCTTGCTGCGTGTGTAGTAGTTGAGCCGCCAGCTCGTTTGGATGATGTCGTCGCCGTTGAAGGTGCCTATTAGCAATTTTACGTATTTCTTCTTGTACTGGATGTACGCCTAGATCTAAGTGGATTATATAATTCGTCATATACCATGGAGCTCTCGGTATATTAGGCGTAAGATTTTATTTTGCAAACGATGGATTTTATTCGTATTTGTCTTTTTTGCACAACCCCATAATTGCGCACTATACATCCATATGGGTTTCAGCATGGTTTTGTACAAAAATACGCGATTACTTAAAGTAACTTCTGATCTGGGTCCTAGCAGCCAGTGCATTTTTCTGAATTTTAATTCTATCTCCCTTTTTTTTTATCTATATGAGTTTTCCACGATAGCCGACTGTCTAAATAAACTCCCAAATATTTAACTTCATCGAGCTTTGGTATTACTTGTTTATCGAGAGATACTCTGTGGCTATGTTGAAGCCGATTGCTGAATGTAATATGTGCTGATTTTTCTGGATTTATTTCTATCAGCCATTGTTTGGTCCAGTCACTGAATTTATTTATATAGCTTTGCAATTTGTTAATAGCTACACTTGGATCTTTATCAGATGAGAGTATCATAGTATCATCTGCAAACATGGCTATATCTACCGTACTGTCTTTTGGTGTGTCCGCAGTATATAAAGTGTATAGTAAGGGACCCAGTACACTGCCTTGCGGTACGCCTGCCTCTATACCGTGAATATCCGACACATCTTCTCCATGTGTTACATAGAAGTGTCTATTGTGCAGATATGATGTGAGCAAAGCAAGGTATGCAGGCATGATCGTCCTGAGTTTGCACAATAGGCCATTGTGCCAAATTTTATCAAACGCCTTGCTTATATCCATAAATACAGCTTCATTATAATATTTGTTTTCCATCCCTTTTTCTATTAAGTTGACAACACGGTGTATTTGTTGTTCGGTGGAATGACCCAGACGAAAACCAAACTGATGATTTGGTATCACTCCTTTTTGTTGAACAATTTCGCTGATTCTGTGGTGGATTAGTTTTTCTAATAATTTAGCAGCAGTGGGTAGTAATGATATTGGTCTATATGATGAAATATTTGTTCCATCCTTACCAGGTTTCTGTATCATTATGATTTTTGCTAGTTTCCACTGAGCAGGAAAATAAGCAAGCCTGGCTATAGCGTTATATATATATGTCAAGAGCATAATTCCTTTTCTCGGTAGCTCCTTTAACATTTTCGGAGTTATCTTATCAAATCCTGGGCTTTTTTGGGATTCAATAACTTGATTTGTTTTGCTATTTCGCCAGGTGAGAATATTTTTATTTTTAATTCATTACTGGCTACTGTAGTTAGGGTTAAAGCCTGAATAACTGTGTTATTGGTAATATGGAAATTAGGTTTAAATATTTTCTCGAGATATTTTGCATATGTCTCGGCTTTTTCTTTTTTACTTCTCAGCCAAGTACCATCATCGTTCCTTATCGGTTGATTAGGTATTATCGGCTGTTTTAGAATCTTAGTCGCTTTCCAGAGGCTGTACTCGTTTTGCTTAAAAGGTGATAAATTACACAAATATTTTTCTACAGATCTATTTTTAAATTCACATAGGATTTTTTTACTGTTTTCATCATCCTGTTGGCTTTATTTTTATCCACTGGGTGCCTAGATTTTTGCCAGATTTTACGTAATCTCCTTTTCTCTAAGATCGCTTTTTGTATACATTGTGGATATTCAGTTATAAATTTATGCTGCTTAAAGGTAGGGGTAGCAGCCCAAGCTGCAGTCTGCACTAGGTCTGAAAATGTTTTTATTGTATTTTCAATATTTGTTGGTGTTTTTAATGGGATGTTTAAATTTATTTGCTCTTCAATCACTTGTCTATAACATTCCCAGTTTGTATTTCTCGTATGTAAAAGCTTGTTTCCTTGGTTTATGATTATTTCTGCACTTAAAGTAACCATTACTGCTGAGTGATCTGATATTAGGTCATGGTATGGTGCTATTGATAGCTAGTTACTTGAAATTCCCTTTAAAATGAATATATCCAATAAATCGGGGATCCTCTTCTGATCTGCTGGCCAGTAAGTGGGTTGGCCGGTTGAATTCACAATGATACAGGCTTGCTGCTTGATATAACGCTGTTCTCCTTGGTGTTGTTACTCTTGATCCATAGTTTTGATGTTTTGCATTGTAATCACCTCCTGCCACAAATTTTGGCCCCAACTTAGCAAGAAAATTTAGAAACATATCTCTATGAATTTTATGGCGAGGAGGGCAATACACAGCAGCTAAGACTAATGGATTACTATGATGTTCTATGACTATCACAGTAGCTTGTATCTCTGCTGTTGACACGTTTTGTTCTACATGGTGTTTTATATTTTCTTTTATCAAAATTGCTGAACCTCCATGTGCTTTACCACTTGGATGGACGGAGTGATAACAGTTGTAATGTGGGATTTTTATGTATGATTTGTGTGTGCAGTGGGTTTCTGAAACAAGCAGTACATCAATTTTTTCCTTCTGTAAATAGTATGAAATTTCTAGTATGTGGTTTCCTAACCCATTTGCATTCCATAGCGCTATTTTTATATTTTTATATATCATTTAATTAATTTTGAGACTATCTGTGTTAGCATATTTAGCATGGAGCTATTTTGATTCATGAGTTGTTCAAACATATTTTCAAATTTTGTTAAGAATGTCTGTAACAAATTTTTCATACTGTCATCTTCATATTGGATTTCATTGTGGTTGATATTAGGCATTGCTGCTTGTGCGTATGTCCTATTTTTAGGAGTTAATGTTTGCTTTATCTGTGGCGTGTGGTTTATAGATGGCCAATGATGTTCATCTTGTTTGTATATCTCTACACGTTTTTGAGATATTTATTTATGCTCCGTCTTATAAGTTTTCTGTATAAGATTTTTGTAGATTTCACATCCTTTATAGTTGGCAGGATGACTGCCATTACATAAAGCACAAGTTGCAGGCAATACCCGTTTTCTAGTGCACACTTTGGTGTCATGTTCCTCTCCACATTTGACACACACAAAGGGTCTGTAGCAATAGTTTTTTGTGTGCCCATACTGTTGGCAACGAATGCACTGCGGGATTGTATTCTTCTTCCGTCGTCCCTCTATGCTGATATTGATATTAAGTAAGCTTCTTATTTGATAGACATCCTTGTTATTTTCTGCCGGCTCGAGATCAACAAAGAACAACGGTAGTGGACTTTTATTAGTTCTATGTCGTATATTGATTATGTTTCTAACCTGATGTCCTTCATTAGCCAGAGCTTGAGTAATTTCCGAAGTACTTATTGTATGGTGTATGCCTCTGATTACTATTTTGTAGGCTCTTTCGTGTTTCGGTTGATGTGTATAACGATATATTCTTTTTTCATTTAAGTGTTTGCATAGTATTCTATACGTGTCAATTTCCATAGTTGTTACCTTAACTTTGTTATTATTTAATGTTTTAGTTTGGAATTTCTCTTTTTCCAATATTTTGTAAAATTCTTTTAACATGGCGGAATAATCTACAACCTCTTCTATGTATATAGGAGGAGGTTTCGAGGATGTTTCATTTGTATTTATTTCAGTTAGGTTTTTATACTGGGCCGCTGCACTGCCTTCTTCATTACGTAAAGGAGCAAATCTGTTTTTGCACTGTATTGCAATTGTTTTGTGTTCATCACTATCAGTAGAATTTCGTTTTCTTTTGAATTTATGTGCTACTACTTGCCAGGGTACTTCGTTATTATTACAATTATAAGAATGGTCATCATCTATATACATTGATGTAGGCGATAATATATTTGTATAGACAATATTTTTATTTACCGTCGATTCATTAATTCCGTGTGTGTGATGTAATGTGTTACTATCTAACATACGAAAAGGAACGAACTCACCGTTATCTTTGTTTTCGGATAATACGGGATTGTTGATAGCTGTCTCACCGTTATCTCTGTTTACGGATAATACAGGATTGTTGATAGCTGTGCGGGTAGTTGGTGTAGCGGTATCTGTATTATTAGTTGACGTACGTTCCTCTTGTCTCCGCCGTGTTGGCGGGGATTTAGGAATCATGACGAGGCAACGAAAACCGGTGCACGTGCACTTATATTGTTTGATTTTAGATATAAACTACTACTATAGTACTAACTTTCGGATCTATTGGAAGAACGATAAGAACGCAACGCAACGCACGACTACGCGAAAAGCAAATCGGAATATAACTTTCCAGCTTGATGCCCATTCATGCACTTTGTTCAAAGAGTTTTGCAATTTATTTACAGCTTCAGAATGGTTACTGCTAACGGCTAATATAGCTGTATCGTCGGTGAACGTAGCTGTCGTCGTTTACGCATCCGTCGGCAAGTCTTCTGTGTACAGAAGATACAAAATGGGACCGAGAACGCTTCCCTGCGGTACTTCAGCTTCTATGTTACAGGATGCGGAAGTAGCATTTTCTTGCTGTACTTTAAATTGCCGTTCTGAAACTGAGTGGGCAGAATTGAATAAATTAATTAGAAAACAATTTTGAAGTGATATACGTCAAAACAATAAAAAGAAAATTCGCGAAATAATTCAGCATAATATTCAAGAAATCATTGTCGATGGGAAGTAAGCTGCTGACGAATTTGAAAAATCGTGACGGAGATATCGATACAGACAAAACTGAACTATCCAGAGAGGTAGATCTCTATGACACCAAAGTTAAGCCTACAATAAAAGATAAATTAACAATAAACGAGGATAAGGGAAACCTAGCGGATATATCAACAAGTGAAATCAAATGCGCTTTGAAGAAAATGAAAGTTACGTATACTTGGGTAAAAAAATCAGAAAAAATAAAGACATGATAATGAAAGCAGATGTGACAAGGAGAATATCACTATTGCGGATTGCGTTTAGAAAATGACGCATAGTATTCCGCAATAAATAAATACCGATTAATCTGAAACGTAAACTGTATAACCGATGTGTACTTCCGATTGTTGTATATGATTCGCAAACATGACCATATACAAAAAAAAAAAATTAAAAAGAACAAGAAAAGCTCAAACTACACGTGAGAGAATAATGCTGGGTATAAACCTATCAAATCATAAAAGGAATGTATAGATATGTGAACAAACACGATTGTATGATGCAGTGGAGCAGATGGCTATAACAAAATGGGTCAAAGCGAATCTTACTGTGGTGGCCGATAGACCAAAAAAAAAACACAAAGGAAACAGAGAAAGCCATTTGCAACATCCATTAGTTCATTTCCCTTGATTTCTCTGTATCCTGGTATCCATTTAAATAATAATAATAATAATTAAAATTTACGATAACAAAAAGCGAAATTGCGTTCGATGAAATTCGCGAACTAGGAAATGACAACATACTGAAATGAAAAAAAAAACCGGAAATGAATAGATTTAAATTAGATTACTAAATCTAATTTTGGCATTATATCGACCACAACGATCGATGAGAATGCACACGTTCGAACGTGTAATCAAAAACACTAGAACCGAATTAACGAATTGACAATAGAACAAATCAGTCAATATCGAGACGAGAAGGTGATTAAATCGACGAAAACGATAATTTGGCGACACGCCTCGATTACTTACGCTATTTACGACGATATTGATTTGAAAAAAACAAAAACAAATTTGAAACTAGCGAAGGAAAATAACAAGTAGATTAATAGATTTCGTTATATATATATATATATGTATATAAATATATATGTGTATATGTATATAAATATATATGTGTATATATATATATATATATGTGTATATATATATAAATATATATGTGTATATATATATAAATATATATGTGTATATATAAATATATATGTGTATATATATATACAAGACAGAACTAGACGACACATTCGGGCACAAAACTATGAATCCACTATGCTAGAGACATATAATTAAGCGGATGATACCGTCTGTGTATTTAAATACATTTATACGTATATACATATTCTTACTAAACGAACAATTATATATATATATATATAATATATGTTTTGACTTTCTTCCAGCACTCTGTGCTCTCTGCGATGTTTTCAACCATAATTAGCACCCTGTAGCCAAAAAAGTGATCAAAGCTGGTACAATGACAGGAATAAAGTAGCTGATAAAGCGGCCAGCTGCTAAGTTCTCGCTAATAAAAATGCGTCATAAATGGGATTTTTTCATTATGACAGAGGAAGTGGCAGCTGACTTCACAAAACAACAAACTACGACAAGTCAAACATTCGATCAATCCGTTGGGTAACTTCGCTCCAAGCCGCAGTGACGATGTGGTCATCGTCAGATAACGTGTGGGACTTACACGTATTATTTATGCGTTTGTTATTTACAAAAATTTGGATAGTTTCCATATTTGTCCTCATACTCTTTGCTTAGAGCGTATCTTAATCATCTCGCATCGCTTTATCTGCTCTTCAAAGATGACCATCTTTCATTGTCGCATCAAACAATTACCTTCCTCCAACTCCTCAGTTTAATCCTCTTTTCAATAGTCGTGCCTCTCTGTATACGACACGTTAATTTAATTTAATTCGTCTATCTCGGGAAAAAAAATACGTTGCTATTCACTATAACATGTAGACACTTTTCCGGGCGGTTTTCATTCAGGATTTGACGAGTTTTTTTTGGGGGGTCATGGGTCTCTCAGTATCCTTCTCCAGCAAAATATTTCGAACGCGTTTATTCGTCGGATATCTGTTACTTTTAACGTGCAGCATTCCTATGCTTATAGACAGACAGAGAAGACGAATGTTTTCACAAGATGTATTTTGATATTTATATACCGTCACTCTTCTAGATTTTTGTAAGTTGAGCCGGTGCGATTTTATACAAACATCTAGAAGAGTCACGACATTACGATGGATCCCAAAACATATAATAATGCGTATAAAAATTTTTATATAAATACAAGGTATTAAAGAGACAGTGTTTCTGCTTAAACGTTGATTTCTTTATTGTCAGGTGAATATACGACGATCATATATATATATATATATATATATATATATATATATATATATATATATAGTTCTTCTCTACGGCTGATATACATGTAATTATTACGTTCGGATCAGAGTTGATGCCCCAAAAAAATCACCGTACATAAAAGTTCGAGTAATAATAATAATAATAATGATACACAGTTATCGGTTACGAACTGCCGAATAAGCGTAACACGTTTAAGACGGCGGAGAGTTAATCGAAATAATAAATAACGTAAAATATCGGTCTCGGACGACGGCGGACGGATGTCTCATCGATGTTACGAGTGACGAAGAAACAATGAAGGCAATGGGGTAACAGCCGCTGGGCATGAAACAGCATATAAGTAACCAACCCCTGTATTACGGTAAAGTCTGAAATTACAAGTTGCTTAAACGCTGCAGGGTCGAATGTAGTATATAAATAACCTCAGATGGTGTCTAATGCGCGCCTCGGTTAAAGGGATCGCTATTGTAGAAGTTGTAACATAAAGTTTTCGATAGTACTACAATATTAGTAATAATGAAAATACTATCAACTATCCGGGTACTATCCGGTCTGTCGTTATAGAAAGTGCGGTATTTTTCTTGCAACAATAATAGTAGATTATTAGGGTGGTAAAATAGCGGACCAGGAATCTTTAATCGGCCAAAAATGGACCAACTGCTGTTTCTTCTTGCCTAATATCGTGCTCGATGGGTACGCTCTATATTTCACGGCAAATTCGTTTTACACATGTTAATGATGGACACGACTACTACGACGTTCGTCTGGTTTTCACAGTGTATGTGTGTGTGTGTGTGTGTGTACATCAGTTTAGACTAGAGATCAGACTAGATTGTGTTTTGCAAATAAGTCTCGGTAATAACAATAACGACAAGAATAATATTGATATTAATAATAATAATAATAATTAATGTTTGCAGACTTATCCTGTATCTACAATTAACCTGTATTCGTTATTTCATCCTTTTGACATTCGGAAACGAACTAGAAAAGCAATTTCGTCCTAGACTACACGGACGGTAAAAGTGTGTACATACGTCGACGAGTCGTATACGCGGTAAAATAAACTTACAGCGGTAAACGCGAACTTTACCCTTACGTCGTGTTACCCCTAAACAAAAAAATAAGGTTGAAACTAGTAAGTAGCATGCGAGACGTATTAAGAATCTAAATACAGATCATTTAACAGAAGAAATTTACAATGGCCGGAGATGAACGACCAGCTACTTTATTAACGGTTCTGCTAGCGAATTTTATTCGCCTAAATGAACACACACGATGCACGATATTTGACTGACTCATTCCGAATCGAAATTTTTACTGCGAACGACATTTAATAATTATCGATTCAGAGTGAGCGACTTTTTTTTGACTTTTTTTTGACTTTTTGTATTAACGCGTATTTTTTTCCGATTCCGTATGTAAGATACTTTAAAAATATCCCGTCTGTAAAAGTCGACGGTATCGATTATTCTTAATCTAATATTCTTCGTTTGACAGTTAATTTCGTCGCGATGCGATAATTAATTTCGATACTCGAATAATTAGAAAATTTAAAGTAATTAATCGGGAAATCTGAGAAAACTTTAGAATGCAAAGGAAGAATTCTCTTTAAGATGCTGAAAAATGTAACGACTAAGAATACAAATGATAAAACGGTACAAATCACAAAAACAAATTTTGATTCTTTGTTCGCGATTCGAAGTGACCTAACAAAAATTTTTCTTTTTCACTATAAAAAATTTTTATTTTGATTCTAAAATATTTTCTTTTTCATTCTATACAATCGTTGTTTCGCTCTTAGAAATTTTCTTTTTCATTGTAAAATGTTTCTTTTTGATTCTAGAAAATTTTTGCTTCGATTTTAAAACGTTTCTTTTTGATTTTAAAAAATCTTTCCACATTAAGTGAGATCCACGGCGGCGATGCAGGCATATAGTTCTGATAAAAAAGAGGAACTTCTACTTCAGTATTCATATTCCTTGTTTCCAACGACTGTTTCTAGATTTACTACTAAGATTCCTTCCATGTCAACTTCTGATCAAAAGTTAGGCACAGATACTTCGCTGTAATAGAAGATGGAATTATTTTTAGCGTTTTCGACAGAAGCGCTGTGGATTTTTCAGCCGAGAACTGAAATCATCTCCGTCCATTTTAGAAGTTTGTTTAAACAGAGTTGTAGCGCGTCTGACGATATATGGAAGTAATTAGAAAATTGCGGAAACCCCATTTCTTCGCGTCCGTCTGATCGAGATAGATTTTGAACTTTTTGATTTAAACTTTGCTTCTAAAATCACCGACTACCGTTATTTATTTTATTAAACATTCGCCGAGCAGCCGTTAAATTATTCTAATTATCCTCCTCATTTGGAACCCATCCAAATCTGACTAAACCCTTTGCTTAAAAAGGCTTTTAAACGAAGCAACATTCAAACTAATTATATACATATATATTTTAATCGTTAATATAAATCTAAGAAAAATTTGATCTCGTCCGAAATTACGAACATTCGGAGAATTTCCACATTAAGTGAGATCCACGGCGGCGATGCAGGCATATAGTTCTGATAAAAAAGAGGAACTTCTACTTCAGTATTCATATTCCTTGTTTCCAACGACTGTTTCTAGATTTACTACTAAGATTCCTTCCGTGTCAACTTCTGATCAAAAGTTAGGCACAGATACTTCGCTGTAATAGAAGATGGAATTATTTTTAGCGTTTTCGACAGAAGCGCTGTGGATTTTTCAGCCGAGAACTGAAATCATCTCCGTCCATTTTAGAAGTTTGTTTAAACAGAGTTGTAGTATTTCTGACGATATATGGAAGTAATTAGAAAATTGCGGAAACTCCATTTCTTCGCGTCCGTCTGATCGAGATAGATTTTGAACTTTTTGATTTAAACTTTGCTTCTAAAATCACCGACTACCGTTATTTTATTAAACATTCGCCGAGCAGCCGTTAAATTATTCTAATTATCCTCCTCATTTGGAATCCATCTAAATCTGACTAAACCCTTTGCTTAAAAAGGCTTTTAAACGAAGCAACATTCAAACTAATTATATGCATATATATATTTTAATCGTTAATATAAATCTAAGAAAAATTTGATCTCGTCCGAAATTACGAACATTCGGAGAAAACGTCAAACGACCTACATTATAGGAATATAAAAAGATACTCTTCAATAAATCCGCCTCGAGGTTGTCGGAAACAATCGGTCCAGTTTTTGAGAAAACTGTCACGCTCGGTACGGTAATTATACCGTCATTTCAAAAATATAAAATCCGCCGGGAATAAATTCCGTCTTTTCTAATCCATACGAGATTTCACTTTTCGGTATCAAAATTTATAATTTAGTAAATTTTATGAATGTACAACTGTGAAGAGATGAATAAATAAGGACCGTATACTCCGGAGAACTAGTTGTTTTTAAACCGCGGACATATTCAATATTTTCTTTTGTCACGCCGACGATCACGCTTGAATAATCTGACGGTGTCGCGAAACAGCGTTAATTCGGTATCTGTTGTTTTTGATAACAAACTTAACTTCGATTAAAAATATTTATTAATACGAATAAATCCGTTTATTCCATATATATATCCCACGTTTAATAAGACAATCGTTCCTTAATATACACGTATTAAGCTTATTATTTATAAAACGCACTAATAAGGTCCGCTATTTACTTACGCTTTGTTCGGTGTACGATATCGAACGCTAGTTATAATAAATTGCAGCTCATTCGGAACAGTTACGTATTAAATGCTTCCCGCTATACTAGATTATACGCTGGATATTCTGAAATCGTGCTAAAGAGAATACATTCTTCATCGGGTAAATTTTTCGACGATTGCCGTATAAAAACGAGATAATGAGTTTATTTCGTTAATAGCTAATTAACATTCTGAGCGACTAATGTTTATAAAAAATATAATTAAACATAATTTATTGTAACCAACTGCTAATTATCCGAATTATTAGCGTGATGTTACATTATTTTCATTTAATCGTTAATTTCAACATTGTATACTAATATTTGTTTGCTTTTCCTTTTTTTAAGTTGTGGATTTTTTGTTTGTTACTTACCTTAATTAATTTTTTTTTTTTTTTAAATACACGTAAATATAGAGGTCCATGAACAAATGCAAAGACCTCCACATTATAATAACACAATATGTGATGGAAAAGGGATATATACATAGTATTCCACCGAGAAATCATATAACGAGTTTGTGATTTATGAAATATTACATTATAATAAAATCTCGATATTATATCATAGTATGAATAATAAACTATTGTATTATGACTTACAAGCTTATATAAAGGAATAACCGTTATTAAAAGAAAATAATATAATATAAAGACAACTTGAAAATAACCGCAAACACTAGCTTAATAATACGATAGTAAAAAGTGACAAAGTTGGAAAAAGTTTAAAATTCAATGTGTAAAAAAAAGTACACACCCGAAAAAATGCGCGGCTAGCACACACAAGACTGGAGGAGGAAGGACCTCAGTCCTGGATCCTGAACGCACAAACGGACAACCACGCATGATGAACGCCCGGCACAATAACCTAAATTTAATTAATTAATTTTGTCAGATATAAGGCGAGCTCCCCGGTACACGATATATATATATATAAATTACGTTTATCGAGTGTATATTTTAATTATTTAATTAATAATTTATTTCTTTATATTCGAGGTCGAACAGTTGATTAAATATCGACGTTTCGTTTCTACTAAATAGGGTAAATTTTTAAACAATAACAACAGTATTCTAATTGTAATATATATATATATATATATATATATATATATATATATATATATATGGGGTTTCGAATGATTAGTTTGAAACATATCCCGTTTTCGATGAGTCTGTACTTTTTTCCTTTTAAAACTCATCGATTTTAATTTGGTCGACTTATAAAATGTGGGAGTAATCTTTTAGATCGAACATCGCAGTTGCGTTGGTGTATCTATCTTCGAAGTTTGTTAAAATGTATCGACTACTTCTAACTGTCGTCTCTATATACGACGCTTCCTATATAACGTTGTAGGAAATTGGACGACGACGATGAAAATAAAAATAAACTCGGCTTAATAATAAATATGAATAATAATTTATGTAAATCACATTGGATGTTAAGGTCTCGTGTATTCAGCTCGCGATTTAACGATATACACACACACACACGAACGGACGTCGAAAAGTGTAAATTGCTTAAATTACGATTTCCAGTACCGGTTAGTAGTCGTCTTGGTGTTTCTAACAATGCGACCACTCCTACGAGTCATTGTTTGAAAATACTCGCCCAATCGCAGTCAGGTTTTTTTTTTTCTTGTTTCCATTTCGATAAGTAGTTGTATTAGAAAATATATCGTTGGATAAATAAATTTAAATAAAACATTTTGTCTAGACCAATTTCGACCGACAGGCTTAATTGTTGCAGTTACACGTTGACAAAATTCCTAGTTAACAGAATGCGTTCCGAAAACTAATAGCGGATAATTAGACCATGATGATAATGACGTGAATCAAATGGAACACGCCTACAGGTCGGAGTAGCGGTTGGTTGCGGTACAGATGGAAAAAATACGAAACTTAATAGGCCATTTAACAGAGCGAAATTGGCGTTATTGTCCTTTGTAGCGTATTGAATTCAATTATGCCGCTACGACGAACGTTTTATCGATAACAATCGTCCAGATGTTCCGAGGGAAATTTTTATGACGCGAAAATTAAACACGTCATACAACTCGATACAAACTAATTCGATTCCGCCCAATTCCGATTTCTCGTTATTCGTCGATTTTTGTCGTTATTATAAAAAAAAAAAAAAAAAACGAAATTTTCGATTGACCCGAAGATAAGGAAATTTCAGCGAGAGAAATTCCAAATTTAGTAGAGACTTTTTAATCAGTTGCAAAAGACCGGATTTACTACTACTACTACTACTATTACGCTTTACTTTTGTTTACCTTCCTAATTTTAAATACTACTAACGAATCTTTCAGATGGGTAGATTCGTAAGGATTAATCTAATAGAATGCATTTAGAACTTGTTTTATCCGTCAGGATCGGGCCAATGAAGGGTAACCGAATATAACGAAATACATAGTACTACACCAGATTGTAAATCATTTAGGAAAGAAATTTCGAAGAAACTATATTCGGACAACATTTAGAGTGCCGTATTTATATTTAAAGATTTAGTATAGTTCGATATAGTACGATTACCTATAGGAAAACTGTGTCTTTATCGTCGTAATTGTTTTCGTCTTTAAGAAAAATTTTCTTCAGTTCCTTCGCAGCTCGAGCTTTCTTTACGACCATGTTCCGTATTTTTGTTCACGACAGAAGTAACACTAAAAAAAAGTTTCCCAGAAAGAATAAACAAATTCGGAATACCGTGTATAGATTCAGAGCATTAGTCAATCACCTCTCACTTATTACTATCACCTCCAGTCGTCTCTCCCAAACTCCCGTGGTTCTATCTTTTTAAAAAGTTTAGTCGTAAGCGGATTGTACTCATCAGCATATTACAATTTGGACATCATTTGTTGCCTGACCGTCTTTTCCGTATGCAGCTTAAAGAAAGTCCCTTCTGTCCCCTCCATTCTGAACAGGTAGTCTGCAGCCCCGATCATGTCTTTTTTGAATGTTCTGCTGTAGCACCGTTGCGCTCGGAGCTTTACCTTATCTTGTTACGAAGAAGAAATAAAATTTATTCGTAAATAAAAGTATCGCACGAATGTTAAAAATCAGTTTCTATACCAGCATTAATTGTTGCATGATCACTTAGTATTGGTCTAGTGACTCCAGTGAGACAGTGGACTATGACGAAGGGAAAGGAATAACTCGAAGAGAATGGGAATGCATGTAGGAATAATATAGGAATGGTCAAATAGAATAATTAGAAAGAAAACATGTTATCTTTTGAATAAGGTGGAAAACCAGATTTATTAGGTGATCGGGATTGTATCTCGACATCACTTCGCTCGCAAACGCCTCGGAGGATTAGATGACTGTCTGTGTGTATTCTGCGAACATCAGGATTACTGCTGACTTTGATCGAATAATCTTTTAATTTTAAACTCGATGTCTGGTATTAGAAATCCGCTTTGGCAGTAAATGACTGCTACTACAAGTTCATTTGCGAGTGTATCTATATTTACTGCAACTACCTGATAAGCGTCTGTACTGCGAGAAAAGTTTCTATATTGTTTGTAACAACTTTTAAGCAACAGTACCTGAATACGCTGTGCCATCAGGGTGATGAGCAGTGTATTATACCAATTTAGTTTAAAACTGTGACTATTTACGAGGTGAGTTTCAGCTATTAATACAACGTCAATGGCGTTTTGTTGGAGGAAAATCTCTAATTCATTTTTTTTTTTTTAACGATACCGTTGGCGTTCCATAATAACATAATCACTAGTGACTGTTGGGTGATATTAATTTTCCTCGCCATCGAGGTAATAATTTGTTTATATAACCTTAATTAACGACGATATTAAAGGACTAATTACACTTTTGAATTCATTCAAAATTGCAGATAACATCAGAGATTATCAGCATTTTTACTGTTACTATTTACAGTAGTAGCAGTAGAGCAATTGTTGCCGGACCCGTTATTATTACTGTCACCCCGATGAATTACCTTAGATGAGTAGTTGTTATCTGTATTAATCCACATTAGCGTAAGACCTATTATTTTTAACTGTAATAGGACTAGTGTTGGAATTATTATAATTATTTATTTGGCATAGAATGCGACGAACGTAAATTATTATAAAATGAAGTCTGCTGCTTACACACTGAACGTCCCCTTTAGCTTGCCGGATGATTTCCGCTACATAATGTGAAGGTTGCAGATTCGAAATTACCTTTCGAACATCGGTGTCGTACCGAACGGCACATTTTACACAACGAGAGGTTAGATTACAATAATTGGCTGTATGACTAAAAAGTTGACAGCGCCTTTTTTTCTGGTTCTTCCACCGTCACTATTGTATTATTAGTAGTCGCGTGATCCTAAAAAAATTCATCATTCTTTACGATTCCGTTACAGAAGTTGAATAAAGATTTCTCGAGCTCGTGTACATTTACATTTGCTTTCACATTGTTTTACACGTAACCTCAGCTCGGTTTTTCCATCCTGGTCAGAGTTCGTTCCCACTACAATTGCCTTCCAAGCCATTTGTACACTGTCAATCTTACTCCCTTTTTATAGTATCCCGTATATACGCCGGAATTTTGCATAGCAGAGGGATAAAGATGCTTTTATTAATAAAATTTTACAATTAAATATTTATCCCCTTCTCGATTGACTACTTATTGATCCTGAATAACGTCAACATGCTCGCAGCTCTGGTCACCTAACGCGTATACGTCTAAGATTAATCTCTAAGTGTTTTTTTCCCCTTTTGTCTCTTCTTTATCTTATGTACGATATATTTCTATGAAGATAGTGTTGATAATGGGTAAAAAGATTTTTAACGAGCATCGTAATAGGAGATTTGGCCGGATAGCGCATACATGAAGAAATAACGGATATCTAGAAAGAGTAATATAAATGGCAAGAGAAGGAAGACTACGAAAATTTATCATCCCGATAATGGAGAATACAACTGTAAGGGCGTACCAAATATTGAAAGAGATGACGCGGAGCGGAGAGATAAGGTGTCATGTTATTCTGGTTGTTCATCGATCGAAACATTGAGGAATACAAGTAGATATATAACATAGTGATTTACACATATATATATATATATATATATATATATATATATATATATATATATATATATATATACATATATATATAGCTTAAACGAAGGGTGGAATTCTATGAACATCTTAAAATAATGGAGTCGGAAAGATTAACAATGAAAAAGGTATTCGACTTTTTTTGATAAAAATCGGATTAATACCTCGGTGAAAGTCAACCGAAATGAAGAGAGAAATTTAAAATGGAGACGAATATTTTGGCCGAAAATAGAAAATTTCGGAAGTTATTAAGAAAAACCAAAGAACAAAATTTGCGCAATATGGACGGATGAGAAAAACATCGACAGAGGATGAAGAAATAATGGCCGGAGGGGAAGACTGAATGGTGCATAAATTATTTTACCTGGTCCCAAGGTGGCCAAATTCGAAACAGATATATATATACAGAAAGGGAAAAGTCCTCCGAGAGGAAGGGAGTCTGTTTCTGAGGATGAGTAATGTGTATACACAATACACGTATACATATACATATATACACGCACACATTATATAAATCACTACTCTCCAATACATCAACATTATATATATATATATATATATATATATATATATATATATATATATATATATATATATATATATATGTATATAGATATATATAGAAAGAGAGAGACCCTGTGAGATTCAAAACATTAAACATGTGCGAGCGAGACTAAGTGATTTTCAACAAAATATAATGTTGTGTTATGTACATATATATGAATGTACGTATATATATATATATATATATATATATATATATATATATTACATTAAGTTGCGCAATGGTTCATTACAGGTAATTTGGGTGGAATTTGTTTCGTGAGCTTTAATTACTGTCCTTTAAATTGTTGCTTTGTTTACTTTTCGATGCAGTTGTTATTAGCCGAAACCTCATCACGCATCGATTGTGAACGATCCTTACGGCCTTGTCGAAAGCCAGCCGGGAAAACTTATTAAGTCAACAAAAGCGAAAATTGTTTTTCCATTTAAGCCGACATTATGCTAATATATATATATATATATATATATATATATATATATATATATATATATATATATATATATATATATGTATATATGTATACGATATAAAAAACCGAGTGCTCGAATAAGTCTTCTTGCTACACCACAGCAACGTTTTTTTTACATTTCGACTACTTGTTTACGGCTTGTCTTTTAAATATCGGCCCGCTTCGAAATTAATGAACACTTACAAACGAATTCGTCTAGAATTGTTTGTAAAAGGATCGCTTTTAAATACTTAAACAACGGCTAGCTGCCGCGGTGGCTGTTTTCAAAGGCTGTAATTACTAGAATGAAAATTGTGTTTAAATTAAAACTCTTTATATAAGAAAGTAGTATCGACCAATGTCGGCGTTAACTCGCTCCTCGATTCGACAGTACGAATTCGAAAGCCTATTCGATCTAATTGAACAATAACCTTTGCTATACTGTTTAAATAAAAACAACCCGTTAATTATTGTTACCGCTCCGAACACACGAAACGCGTTCAACAGCAAAAATTAAATAACAATAAGAAGAAACGATAAAGAAAATCGATAATCATTTTGTTAATAAATAACAAACAAAACTTTTCGACAGTTAGGCCATTTTCAAGTTAAAACAATACAAAATAATAATAATCGGTTATTCTCGTTAACGATTCGTTTGATCGTTACTTATTATTTTCAAAATCACAATATTGACATATCGAGGTAGTGAATTATGGTAATATATTTTAAGAAATAAATATTAAAAAAAAAATTAACGAAATAAACGTAATTCACACGAAAAACATTAATAACATTCGATGATGAATTAGTTATAGAGACTGTATTATTTGAATATACTTAACCTTTGGTAGGTAGTTCGGATAATTATGGGTTACAATACGAAGAAAAAAAAATTAAACGAAACTGTAGTAGCCTGCAAATTTTAGCTTATTGCTACCAATAGCGATTATTTATATATATATATATATATATATATATATATATATATATATATATATATATATATATAATATATATACTTAATTTTAAATAGTTCCGAGACAAAAATCGGAAATTCGTTTAATAAAAGTTTAAATATACAATCAGTTCTATATCATCAATTTAAATGTACAGTCAATTCTATATAACTGCCTCAGGTGATCATATTTGTTACACTTATATATTATGTGTTGAAAATTTTTTAATCTTACAATTGCAACATTTATTATCTCCGATGATATTTAATTTATTCGAGTAATATCCGGTTGAACCACGACCAGAAAGTATCTGAGTCATATAGTAATTTACTGTAATCTTTTGATTTTTAAAACGACTTATTAGATTAGGAAAGAATTTATTTATTAATTTACAACTTGTTAATATAATATATATATATATATATATAATATATATATATATATATATATATATATATATATAATAGCCATTGACAAGCATCTCAGTCTTGAACTTAATTTATTGGTTGAATATATATTTTTCTTATTTATATTATTTTTACTTGTAAATGGCCTAACTTCCGGAAACCTTCGTTTTTAGTTATTACTGTTAGTCATGGTTATCGGTAATTGTATTATTTCTTTCATTTAAAATAATCACTACTACATATATACGTATATATATATATAATAATAATAATAATAATAATAATAATAATAATAAATCAATTAATCAATCGATCGATATATTTCTGAAAAATGAAGCTATTGAAGTAAACATTTTTATATACAATGCTCTCAAATGAGTATCACACGCACGAGTGGCGAGCTAAATCAGATAGATAAATTAGTATTAGTCCGAGTAGCATAACAAGAGATTAAACGAAACGGTGTTTGAAATATAAATTATAAACGTAGCATTTCCTTACAGTAGCATTTGCATGGAACAGAAATTTTGAAATTTCTACAAATTAATACTTAAAAGTCGGTGTGCCAACTTATAATAGTAATTTTCGTATTTAATATAAATTAAACGAAGTGTAATTGAAGATGGAAATAAAAATATTTCCTATTATTACATTAAAACGATTGAAACTTACACGGAAATAAACATATTAAATTCGATAAATCATAATTTGTAATAATAATAATCGAAATAAGGAAGAAACGGTTAGAAAATAATTTTTTTTTTTTTTTTTAAATGTAACTTCAAGAAAGGACAGCTACTTCCTTTCTGCAATCTTAAGTTTAAATAAGCAGCAATCATGATTATTCAACATGTGCAGAGGTTTAACCCAATGGTTAAGCTTTGTTACGTATATGACTTAGTAACAACCAAGTCTGTAGGTTTGAAACGTTTTAGCCTTCTTAAGTCACGATCTGTGGGTAAAAGTTCCAAGGCCTCCAGATTTGGATGATGATGAAGTCTTCTGTGGTGTTGGTCAGCATAATCCTGTATTACTTCGTTGACTCATTTGATCTGTAAATCTGTATGGAGCGGGTCATTTCGTTGGAACCAGCGAGCATTGGTAATTAGTCGAAGAAACTTATTCTGAGTTGTCTGGATTATTTTACGATAATCGGGTAAACAGGAGAGATTTCGTAAGATTAAAAAAAAATACCCGTACAGAGCGCGAACTCGTAATCAGATGAAGAAAGAAGGGTATTCCCAAACACAAAATGCACAAGAAATCGCTGCACCAGGTTTCAATCTAGAATGGAGGTAATACGGAGGACACTGAACAGAATACGAGCAGGGTGTGCTCGAACAAGAGATAATATGCCGAAGTGGTCATTAACTGAGAATCCAAGCTGCGATTGCGGATACATTCGGTTGACGAACTGCTAATTAGAATGCAGACTTGCCGGACTTTGGTGCAATATGACTAATTTTACAAACGCGAATCAGCATGCTCTGCAGCTGGTAAAGTATTGGTCCGAAAAAGTACATTAGTAATAGAGTGGCCTGAACACGACACAAACCAACGATAACGATGATAATCTCAAATATTAATAAATTATCAAAGTCGGTACACGTATTTTACCAAAGTTAAAAACCCTATTTCATATCCGTGTACAATTAATTAACCAGTTCAGTCAACAATACGAAATTTTAATGCTAACCATTTTTTTTCCCGGTTGACGTGGAATGTGTCTCAATTTTAAAAATATTTGTATAAATATATCGAAAATTATCTACAGTTCGGATAAATCGTACAATAAAACGTGCATGAAACGGTTTTAATAGTTCAATTCACTAGAAATAAAAGTCGTATCATCGTGTGTTAAGCGTTCCTCCTTTCTGTTGTATCTCATCGGTAATTGTAAATTTTCATGTCTTCATTACATCGACATATTCGTGTTCGCTTATCGAGTTTCTTTCCCATATAGTACACTAAACAGCCACCGCTCTACCTTCATCATTCATACCCGTCGAAATTACAACAACAGATCCAATGACAGATCCATTATCTGGTAACAACGTTTTAATTCTTAATGCTACATACGCGTCCACACTACAACAGAAGAAATTAAAACCGATACAAAATTTTGATCACCCTACTGAAGATCAAGGTATTGTCTTTAATCACATACTACAATACGAAATCGTCGACTACTGAATGGCGTTAAAAAGTTTAGTTCGTGGGACGAAAAATATAATAGCGACTTTACGAGTAAGTGAAAATCGAGTTATCGTTTTTCTCAGAAATACACACTTAGTACACTCTTTAATAACGACACATGGCGGATTCGAAATTAATGGTCACTTCATCAAAGCGCGTAAATTAAAATCTTCAACGACTAAGATAACATTATCCACCGTATCCCCAGTAATAACGAACACAGTATTGGAACATCATCTGCTCTCAAACTTAAAAATGAAGTTAGCGTCTAACACTTACTTCGAATCAAACCATCAGACGAGGAGTTTGGGCACAAAATTAGTCGGCGTCGCCAAGCCACGAGGATTTAAAATTACTAAACTCTTTCATGTTAGACACTGCTGAAGAAAGTTATTGCATTTTTATTTCAGCGAATGATCTAGTCCGCTTTAAATGTAACTCTTCAGGGCGAAAAGCAGACCACTGTGAAGCAGCCTTAAGTCCCGATCATCTGGAACTCGAAGCCTCAGATCCCGTTTATTCGAAACTTGAAGACCACTAACTCAGACCCTTTAAATTCGTCACAAATTCCAAATAACTTTCCTCCACAAACACCGCCTTAAACGATAAAATACATCAAGTGACCGATACTCCTATTATGAAACCTCCTAACCATCAAAAGGCCTCTTTCCTCAACATCCTCCAATGCAACCTCCTCACACTCTCCCCTACCTAAAAGTGATTTTTTTTTTTAGTTCCCCAATTCCAGCAAATGGATAGGGCAAATATATTTACAAAAATGTATTTATAAAAGAGCAACGAACTAATGTTCAGTTGTGTGTAATTGTTCCTTGCCAAATGCACTTCAAAGAAATAGAGTGGAAGGGGATGAATTACATAGTCCCTCGGACCACGTGTGTGTACAAGTAATTAAGTGTTCCTTAAATTTATATATATACAAGCTTCGAGAAAAATAATATGACAAGTTTGTTACAAATGCACGCTTATAATAACTTATGGTACTATAAAAGTGATATTAACATCACCTTACATGATAAAATACCTCAAACGACTGATACTCCTATTATAAACCCTCCTACTGATAACATCAAAATGCCTCTTTCCTCAACATCCTCCGATCCATCCTCACACTCTCCCGTACCTAAAAGTGATATTAAGATGAAGAAACAATGTATGATGGCGATGAAGTACGACACACGGATGGAGCCAAAAAAAGAAACTGCACTGATTGCACAGTCATTTACAAAAATGGGACAATCCGATGTCCACTTCCATCCACGTTCTCTGTACTGTCGGCAAAGTTATATATGCAATCTCTCGCGGTAGAATCGGAGTTAAAGTATAACATATTAATCTGCACAGATTCTCTTAGTTCAGTTAGAAGCAAAACAATAGACACGAACATCAGCATCCATTTGTGAAAACTATATTAGAAAAATCGTTTACTTACTAAGGACAAATTGTACTCGCGTCGATACCCGGACATGGCAATATTGGTGCAAACAACGAAGCTGACACAGCGGCAGCAGATTCATGTAACACCGATTTCGGTCATACCAACGACAAGTAAAGATATGACGATCCATATTTGGAGTAAGTTAAAGTCGAAAACAATGGATTGCTTCATCACCCTTCCTCTTTACGTCTATAGCGTCACAAACCCGGTAGGGTCAACGTCCAGATGGAATGGTGTGGTACTCTGTCGCGTTTTGTCCGGACACACATGTTTTACGCACCAGTTCCTGTTCATTAACCGAAGATCGACGGACCACCTGTCCTGCAATCGCTTACATCCTAACTTCCTGTCCAGCGTATACCTATCAGCGCCAGCTCGCTGGTCATATTACAAGACATCTCATCCGCCGAGGCTAAACTTCTCTTCTTCCAAAACACAAACGTCCTTCCTCTAATCTAATTTTTCACATATTTCCTTCCGTGCCTCTGGCCTAAGTAGCGGGATACGGTACGGTCACAAACCAAAGGAGAATAATCAAGAGAGATATCTATTTAATGGTTAAATTCGCTAGATGCGAACGAAAAAATAAATCAAGAGAAATATCTATACGCGAAAAAATCTTAAGTCGGCATTTTCCCACACGACTTTGGTAGAAAATATTTCAAAGTCTGTCTTATTACTTTGTTGTTCGACGATATCTTTACGAATCTGTTCACAGTTTAGGAAACGTTTCAACATAATGTTGACACATTAATTACATCAGTATAGCCGATTGCTGTTTCCTAACAAACTTCTTTTTGATTAAGGGTGAAATAATGTATATGTACGTATATGTGTTATATATCTATATATCTATATATCTATATATTTATATATGTATATATATATATATATATATTTATACTTGTAGTTGAAGAATTCCGGAAGCGTTATAAACTTCCCTCGTTAAAGTGGTATAGCATGAACTCGTTTGCGTGACCAAAATTCTTAGTCCTCACGCAAGTTTTTCTCACAAATACGCACTTACACAAACAACAAATCGTGAGGGACCACTATTTTATAACAATGATACTGTTATTATTACTTATTATAAGTACAGGTGTATATATATATATGTGTGTGTGCCGACATATATGCATATATATATGTATATATATATATACACACAATGTGATATACGCGTGGATGATGCTCAACTCTGTGTACACATCGACATTGTATATTTGATTACATATATGCACGTAACGTGTGATTATCTGTAATCCGCATTGCGTGCACGACTCTTGAAGTCTTTTGTGCTCGTTTAATCGGCAGAATGACAATTTTCTTTTTTCTTTAAATAAAAAAAAGTTAAAAAAAAAAGAAATAGAAAAAGAAAAAACTTGGGAAAACCGAAAATCGAAAAACATCGAATTAACGTACACCTACTTATTCGTTTACTCTTTCTATTTATTTATTTATCAAATAATTTTTTTTTTCAAATGTCAATCCTTTCGGATCCTGTAAGAAGTTTTTATATATTAAAATTTCTAAATAACTTTTCGGCGATGTTAAGGCATTATCAGGTGGAAGTAAAAAAATAAAATAGAAATATATACAATTTGTAAAAATATAAAAGGAAAAACAAAATAATGAAAAATAGCGAAGTAAAAAACGGTTATTTGTAAAATTATACGATCTACGTCTAAATTAAGTATTTTCTTATATTTTATTTCAGTTTTTGTTTTTTCCATTTATAATTAGTTGATCCTTTTTTAAGCGTATAGAGAAATTAATTTTTGTAAATAAATCTATTATTATTATTAAATTAACGTGCTTGTGTACAGCAGCTAAGGCTAGAGGCACGATAGGAAAAGAGGATTGAGTAGTAGAGTCCGTACCGGCGGGGGAAGGTAGTTAGATTCGACAATGAAACATTGTCATCTTTGAAGAGGAGATGAAGCGAAGAAGGAAAATTAAGGGAAGCTCTATGAGAATATGAGAAATGGAGGTGTTACAGCTAAAACACAGTAGAGCCAAAATTTTATTAATAAGATACGCATGAGTGAGCCGCTCAGGCGCAATCTGGTGATGACCACATCTTCGTTGCAGCTTGGATGCTAAGTTATCCAAGAGAAGCGTTCGAATGCTTAATTTACCGTAGTTTGTTGTTTTGGGACGTCATCCTCTGCCATAATGCAAGAAGTCCGTTTATGACGTATTTTTTAAGTTCTGATACTGGAACATCCGGGTCAGTCGAGAACGTAGCAGCTTCCGTGGCTCCGCATTATCAACTAGGTCATTCCCATGAACCCCAGCATGAGCTGGGATCCAAATAAATGTCACTTTTTAACTCAACCCGTTTTTAGCTATAGGGTGCTGATCGTGGTAGAAAACGTTGCAAAGAGCGCCGAGTGCTGGAAGAGAGTCAGAAGATATATTTTGAAAATTGATCAACATCGAAACTTGTAAAGGATTCCGTAGCGAAATAAATCGCGTATAATTCAGCCGAAACGAATGAGAATGTCTGCCGCAGCGAATTTTAAACGGCGATTGATAAGCGAATATATCTGTCTATATCTATTTCTCAATCAATTAATCAACTTATACAAAGAAATAAAATATTACACGTTGCGCGTAGATTTTCTGGAACTTCTTAATGGAACTATATAAGTATACTACGGTAAATAAATAATTCCGATTTTAAAATATATCTCGTGACTTCAAAATTAAACTAGAAGCTTCTACCGATGACACTTTAATCAGATCGGAAAATATAGTTAAAACAACATCGAGTTAAAACTATGAATTAAAAAAGTTTTCATTCATTTATTTATTTCCTAAGGGCTGATAAATATACATTAGGTTACTAAGTATTTTTAAAATTAAATTGTATAAATCGCAGTGATGAAGGAATTTGATTAATTCGGATATGAAGTTAGTATCATCAGTAAATATTAGAGGATGAAAATTATGACAATCGGACATGGCTTTATTGAGCAAATCAGTGCATGGTTTATATTTTCCTGATCTGTAATATACTGAACTGCTGAGTACATTGCCTGGAGCTGAGCAGACGCAATTGAGAATGTCTCAACACGTTATAAACGAGTCACCTTACTGAACACCCAATAAATGAATTAAGAACCGATGCATCAGTAAAAAAGATAGATGAGTTGGAAGCATACGAATATATCCTTCGTTTAGCTCCAACAGAGACGAGACTTCGATTTCTGTCATGATTCAGCAAGTTCAGATTCAAATTGATTGGATTCCGATACCACGGTGGAATTAATTGTATAGGGGGATTAATTGTGATGAAATTATTTCAATACTCGCTGATAATGTGAAGAGATTGTTTACGCTAGTTGAGTTGTAGTTTAGATGAAATTATGCGCGCAGGAGCGATATTTGATGCAGCGCATTGAGCATGAAAGTTCGTCAAGAGGAACATTTGCCGAATATTTGGAGGATACGAAGATACTCTGACCCTTCTACATATAGACTCCCGATGGAAGTGGTGCGAAATGCCCCTATAATTAGCCGAAGAGTTATCGTTATTGATAGCTTTTATAGGTGTCGATGGGCGAAGTATATTCCCATTTAGATAGCACGGTGAATTCGAAGTAATAATGTACGATCTGCACCATATGACGTGTAAGCAAATTTCGTTAATAAGTTTAGCTTTTGAAAACACGATTGTTTTAATTTCTTCAATTTGGATTTCCAGGATAGCGTTTGGTCGAATGTTAGACCAAGATAGCGAACGGTTGATGATGACTAATGACTGAACGATGGTCAAAAGATCATTATTGGCGATGTTAAATAGATTAGGGCTCCGGACGGCAGATCCTCGAGGTACTTCATTTGCTGGTGAGCGCAAAGAGGATGAGTGTATCTCCGTCCAAACAATAAATTTTCGCTCGGATTAGAAGTTGCTTATGAACGAAGTTGCCTCTGATGCCCCAATTGGTATCGTAATCTTTGACCTAAGGATTCTGTCAAACATCTTGAGTAAAATGAAAAAATACTGCTAATAGGTGACATAGGACTTGACTATTGCATTTGTAAAGTCCGCAGTTGGTCTATTATGTGAAGCGTCTGCTCCGAAAACCACATTCAGAGTTGTGGAGTAGGTTGATACTAAGGACTAAAAATAAATAATTAAATAAAATAATAATTAAACCTCAAATTGTAAATATTATTTCGTCATAATGGAAGCGAAATATAAAACCACACAATCATATAAAAAAAAAAATTAACAAGACAAAAAAAAAAACAAATTAAAATAATCACCGTAAACAATCTGAACAAAATTATATCTAGTATTAAAAAATAACTATAATAAACAATGAACCAAATTCAATATTAAAACCAGAACTAACCTTCATATTCACCCTCATAAAAATCAAAACGACCAATTTCTAGCATATCAATAAAACATTTAAAAACAACTAAATATAAACGACATAAATAATAAATTATTAAAAAAAAAACTTAATCCAAAATAAACAAAAAAAAAAAGATATAACTGTCTCAAAAGAAATTATTTGTGCAACAATACAAATCAAAATTAATTAATGAATAATTAAAATTCACAATTCAACTTAAAATTTAAATAGAATTTTCAGACTTAAAATAAAAATAATCCTAAAAACATAGAAGTTAATATACTTTTATAACCAATAAATAATAAAAAAAAAAATACGAATAAAAAGAATCTAATTAAAGAAGTGAGAACATATGAAAATAAAAATTTCAAATACAGACTTACGTTAAATCTTTAAAAATTAATTTAAAACCATCTCTTAAATATTGAAATAAACCAAGAAAAAAAAAACCCTATTAATACCGAAACAAAAATTAACCTTAATAATTTACGTTCAAAATTAAAAAAAAATTAAAACAAATATAACACTAAAAAATTCACTATTAAAAGTATAAATGAACTTAAAAAATTAATACAAAAAAAATCTATGCTAAAAATATTATTTATATAAAAAATATATATTAATAAATACTAAATTTCACTCGTAATCTGCCAAAATAAAAAGTAAAATGTAATTTAATTTATACAAAGATAAAAACCACTCTAATTCGCATTTGAACTCAAATCATGTACAATTTTAATAATCGTTCAGATTAATAAATTTATTTACTTCGATACATCGAGATAATAAGCACTATTAAAAATACGATTTTAATTGAGAATATTATCCTGTTTTCCTCGAGGTAATTATAAATAAAAAATTATTAAATAATAAAAAAAATTACATTAAAATATTATCCCGAATGAAACACATAAATATATTCATATAACATTAATTTGTAATGCTATTCTAATGCGAATTAAATATATATACATCTATATTTTTTTCTTCAAATTTGATAAATATTATTTAGAAATTAAAAAATATTTCATTTCACCGTTAAACACAATATTTTCCATTCGAGTTGGAGATGTTCTGACAGTTTTTCACTTTTAGATTTTTGAATTTTGCCTAATCTCATTCGAAATAAAACGCAATATTAAAAGGCTGTTACTTCGAACCGAAAGCGATGGCAGCTAACTAAATTGCTGAATAATCACGAGATTGAAAAATTCAGATAATTCGTAGTGAAATAAATGAGAGACGTGCGAGAAAAAGATTTCTAATCGACTTGGGAAAGGTATAGCAAAAGCAATTAAATACGAAATTGACTTTTACTCGTTATTATTACTATTTATATCCTTAAACCGTTCAAAATGAAAACTGAAACCTCGAAAGGAATATGAATATGTATGCATTACATCGTATTTCTTTTTTAGCATATCCCTTTTGTTCGAAATGCTAGGTTGTTACAAGCTATTATTTCACGCTGCTGTATGTTAATGTGGTGGGCGTGTCACATTCACTATTTTTGAAGGAGTCCGCCATTATTTTTATAATTTTCTCCGCCGTTGCCCGTTTTTCTACCTCAGAATGATATTTAGGACAAGTTCCTCATCGGAGATAAATAATGTATATACAACACTTTAAGTATTTAATTTTTTTTTTTTTTTTTTTTTTTTTTTTTTGTTGTGTGAATGTGTGCGAGGGAGACAAATAAGGATTCTTTAATTTTACTTTTCACGGTCTACAATCATCAGCATCATCATTACGCTGATCCAAACTTTCGCCTCATTTTTTTCTAAAAAAAAGGAGGGTTCATCGACGGTGCTGCTAATTACGTTTAGCAACGACAGGATTGTTACGGCTTGTACCTCTATCGGTAGTTAGCATATATATTAGAAAAGAAAATTACGAGATAGATTTAATAATAGGTTACAGAAATCATCCTGTGAATAATTAAAAAAAAAATATATATATATATATATATCTCAGTCAGAAATCGAAGGCGTATTATAAATAGAAGTAGGTGTATACTACCGAAATAGAAGAACAATTACGTAATCTAGAACTATTTATCTGCGCCATGTTAGAAATTAGTTTGAATATAACAGACAGCGCCGAATTAGGTTCAAATTGAAAAAATAGACGAGTAATTTATCAGAAAACAGTTGACGTTCGGACAAAATTAATTTTTTTTTTTAATTTCGAACAAAAATTTAATTATCGCAGACGAAGAAGAAGAAGAAGAAGAAGAAGTAGATGAAAACGAAGAAGAAGAGTATGAATAAAGAACAAGAAGTGCTAAATGTAGAAGAAATTAAATCTAGTTCGATCGGGCATTATCAGATTTTTTGACGCGAAATTATAAACTCTGTACAGGGTCTTTAATGATCGTTTTTTATTAGACAGTCAACGTTTCTATGTTATCACTCTACTATTGATCAGGTCCATCGTGTAACGGCAATAACAGAAAAAGCGTTTGAAGAAAAAAAATCAGCTCTGTAGTATTTCTGGATGTCGTCCCGCGGGCATTTGACTAACTATGGGGCACTAAGGCCTTATTTCCAAACTGAGTACCAGATTGTTCGGCAACTAGTGTCGTTTGCGGACATCGTACTTATCAAACCGGCAGTCCTGTGTAACTTATGAAGATGCAAAATCCACATTTTATCCAATCCAAGCGAGAGTACAGCAAGGAAGTGTCTTAGGTCTGATATCTCCTATACACCTAAAACTCACAATTGCGATGTTTGCTGATGACACAGCAATACTGGCAGTCAATAGCTGAAGCAACAATAAATCTTCAACATTCTCTGGACCATATAATAAAATGGACGAATGATTGGAAAATTAAGCTCAATGAATCCGTCCATGTTTGCCCTGCGTAAGCGGAACCCTCTAGTACGCAGTATTCATAAATAATCAGAAAGTAACAGTTTTCTAAGTCGGCAAAATACTTAGAAATGCATCTGGATGTTAAGCTAACTTGAAGAGCTCACATCGATGTAAAAGCGCACCCGATTAGACGCAAAGTAGGCAAAATGTATCGGATCATAGGGCGACATTTTAAAATGAAGTTAAAAAATGAACGATTAATTTATCTAATTATTATAAGGCCAATTCCAGGTGTGAGGTTGCACCAAAACTTCGAACAAGCGAATTATTCGAGTGATTCAAAATAAATTCCTCTTCGTACGAAAACAAATTCCAGCTGATTTCAACGAAACGAATCACTGCACGATGATTTAAGAAGTAAGTGGGTTAATGAGGTCATCGCTGATTTGGCTTACCGACATGATAAAACACTCCGTAATCATCCGAATTCAGAAGTCTCAGTACTCTTACCTACGGATCAATATGTAAGACACCTTAATAAACGCTTTAAACCCAATGACTTAATGACATCATAGTAACGACCGGTATGTATAAGTAACAAAGTCTAGCCAGATTCGCGCAGTAACCTTATTCATTAATTGATTATAATTATTACTTCTTTAGAACTATTTCTGAGATTTTAATATTTATACAGCGTCTGCTGTTCTAAAAAAAAAAAAAATTAAAATCTTCGCAACAATTTTTTTAACCATTTCTGTCGCAATGTCCGCTATAATATGATACACGAACTTTTAATACGATAACAAAATTGTTTATTTTCTAAAGATCTGAATTTGATAAATATTTATATAATTAAAAATTATCCACAGTTCACCTAACGAGCGGTTTATTGCATAATAAACACCTGTATAAAATTTATAATTTCGTTTCAAACTTTTATACGACTGAAAAGTTTAATATTAAAATTTAAAGTACGTATAATCTGGTGATTAGGTCAAAATGTAGACATAGATGAGGACACATGTACACGTATATATATATAAAGTGTAAGTTTCCTGAAATATTAGAAAATTGTCGATACGATTAGACGTATTAAAATAAATTATAAACTATAATAATAGTGATTCAAAACGTTATCTGATGATTATTATCAATTTTAATTATATATATATTAGTTTCGATTAAAGCGATACATTCTTTTTCAAGTCATCCAAGTATATACATAATAAAATTATTCTACTCTATGTTCTTTACATGATTTGGTTGTGTAATGTGACACCGACATTAAATCGTATGGACTATTACCAACGCGCTACCTTCCTAGTAGCTGTAACCAGTGTTTGACCAATTTTTTGTTTTGTTTTATCTCTACGTCGGAACGGACACAATTGCCGGTTTTCTATATCATCTTGGTATTGCCTATGTTGGATATCATGTACGAGTGAGCTTGTTTTCCTAGTAACGTATCCAAAAATTTTTACCGTATTCCTATTAATTCTCGTTAACAAGCGAACTTGGACTTTCAGATCGTCCATTATCGAAGCATTTGTTCGGTGTACAGAGTATTTTAAGCGTCCTCCCCAATAAATCCACATTATGTAATATCTCTGCGTGATGTATGCGTTCGCTTACTTACTTACTTTCCGTGTCCGGAACTCGCTAGTATGCAATCGCGCATATGGATTTGTCATTTATCGACCAAAGAAAAGCTATATTACAATGCTCGGGAAGCGTAGCATAACACGACGTGGTGCCAGGTTCTCTTGCAGATTTTGCGGGTCAGTTCCAGCTGCGGGTCTTCCATAATCGCTCTCTCATAGCCATAGATCCTGGTTGTTCCATCGGTACAGAGATTGCATTCAGGAAACACTTCTTGGATTCCAGTCGGCTTCTTGGAGCAGTGTGACCACAAAGCTGATGTCTTTCGTCCAGCATTTGTGAGGCTCGTTATTTAACTTCTTTTCTTATTTCAGGAGGTGCTATTCCCACGAGTGTGTATATCTTTTCAATTTTTGTAGTGTTCAAACAACCTGCTACTATCTTTACTGAGTCATTCAGCGCGATATATGACATGAATTTTTTCATACCGGCACTGCCCATTGCTAATACTCTTAACATGTGCGGCTGAGCGCCGCCGCCAGATCCCGTTAACCTCCTGATTATATTATTCCTCGCGGTGACTTTGTTCCATGTAGCAACAAAGTGTTGTTTGAATATTAATGAACTATCCAAGAAAACGTTTAGGTGTTTTGATGCCTCATAGTGCTCAAGTCGGATTCGACTTCAGTTTACATCCAGTTTCCTTTTTGTATTCCTGTTATGAAGATGGAACGCGTAAACTTGCATTTCACCTGATTAGGTCTCAGCTGGTTATTTTCATAGTACTTCTCTTTAAACACCGGCGTAGTCTACAATTGAGTTTTCACTTCTTTAAAGCTATTTTCTTGCACCGCGATTATCATCGATATAAATAAATTTTGACTGTCATTCGTATATATATATATATGTATATTGTAGAGGATAGGTGTCATTACACTTTCTTGAGGCAGACCATTGTTCAGAATCTTACATCGGCTCTTTTTCCCTTGTAACGTTACAAAAATCGTCGATTGTGTTGCATTTTCAGTACTCTTGACAGCTGATAACCTTTGGTTAGTTAATATATCTTCTTTACTAATAATCCGTGGTTTACATACGCTGCCGTTAGATCGACGAAAGCAACACTGGTTATTTTGTCTAACTCGAAACCATCTTCGATATACTGCGTCAAATTAAGTATTTGCCCGCAGCAAGATCTCTCCGTTTTAAAATCCGACTGTTCTTTAATATGCTCATCATCGACATAGGTCTCTGTTCGGTTTAGGACCAACCGCCCAAATATGTTAAACAGATGACACAACAAAAATATGAAGTGGAAATGGTCTGCAGGGTTTTTGTCCGGTTTCAATAACGCGATTACATTGGCCTTCCTCTATATTTTCGGCGTCTTGAATTTTCTTACATATACGTTTAACATAGTCACTATCCACTTTTTTACACGAGGACCAAAATTTTTAATTTGCTCGCCTCACAAATCATCGAGTTCAGCAGCTTTATTCAGTCTTGTATGGCATCATTTAGTTCATCGGCCTCAAATAGTTCATCCGGGAAATTATTTTCAGTTTCTTTTGTAGTTACTTGTTCCCGATTAAAGTTGGATGGCAATTTGATTCGCTGTAACTGCATTAGGTTGTTCCCTTTCTTTTGGATAAAGTTTTTTTTAACGTTCTCCATGCCCTTCGACTGTTTTGTTACGTATCCAGGTCCTCGAGCATTTTTTTTCTCTTTCGGTCGTAGCAATTACTTCCAATAACTTCTTATCTGCAGTGATTGTGTCCTCAGCGAATGGATCCGTAGAAAACAATTTTTCATATGTTGTCAGCAAATGATAGTCCGCTGATATATTCTGTTCTACATCCTGTAGGAATATATTTCCTCGATACAACTTTATCCACATTTCCAAATTCATCATAGTTTTCTTATCTCAGATGTCCAAATCTGTAGTAAAGCTATTCCAGTTAGTTTTCTTGAAGTTACAGCGTCTTTTGAAGGTAGTCCTTTCAAGTACAACTACGGTTTTTATAGCGCATGGCATAGATCGATGTTGAGATGGCGGTTTAGGGTTTTCTGTTGTCTTTATGGATTGATTCGCTATTCTATCACAAAGATGTTGTCGTGATTAGTGTACTTCATTTGCTACCGTTAAACGTACATGGCAACTTTTGGGGGCTATGCAGTAACTGCAAACCGTTATTCTTCGCCCAATTTAGTCGGGATTCACCGTTTTCGTCTACGTAATCATATCCTCAAGTCGTATTTCTGCAGTTCCCATTACAAACGGAATTCGATGACGATAATTAAATGGTTCTACAAACTTAAATTTAATTCCAGGTGGTTTACAGACTGAAGTAATTGTACAATGTGTTAGCTCGATGATGAGAATTTTAATGATTTTTTTTTGAGTTAGCGACGTTGACTCGACGACTAAATCTGGATTTACAAAGACTACGCTACCATATCAGTCATGGTGGTCGTTCAATTACAAGCTTCATTTCGTCTACTTTTGGTTATTCCACGATGCGTCTCTTTTACTAATAGTATGTCGCACCCATTTTCTTCATACATTTCCGATAGAATTGCTTCGTGTGTTTGCTTTTGTATTTTTTACGTATAATACGTTCAAACGCAAAAGAATTACTGACTACGCTCACCGACTTAAATTTAAATTCTAACGTGATAGGTTTAAAAATAAATCTTCAAAAATATTTTTAAAAAACCTAATATAGGAAACACCATTAAAAATTAAAATAAATTCGGAATAAAACAAATAGTTATGTATATTTACATGTCATCGGAATAGTCTAGTGACTAGGGCACGGACTTCTATTAGGAACGTACCGAGTTCGAATACAATCGGTGACGCAAAAACCATCATCGGAAAATGAAAATATAAATAATCCGAATATTATTTCGTTTAATGGCAATTGGCAAACCACCACGTACAACACCTTGTGCGCGCTAATAATAGTATTATAGTACACTACAATAAGACGCGGCACTGCATTACTGCGGCGTGACAACAAAGCGATTACAATCAGTTCACCAAGGTGTGTGTGTGTGTGTGTGTCTACGCTAACGTCATATTATGATTGCCTTGTACGCTACTTAAACTATGTAAAGGTAAGTAGTCTCTTACCTCCGATACGGAGACGGGACTTAATGATGATTTAGATGGTAAAAAATTACGATCGATTAAATAATAATAACGAAAACGGAATTAACGAGAAAAATATATTTATCTCGGGTTGCGTTTTAGAAAATTTAAAGCGAAATATTTCGAAATAAGCAAAATTAATCTAAAAATAAAATTATAAACTCAACGTATAGCACCGATCTATTGCGGAAAAGTATTAAAAAGGCTCAAACTGCATACACGGTGTTTAACACTAAACTACTGAATCAGAAGTCCACGGGGATACGTGAATAGACAAACTTAGGCGACGTACTGAAAATACGATTATTTAACCGATCGCTCTTTATAGATGTCGAAAATCATCAGATATGAATGAGGGTCGACAAAAAATGGTTTAAATCAAAAAATAGTCGAAATTAAAACGGCGAATATTTAAATTAAACAAAAATTACCTATAAAAGACAACGTTTTTCGTAGATATACGAATCGAAGGATTAGAGAAAAGACTAAACTTCGACGTGAAATATATGTATATATAAAGTATATATATATATAATATATGTGTGTGTCAACATATTTCTCATATATATATACGCCGTTAAACATATTTGGTGTACGTTTATGTGTTCTTATGTACCCGAGATTTATAAGCCGCAATTGAGAAAATCGGTTTTTTTATGCGGCTACTAAGTTAAAGTTAAAATAAGCGAGTTTTTTTTTCCTATTTTTTTTTTTTTTTTGTGGTTTTTGTTGTTTTTGTAATATTTTTATTGTTCCCTGTACTCGGCTTAATCATAGTAATTTTTTACGATCGTTCTACAGGTAAGTCTACTACCGGCAATTGACGGCTAGAGATACTGCGGCGACTACGAAGCGAAAGGTTGATAATGTTGATCGATTTAGCGGAACCATCAATCGATTTAAGCGACTAACGTCTAGTCACTACTAATACTAGCGCAATTAGAACTACAGCTACCCTGTAATAAGTTGATGGAAGTTTGACAGCAGGTTTGGTTTTCGATCGTGATTTATGCTCTTGTCTGCGGGATATTACGCGAGTCTACGGAGATTATCATTATTGTTATCATCATCATTATTATTATTCTACGTTCGACAGAATGTACGAAATAAAATTTAAAATAAAAAAAAAAACTAAACTAAAAACTTAAAAAATTAAGGATAGAAAAGATCGTCTAATTATGGAAGGAGGATTCACGTCTTTATTTTTTTTTTTAAAATAAGCCTAAAGCGTTCAACATCCGTTTTGAAAGAATGATAGTTGTTTAAAAAAAAAACACACGCAATATATATATATACATATTCTTATTTAAGTATTAGTGGAACAATAAGTATTGATAACATTGAACGGCTACTATCTTTAAAAGTAACAATTATCCGGTAGCTCCAGAAACGTCACACATTACGATGGAAACATATTATCTAACCGTGGGTTAACGTGAAATACCTAGAAGAATGATGATCTTACTCCGGAGGTAGCTAGCAGCGCCATCTGCAGATAGAAATAAACGCGACGATGATAATGATAGTTTCCCAGTCGTCTGACGGACAAACTCCGTCGATAATATATTTCATCTTCGAAAGACAGACTTAATCCTAAGTCGTGGACGTCGACTCTCTGTCGAATTTGCCCTAAAGCATTTTAACTCTACTTGTATACCACTATTTCATAAGTGTACCGCTATGCAACTAAACTACGGCTGAAAATCGATGATACGATATACGAATAAGAAAAATTACCAAACTGTTCGGTTTCCAGTTTAGCGATCCCGATATATTGATGAGAGTAAATAATAGTCGAATCAAGTTCATTTCGTACGTCAATTCAAGATAAATACGGAATTTCCATATAATAATAATAATTATTATTAAACGAAATAACGCTGACACGTATATCGAAATATTCGTTAATATTAACGAATGAAATACTACTTCGAATGAATATCGCGAGGGTAGATTAAGACTTTTCTTAAAATTTATCTTAAATCCGACTTCGATTTAGTAGGTTATACGTATCAAGTTATGGACGAAAGTTTTGTAAAAGCTCGATAATACTCATATAGAAATTAAATAACATGTATGCATCCTTGTTTAACTCGCGTATTTATGTCAACCTGTAGGTGAAACATGACCGATAATAAAGAAACAGGTGAAGATGTCATCGACGGTTCCTGCGCGGAGAATTCTTCGATTAAGATGGGTTGATCATGTATCAAATGAACAAATTGTCGCGCGCAATAAGTCAGATGGTACGGGACACGTGCTCAGAATGGATAACGATCAGATTCCGAAAAGGATGATATACGGTGTCCTGAACGACCGTTCGGCAGACCACGACTACGTTTTAAAGACGCCATTGCGGATGATTCGAAAAAAAACAAAACGGTATCCAGCCGAAAAAGGACACTCGGGAAAACAACGCCCAAAATCGAAGAAAAATAACATCAAAGAGAGCCTCGGCGCAGATCAAAATGTAGCCTGTCAGCTATGTAGCTTTACTACTGCACATCGAATAGGATTGATTCTCTCATATGCGGCACAAGCATTGATAAATACTCGATATATATATATATATGTATATATATATATATATATATATATATATAGCATTTTTTTTCTTAATATGCACCTGTACAAATAGACAACAAGCGGATGAGTTCGGTTAAATATGTGTAAAAGTACGACCATATATGTAGCCTGTAATAAACAGCCTGCCGGTTTTGAATTATACTGCAACAGCAATGTCTTGATTTGTACGACCTTGAGTCATTCTGCAGACGCAAAGTTTACGCCTCGGTGCATTCGTCGATTTAGTCTTCGGACCGAATTATCTGGCAGTGTCGACATGTAGATTCGCCGAATTTGATTAGATAATTTTCCAAAAAACAAATGTCCGGTATTTATTATGATAAACCTGCGCGACTGTGGGCACTTGCACATCATCGTGTAACGTATCACTACTGACGTAGTACGAAGCGTCACATATTACTCTTTGCATTTTTAAACTGTTAGATACGTTTGAAATTATTACTTTCTGCTGACTCCCATAATTCGATTTTACATTTCAATTTCGCAGCCAGAATTACATTGTAGAGCAGCAGCTTGTTTTGTAACGAAAAAAAAAAAAGTAAAATTATAGAATAAACAATACTAATTGCGAAATTACATCTAGATTTGTTGTTTATTGAAGAACTACCGTAAATCTTAACAAAGTCAGATCACTAAAATTTATCAAAGATAATGGTCCTAATTTCTGTACTTTTGATGACAAAACCTGAACACGTGGTAATTTTAGCGAGTACTTACGTACGATTTAAACTTACGCCATCTCCTTAGTATCAATAGTGTTGTAAATTGAATGAAATCGATAGCGTACGAATATTAAAGCTTTAGATAGGATATAGGAGTGAGTTTAACGAATGTCATCACCCTCGCCTTGTGCGAGACACCACCGGAAAATCTGACTGTTGCTTGTTTCTCGAATTCCGTAGCAGACAAAAAGGCGGCTTCATTCGCAGCTCGATCCGATTCTTCATTCTTACTTTGATTGTTGATCGTTAAATTAAACAAAGTGTATTATTTATAAATCAAACAATAACACCAATAATCACTCGGTGTTTTATTTTGTTTGGTTTATAATTAATAAAATCACTACTCTCCAATATATTCAGCATTTAAAGTTGATTATTCTTTCACGATACCTCCGAGATCCCCTTTATCTGGTTAAATATATATATGTATTCGCATGTAACAGTCAACAAAAATACCAGTTCTAATAAAAAGATAATAACGAAAATAATACATCGAATAGATAATTGTAAAAGATAAAAAAGGATTATTCGATGAGATGGAACGATATTTCAGCGTTATGTATTAGACAAAATTCGGAAGGACAACGGTGAAAGATCGACACTAGGTGAACGATACGCATATTCCTGAAATAATGAAAGAAGTCAGACATATTCTCAAATTAATTGAAGGAAATAAAGACTAAATATTATCGGAAATGTTACAGAAAGTCTTAATAATGGTAGACGTGTTATTAATTTATTTAATAATAAATGCCTAAAAGAAAATAAGACGACGCGTGAACAAATCTAAAGAATTGCAGATCTATCAGTATGCTATCGCAGATGTATAAACATTATTTATATTTATAAAAAAAACGGATGACGCATCCAATACATCTCCGTCAACCGACAGAACAGACCGGATTTCGATCGGGGTTCAATACAAAACGATCATGTTTTAGTATATACAACTCTTGAACTGTTGGCCTCCGTTGATTATGAAAAGACTTCAATTAATTCGGTGGAAATATGGGCACTGATAAAGTTCACTATACGACTGGAGATTCGACGACTATTAATATAGCGTACGAACCGGCATCAATGAAGGTTTTATGGGAAAATACGGATGATATACACTGTCGGAAAGAGGGGTTATCATTAATTCTATTTATTACAGCTTTGGAAAGTGTCTTTAGACAATTAAACTGGAACTCCAAAATGGCCATCCGAATAAACGGGGAAAAATTAAATCACTCGCGCTTTGCTGATGATTCAGATAGGCAGCGGTACAGAGGAAATTTAATGCTGACAGAACTGAACGCGCAGTTCGAAAAGATAGGACTGAAGATAAAACAAGATAATGACGAATACGACAGAAGGTACAACGATATCTATAAATGGTGAAAAACCGTAAGAAAATATGTGTATGTACTTGGGAAAATTACGAAATGAAATTATTTACGCAATTCGAAGCTAAAAGGAGAACATCCCCGTTGTCCGGATAGCATTCGGGAAATTAAGCGGTGTTTTTAAGATGAAAAAAATACTGAATATTTTTTTTTACGAGCCATAATTGGCATTTCTAACTTCCGAAATAAATAAAATATATATTGTCTCTTCTCCCAGCGTATAGGAGATAACCGATAGATATAAACGAATTGTTACTTCATAAGTAAGCCTAATTAAAATTAAACAAATCAAAAACGTATGTTTTAGTAAGAGTAGAATTGATAATTAACGCTTATTGAAGTTTTGACATAGCCGCTTATCTTTCGGATACCTGGAAGCATTTAATGCTACCTCACTACTACTACTCGTGGACTAGATGATGGTCGACGCATGTTTGACATCTTGACATCGTTAGGTAGGTTTACCTTGGCGGATGATGTGCACGTAGGAAGAACGTCCCGGCACCATCTTCTTTTTAGCGCATTTTTCTAGGATTGCCCGGCAGCGTGTATCTGAACATCCGAAGTATATTCAGATTATCGTTTAGGCGAAGTTTGTTAAAGAATCTGTGGTATTGTTGCGCATGCACTTCTTTAACAAATGGAATATCAAGATCCTTGTGATGAGTACGGTTCGAGACATATGTAGGAGCCGCGAACATAATACGAAGAATTTTCGATTGCTTTCTTTGTATTAGTGCCAGATTACTCGCTTTAGTAATATCAGACTTCGAGACTAGAAGAACATTGTACGGATTGTGTAACGAACAAAATTAGGCAGATGCAGTAGAAACCGTAGCTAAACCTTAATGGAAATGGACACGACATACAGACGAGACGATATGGTCCAAGCGTGCATTGCAGTCCGATTAATAATCGTCGTCGCAGGCAAGGAAGACCCATTGACTAGATGAAGAGACGACATTGTCAAAATAACCGGAATGAATTGGATTCGCATCGCGCAAGACAGGAAACTTTGGAAATGTTTAGGGGACTCAGCAGTGGGTTGAAATAGGCATAACGTAACGTAATAAATTGGATAAGAAATGCGCTAAGGTCGTTTTATAGTAAATAATACGGAACGTGTTTTATTGCAATTTATGTTAGTTTTACCCTTATTGAAATACGCTTTTAATTATTTAATCTTCTTCGCCTGCAGTATTACTATCGTTAGGATCATCGTTAATATATAATGACCGCCGTTAACTATTTGCCGTAACCCGCCTAGAATAAATCTCGTGACAGACTATATTAGAAATAGAATAAATCAAAATCAACATTATTAATCAGAACATTGATATATATATATATATATATATATATATATATATATATATATATATATATGTATATATAGGAAATCTACACAAACGGACACACTAATATCTAAAGATTCATTCTTAACAAAATGTGTAAATTAGCCAGTTTAAAGGAGTCTTGGTCGATAATAGAGCAAAAAATATTTTAAAACAGACAAGTGATAAAGCAAACAAAGAAAGAAACACAATAATAAAAATTAGCAATCGTTAAATTAATAATAAATACTATAGTTGATAAAATATGGAAAAAATCTTACAATAAAAATATGGAAAAAGATTAAAAAATTATTTCTGTTCAAAAATTACGTATCGTACCTATTAAAATAATAATATTTAATTAATTTAACGTACAGATGTAGCGATAAGAAATAATAACGTATTGTCGAAATCAATTAGTTAAAAACGAAAAAGAAAATTGATCAATTTAAAAACAAAACAAACATATATATATATATATATATATATATATATATATATATATATATATATATATATATGTAGGATAAACAAGCAAACAATTCAAAATAGGATTTAAAGAATATTTAAATTCATATATAAACGATGATGTAAAATCATTATTTAGGAATCGTTGTAAAGAATTAAAATACGAAATCGATAATATTAACGGATAAATTGAAATTTTACATACTGAAAAACATTATAAGTTAAAATCATTTTAGAAACAGATAAAAATAATTTATTAAATTCAACGATAAATTTCGATGTGGAATTAGTTTTAAGTAGTATAAATTATAAATTCGATTTTTATATTAGATATTTTTCGGTTATTTAATGTAAAAATCTCATATTGCATGATTTGTTGACTGTGTGTTATCACATTCGCTATCAGATTATTTTATAAATAACTGCTTTTTTCTATCTCTTTCTTTTTTTAATATAAATTAATTTACATTTTATTTTTCGGTTTTTTTCTTTTATATTTTTTATAAATTTTACGTATTTTTATATATATGTATATATCCAATTCGATAATTACTTAATAGCCGAAAAGCATTGTGACCTTTTTACATATAAAAATTCGGTAATTTTTATAATTTTTGTTGTTGTTTACGAATATCCTACAGTTCGGATAATAATTTTTTAAATATTATACAATTACCATTAGGCAACTTGAAAGCCATCAAGCAGTTAATATAGATGATGGATGACGTGTAGAGCTAAAGAACTCAGTAGTTGTATCCTTTACTCCACCAGCATAAAAAAAAAAAAAAAAAAAAACCGAACAGATGAAAGATCAGTTGGTTTAACAATATCTAGTCAACTCCTTCTAATTATCGAGCAAATTTATGGCCGAAGGATTTTTACGCTTTTCTAACCTTATTAAATAGCGTTCAGCACTTTTCTTAACCGCCTCGAGGTACATAAATATAAGTCGCAGTATATGGGGAGGACATCTGAGACATATCAGGGTGCTGATTTGTCTTAGATTCTGAAATTTTTGTATTATTCCTACGAAGTTTCGTATACCCCCACAGATGAATAGCGTACGTCGAAACACACACACACAGGTTTTAAGACTGCGTTATATACCAGCGATTTATTACGGATATTAGACTCGTTATTAGTTAATCGATATCACATTCTCTCAGTTTTAACCGAAGCTCGCGTTTTATCACTTCGTGACAGTCGCCTATCCAAATGCATGTCCACATATTTCACTACCTCGCTCTGAGCGTTTCACCGCTGACGTGGAATTTCCAATGTATTGATAGTGCTATTTTAACACGGCATCATGACGAGTATCGAACAGGTTACATTAAATACTGTCGGGAATTGGTGTAACAAATAAAGGGTAAAAAATGTTTGCACGATCTTTACAAATAGATTTCTACGCTGTCCCTCACTAGAAAACAATGATTTTGAAAATGAGTAGTAGTAGTAGGGCAAATGAATCTCGACTAGGCGTAATAATAACAATAATAATGATAAATAACATGTATCGAATTCGCCAAAAAATTATTGCGAATAATTAACAAACGTCTCGGTTCGTTGTAGGTGAATATAATTCAGGGCAATGTAAGTGAGAACGATGCTATTTGCGGATGTACGATGTATATATTTGTGAGCGATGTTCTTAGGCCTTAGTCGATCTTCAAAATTAGTACTCCCTCGTTTTAGACGGTCGTCTTTTTTAAGATCAGCTTTTCCGCGACAGGACTAGGGTGTAGCTCTTCAATTTTCCGACGTCTAAATGCAATTAAAATCCAATTTACCCGTCGACAAACTATACGAGGAAAGATGCCTGCTAGGTGCGAGTTAAGAGGAAAATACTTATTAACGCCGTCTATATAAGAGGGACGAAATGTAGGGTGCAAATATTATAACAACCGGAACTGGAATAAACCGTAATCTGCTTCGTAAATACTTATCGTTTGAGTGTCGACAACGTTCGAGTTTTACATTATTCATATATATATATATATCAAGAGAGTGGGTGTGTGTATGTATATTGAACGTATTATTCGTGTGTGTGTGTGTGTATTTAAGAAGAAATTGAAAATGAGCTTTTAACGCAATTGTAACCCGTTCATTCGTGTAATAACCGTTTTTCGTTCAATGAATTGTAAAGCTTCATTCGACTTAACCTCATTATCGATGACGATATTCGATGTAATATCGCGTTGTCGGGATTATTTTTATTAATTAATTATTATTATTTTTTTTTAATAACAATCCGCTAACGTCAAGGCAAGTCGAAAATATGAACAAATTTGATTAAAAAAAAAATACTCGTTGCAAGATTATGACGTATAGATGTTTTTTTTTAAATTAACGATTTTTTTTTCTAACGATTAGAACGTATTAATTGATTTATTATGATTTATTTTTACTTTAACTCGGAAATGGCGAACTGCCGAAAAGCTTTGTTATCAATTTATTATTCTTAGACTGATAACACTATTGTTTCTGTTTTAAAAAAAATCACTACTACACATATATATGATATAATTAATAATTTATTATTTAAATGAACGTTTTGCAGTCTATTTAATTTACAACAGAGTTGTTGCGATGCACCGCCAATTTAGACTTAATAGGTCCACCTTTTACGATATTTTATATATACAATTTAATTTCAATTTATTTTCATATTTCATCAAAAGGTTTATATATATACACACAATATGATATATAAACCGACTATGCGCCGCTAAATAAAATTACACTTTTACAAACGTAGTACCTGAGACGAAAATGATAAGCAAAAGTTGTAAAATGCTCCTTAACAACTCTATTCTGTATTGATTGAATTAAAATCTAAACATAATGGAATAATATGAAAAACGAATTTAACTAATTATAAAAAATGAATAACGGAAAATACAAAAATTATGAAGTAAAAATGACAAACTTTCACAAATAACCGAAATTTATTTTATAAATAAAAGTCGTAAAATTCTTCTTAACAAATTATTTCATGGTATTCGGTACAAATTAAATTAAAAAAATCTATGCAATGCGCTAATAAATAAACTCGACCGAATAATACAAAAACGAATTTAGATAATGATAGATAAACACACATACATGTATATATATATATATATATATACAGATACAACGTATATAAACACCATACATAAATACACATAAAAAAAGAGAAAATATTATATAACAAAAATATATACACACTTCGTTCATCCATGCGTGAACGTTTATGTACCCATGAATCATATTAATCTACAATTTCAACGCAGTTTGAGCTACGCGGCGATTCTATGATAGATGAGACTGTCTAACGTCATTCCAAGATATTTTATTTCACACACTTTTTCCGGTCTATAGTTATTTTCAACGACGATATCCAAGTTGCTCCACAAGTTTGGTGACTGGTAAGTGTATAAAATATATATATATATATTCTTCCAGTGCATATATTTTATCGGATCCATTCGCGATCAAATTAGCTATTACGGTCTTGTCTATTGATGCTCTGAAGAGTTCTGAGTATGTTGCTACAAGCCGTGTTCTTAAATTCTGGATCCAAGATATCCCGGACCTATTTGTCTCATTATAGAGGAATAACGGGTTTGATAAATATAGATGCCGGGAACCATTATCGAGTGAATATAATATGAGTTATGAAAGTATATAGAAATTTATAAAAATATAAAATGTGAAAAAAATATTACTTAGATACGCAATGTACAAAAATTATTAGAGTGATAAAACAGTATTTTCAAATAATCTGATAGCGAACGTTTTAAACAAACCAGATTTGGAGATATATATATATCAATTTTGATGAAGAATTATTTTTCAAAATCTGTTTTATAAACAAAATTATCTAAAAGTGAAATTATATCTGACTAGTGAAATATGTATATCAAATTTTAAGTTGTCGTTATATAAATATTTCTGGTAATTCATATGTAATATTTATTGCGTATTCCCGATAACGACGTAACTGTCGAAAAGCGTTGCAATAGAAACTTTTAGTGATTAAACTGTGTTATGATTTTGTTTGGTTTATAATTTATAAAAACATCCAACTATATACAATTTTATAGATAAAGGAAAACACAGATTCTGGCACACTGGTCTGTTATACAAATGTAAAAGGGTCCTGCCAGTACAATGCTATAATATCATAATATACTATCTCGACGAAAGATACTTTCGAGTCTTAGTAAATAATGAGCAATCTCAAATTCATAAAATAGTGTGCTTGGTCCCCTCGATATTCACTTATGATGTACCAAGGAATGCGTGTGTAGCAACATTTGCTGATGACACTGCACTAATGGTGACACATAAGCTTCCGCAAATATTAAATAGAACCTTTGAAAATGCAGCCGGTGAAATTGTAAATTGGTCGGTCGAGCAAATGGAAATTGACAATAAACGAGTCTAATAATACGGAAATTTCATTTACTAAAACGAGAATTGCTCGAGATAGATATAATATCTTTATGGAACGTAGGCAAGTTCAACAAAGTCGAACCGTAAAATATCTCGAAGTTCACCTAGACCAAATGTTGTCGCTGGTTCGGCATATTAGAGCGAATAAAATGGAACTGAACTTAAAAACTAAACAACTATACCGGTTGTTTGGTCCGCATTCGCAACTTCATACTATAAACAAATTATTACTGTACAACGTCGTATTAATAAAGCCTGTGTATGGCTATACGCAACAGAACTATGAGACTGTGCGTCTAAAAGCAATGTTAACAAAATTCGGATTTATCCAAAACAGGGTATTACGCGCTATAGTGGGAGCACCGTGGTACGTCTGAAATCGTACGCTCGACGAAGGTCTAGATATAAAGCGACGTAATGCACGTAGCGATTAGGAAGCATATATGCAGACTACGACACCATAAAAATCCGCTAGCAGACAGTTTATTGAAGAAAACGGTAAAGATTAAAAGATTGAAAACAAGAACGATGAAGGATTGGGTGTAGCCAATCCGAAACCTAAATTGAAATTTTGCTAATGGGCGTGTTTTCAAAAAATCAAATGCGTTCTCAAGAAACAACATCCGGTTGATGACATCAATTTCTGTCAGTACCTGATAAGGAGGGGAGAAAAAGTTTTCTTTGTAAAAATTGTGTAATTTTAGTTAATATTATTTATTTTGTATTTTAATTCTTTAACACGTTTCCCAAATAATGATTTATACATATAAATAAGTTAACAGAGCAACAAATATTTCGATAATTACTTTAAACTTTCGTATATCCATAAATTATAGACATACAACACACAAATACCTCTACTTTATATATATATATATATATATATATATATATATATATATATATATATATATATATATATAATGTACAAATTTGATATGGTAAAAATGATATTTGTAACTGCATGAAATGAATTACACAATTAAGTCTAGATAGTATTCCGATTTAAATATATATATATATATATATATATATATATATATATATATATATATATATATATATAGTTTTTCGCATTAGCTTGATACTGACTTCATAGTCGAAAAGCTTCGCTGAAATAATAAAAAAAATTTAGTGATTAACTTCGATTTTATTTTGTTTATATATATATTATGTATGTATACAACGTTTTTGGCAATAGGTTGATAATGACTTTATAGTCGAAAAGCTTCGCTGATATAATAAAAAAATTTTTTACTGATTAACTTCGATTTTATTTTGTTTTGATATACATATATATACACATGATTAATAATAATTGAAAATGAAATAATCACAATAATCACAAACATATTTCAGAAACACGAGAAGTTATACCGGAAGAACACGATTACCGCCTTTAAGTGGCTGATGATCGACAGTGGTTCAATCGTAGGTAATTCAGTTCGAAAAAATTAGACAATGTATAATATAAATGACGGTGAAAATAAGTATAATTTGCCAAAGGGGTTTCTCTGCATAAAGGATCGTATAAACAAATAAATTATATATATATATATATATATATATATATATATATATATACATACACACATATATCGTGTACGTCTATCAATTTCTTTTTGTCATTCTAAAGACACGTGCATGTTTGTAGAGTTAAATTCTTCGTGTACATGTCAATTAAAATGAAAATAATTTCGACAGATACATTCAATAATGAAGGTAAAAATAATAATATTGATAATAACCGTGATGGTGATATAGTATATAATAATATATACAAATAATAATTAATAATAATAATTAATAATAATAATATTCTGCCCGCAACTCGTTTAACTTGCTTCTACACGCACACATTATACGCGTTACCAGAATTAAATTTTCGGAATAATTAGCGCCCATCCTTATGGGAAGACTGGGCAATTTCCGGACGCGAAGACACCCATTTCATGTGCCGTGATCGATTCGATGAAGTTTATAAGAACAGCAGCGAATTGTTCATCGTCGTGTGACTTCGATATGCTTCATCGACCAGCACGCAAACCTAATCCGCCTTTATTTTAGTTATTGTTATTTTTTGTATTATTATTATTATTATTATTTGTATTTTCTAAAACAAGACGATAAAACAAGAAAATATCACAACAGTTTTATTTGCGCGTGGTTTTCTATAATCATGGACAGAATTTACAAACACGCGATCATTTGCCCACTCATATATATATATATATATATATATGTATATATATAAAAATAAAAATAAAAATAAATAAATATATATATATTTATATGCGGATATATGTATATATGCCTAAGAGCAAAAAATAGAAAAAAATAGAGCGGACCTCAAAACTATCTTCCGTCTTAACTACATTTAAAATGTTAGTTTTCAAAATCTTACCAAATTACTCGTAAACACATGTAAATAATCATTTCAAGTTAAACATTTTTCATGCAGATCGGTAAATTACAATTGTCGTTGTAAATATTCGTAATCAACGCTAAAATCGATTTTGTTTTAACACTTTCTACTTTACGTATTTCAGGAAAAGTAGTATAGCTAATACTAATTTAAGTACTAAACAATAAAAAAGTAGTCATAGCCACTAAATTTCAATTATTTCACCATAACCTGTAAATGGTGTTATTCTTAAATTTAGATTTTCATATTGAATTACGCATGTGTGACTGATTCTGTATGGTATAGCAACAAGGTCAGTCCTGCAAAGATTATTGAGATTTATTGTCTTCCGAAGGAAGTGCCGAAATATTGGAATATTATTTAATTGAGGATAAAAAAAAAACAACGAAAATAATGTACATTATCCACGGTAAATACGTTTATATATATATATATATATATATATATATATATATATATATGGATATACGCATGTATGTATGTATTAGGTAACAAAACTAAATAAAAACCAAGTTAATCACTGTAAAAGTTACTTTATTAATGTCGAAAAGCTTTGCATTGCCGAATCACAAATTTCTTGACAAATCCCCCCTGCGCGATTATAACGCGTGCTTTCGAAGTGATATTGAATTAAAGAGTACACGAGTAATTTTACGTTGTCCATTTAGTATAGGAATGAGCGATGTTTATCGGATGTTGCAAAAATATCGATGTTGAATAATATCAAAAATTAAGAGCAAATAATCGAATCGCTCATTGTCGATGTCAGCCCAACTCAATAAAATAGTTCGATGCAAAACAAAACATTCTTTTCATTCTTAGTTCGGATGAAGAACAGTATTGAAATTAAAAACGGCGACACATTAAAAGCAGAGACCGATTACTCTTACTAGTACATCAATAGCATCCTGTAGATCTTGTAGGGTGTGTGCCACCACAGCACAATCGTTAGCGAATTGTAAGTCAAAAAGTTAAACACTTCGTACGCGGCTTAAATCTACGAGTGCTAAAAAATCCACCATCAAAATTTCTACTTTTTCATGCAGATTTTTTGAATATTACGTGGTATACAAAGACATATATATATATATATATATATATATATATATATACGGAAAATAATGATGGAGCCAGAGCACATCCTTGCTTTACACCAGAGTTGCTTCTGAACGATTCAGTTATTCTACAACCTCCATAGATTACAAGTGCTATTCTAACACTATACAGATGTTTTTGTCCAGGCGGATAACCCTGACAAAATAGCACATAGTCGCCTACTGGTTCATAAATACTGCCGTTTCCAAGTGGCCTCGTCTCACACACAGCTGCCACATCAATATCATACATTTCCAGCTGTTTTGCTAAGTGAGCAGTTCTTCTTTCTGGCATATTGTCGTTTTCTTTCAGTGTCCTTACATTCCATAGTCCAAGCTTTAGATTCATTATTACCTTACTGTTCTTACCGCTGATCCGAGTACCCGCCAACCGCGGCATGCTGACCAGGATGATGTGGAATAGCCGATTTTTAGGGCACCTTTTCTAGCCCCTTCCGCATTTACTAAAGAGGCCTGCCTAGTCATATATCCGACTGCCGAGTCCAGCTGCTACTACAATATCGTCAGACATGTAAGTCACAACTAGTAACGTCCAGCCCACTAGGCCTCCTACCATCGCTATGATCTTACCACTGCATGGACTTTTTAAAAGAGGGCAAAGAATAAGGTAAATGGACAAGGATTCAGGGAAGTTTGCTAACGGTGTCTTTACGCATACAGGAACATCGGAGTTGTTGCGGGGCAACTCCGCTGCTGCCCATTCAGCTACTAAATGCGATTCAGTGGTAAGGGTAGACCAAGACAACTGGCACTTAATAGCTGATGCATTACTGCGGTCATAAAGGAAAAGAAATAGGAGAAGAAAATAATGAGGAATAGGAGGGAGAAATTACCACTTTATTCGAGGTGATATCCTAGTCTTTGGATAAAAATCCTGATCGCAAGGCAGCGGTTTGCTACTGAAGAGGTAGCGGTGTAAGGTTTTGACAGCGACCAAATTTCGCTGAGGGTGAGACAAGATTTTGTGGACTTTTAGTAGGCAGTTCCTCAAGCTGCCCATCCACATCCTCTTGTCTCATTGCCCTGTCACTACTGGAATCACCTACCTGTGGCTTTCCACCAGTAGCCGATTTTGGTCCGCGACTGCTTATTTGACTAATGTCTTATTCGCAACTAACCTACATATCTATAGGCCACTCCACTATCCGCTATCTGTGGACGCGCCCCGTCTTGTTATATATATATATATATATATATATATATATATAAGCCTACCTATGTGTATAAGTCAACGCGCCTAGCGCTACAAAACGTGGTGCGGAAGACGGGTGTTGGTAATGCAGGTACATGTGAACGGGATATATATATATCCCTCCGTTTTTGTTGACACATCTAACGCAACAAAACGTGTTTTGATAAGCGGGTGTGGCGTTTATATATATATATATCTCAACATGTAGTCATCAGTTCTAAGACTGGTTTGATAATTTTCTCCACAATTAACGATTTGCTGTTTTCCTCTTCATATCCGCATATCCGGTGGTGTCTTCTATTAGCTGTTGCATATATTGTTTTCTCGGTCTTCCATTTCCTCGTTTTCCATCCATTATTCCTTCTATAATTATCTTTTGTAGACTATCGTGCCTTATACCCAATCATATTCATCGTTCGTTTGATTATTGTTTTCCATAATGTTCTTTCTTTTCCAGTTTTCTTTAGGACTTCTTCGTTAGTTAATTTATCTGTTCACTGTCTTTTCAACATTCTCCTGTAACACAACATTTCGAATGCTTCTAGTGATTGCTTTTCCCCTGTACTAATCGTCTTCACATCCATTGCCGTATTGCAAACAAATAAGGTTAAATTTTTTTTCTCAGATTTATGTTTATACCCTTGTTTGTTAATATATTTTTTCGATCGTAGAATATTTGCTTTGATTGATTAATCCGGTTTTTAATATCCTCCTCACATCTTCCGTCACTGTTGATTTTGCTACTCAAGTAATGAAATTCATCAACTTTTTGTATTTTAACACCTTCAATATCTGCACTTATTTTCTTTCGAATGTTATTTTTGTCACATACCATAATTTTTGTTTTATTTTTATTTAGTTTCATTCCGTATTTCTTAAACAGATCTTCCATTCCTTTTAATGTGTTCTTCAGTTGATTTTGATTTTCTGCTAGGACAGTTATATCATCGACAAAACGTAATGTGCTTATTACTTCGCCTTGTATTTTTAAAGAATTTTCATTTGTTTGTTCTTTAATTTCTTTAATTATTTCTTCCATATATATAGATTAAACAGTATCGGTGATAGATATCCCTGTCTAACACCTTTCTTTATTTCAACTTCTTTGCTCACATTACCAATCTGAATGCTTGCTTTCTGATTATCATATAATTTATATATTAATTTTACATCCTTTCTGCCAATTTTCATATTCGGTAATATTCTAAACAGTATGTTCCAATTTACATTATCAAAAGTTTTGTGTATATCAATAAATGCAATACGAAGTAATTTTCCAGTTCTAAATCTTTCTTCGATCAACAGTCTCAACGCTAAGATTGCTTCGCGAATTTCCGTGCCTCGCCTAAAGCCAAACTGATCTTCTCCCAACGTAGCTTCTGTTTTATTTACTATTCTTCTGTGCAGTGTTTTGACTAATATATTTGATGCATGACTTATAATATTTAATGTTTTTAAGTCTTTACATCTATCTGAGTTTGTTCTGGTATTGAAATTATTTATCCCGTGATAAAATCTAACGGCATGGTGTCATTATTTTATATCTTTCTTATTAACTCGTATAAAAAATTATTTACTTGTATTTCTCCTGATTTAATTAGTTCAATCGGTAAATTGTCTACACCTGTTGACTTCTTATTTCTTTTAGAGCTTTATCATATTCGCTTCTTAGTATTTCTTTTTCTTGACTTTCCTTACTACCTTTTATCTGTACAATTTCTAAAGAGAACAACTATACAATTCTTCTAAATACGCTTTCCTCTAGTATTTGTTGATTTATATATCTGGATTTATAAATATTTGTTTTAATAGTTTACATCCAATATCAATTTTTCCTTCGTTGAATTCTTTTTCTATTTCGTTACATAGTCTACTTAACCAATTTCCTCTGGCTAGTTTACACATTCGATTTATTTCAATTCTGATCGCATTGTACTTCATTTTATTTTGTATTTTCGTCTTTCATCAATTTTTTGTATTAATTCTTCAGAGGTCCACGTTCTTTTTTACATTTTTTTTTGTCCGTTCGCAGCTTATTTTCTGCAATTTTCAAGATTTTTATTTTGAAAAAAGTCCAGTTTCTTTCAATATCATTATCTCTTATTGATCTTAATTCAGTTGTTCTTCAAATTCTCTAGCAATAATTGGATTTTTTAACTTGTGAAAATTTAATCGTACAGCTTCTTCTTTCCTCAACGTTTTCCATTTCAGTCTACATCATTACCAGATTGTGATCTGAATCGATGTCAGCTCCAGGATAAGCTTTACTGTCCTTTGCCTGATTTTTAAAGCTTTGTTTGACTATTATGTAATCTAACTGATATCGTCTAATATTGTCGGGCATTTTCCAAGTATAAATTCTTTTCCTAGGATGCTTAAAGCAGGTATTCGTCTATAACAGCTGATGCTTTTCGCAAAACTCTGATAATCTTTTCCCTCTGTTATTTCGATTTCCTAATCCGTAATTTCCCATTACTGTAGTGTCATGTGTGTTAAATGTTTCCTCTCTTACAATCGCGTTCCAATCTACCATCAAAATTAGATTTTCATCGCCTTTGATTTTGTCTATAAATTCTTCTAATCGTTCATATACTTTTCCAATCTCTATTTCATCTTTTGTTGAGGTAGGCATATATACTTGCACAGTAACCGCGTGTCCGTACGCTTCGTGTTAATTCTAATAAATATTATCCTTTCATTATACATCCATATTGTTTTGACTAATTTACCTACATGTTTCTTCATTACAAAACCCACTCCTGCTATTTAATTGTTTGCAGCAGTGTGAATTATTCTACATCGATCAGACCGAAAACCACCGCACGTGGACCATCTTATTTCACTAACACCTAAAATATCGATTTCTTTTTATTTTCACTCTTAAATTATCCGGTTTCCCACATTTGTTTAAGGTTCTCACATTCCATGTTCTAATTTTTACAAATTCTTTCATCTTATTTCCTCGAACTAAATATGTTCTTCCGAGGTACTCGCGGATATATGAATGGGGAGTATTACTCCGTATTTTATTTTTACATCTGTGGAATACATCATAAAGAGAAAAAATTATATCCTTAGAACAAATAATGAGGTGGTGTTCCTTTGACTTCCTCATCGCAGTTCAGTTGCCGTATTTGACGATTTTCGTCTACGCCTTCCGATGATCTAAATTAAGCCACTCCGCGTGATCATTTAATTTATGCCTTAATTACTGCTGCTCAGTTCCAGGTTCTCCTGGTGAGGTAGAATTGTTTAGACTTTTATGGAGGCCTAGACTCGCCAAGGATGAGACAGTTAACGGGTTTATGTAGGGTTTTAATTAGACAGTTTATTGAACTGCCCCTCTACACCCTTGTATCTCATTATCCTGTCACTACTGTAATCACCTGCTCCCACGGGATATATATATATTTCACTAAACTATAGATAAATTGAAGACTACGCGGTAACATATTCTCCTTAATTAATATCATTACATTTAGGGAAATAGGTCGTATTTTAAATCGACCGCGTAAATTCCCATTTACACATTCTGCCGATTTTTATTCCATACTGCTATACACATATCAATTTATTCTACATTATTTAAAAAAAAAAGAAATTTCGCCCGTTATCCGAATTTTCGTTCGAACTTATCTAAAATATCTGTTTCGGGTTTTTTAAAATATCGAAATTTATTCCACGAATCCGAATGGACATCGCATTAACGGATTTCCGACTATTATTTCTTTTATAATATTCGTTAATCGATCCGCGGTAAAATATTATTTTAGAATTTTATAAGGCGAAAAATAGAATAGACCTATAATAGCTTACGAACTTGCATCGGTAGGACGCGTACAATTACTACAGGCTAAGCACGTATATAATATATATACATATATATCTATATGGCTGGTCTGAAGCACGTACGATCTTCAGTAGGAAGATGTATGTAAAGTGTAAAATTAGCGGCCAGTTTTACCGCGGAATAATCGGTAAGAACGCTTTATAAAGCTGTTATTACCAAAGGCCAGCTATTACCGGCGGCTATAATAACTTAATGACACACGCTCACCTTGTGTCCTTTTCTTTCCCAACCACTAACCGCCGGCTCTACTATACTTATTACCGCGTTCTTCGGACTTATCACGTCCTAAGAAGATCTAAATAGAAGAAGAAGAAGAAGCGACTGGCTAATAACCCGTTATCAGCCGTTACGCTCTCCGAAGTGTGGATGCTGAGAGCAGATGACGACACTAAAAGCACGAATTGTAGATTATCATTATACTATTATTATTCCTATTCCCTCTCTTTTCTGGACTGTTTTCCGTAGTCTGGTTTATTGTTTCTTTTTTTTTTTAATTTCTTTTAAATTTTTTTTTTAATTTCATTATTTTTTACAGATATATACGCTGCGTTCAGAGCTGCTGCCGATGATGAGAAGTAGACACAACGTACGTACGAATAGATTTCTCTATATATTCGCTCATTCATAGCGTCCGAGGGTTACTACTGATTCGTATTCCCGGTTTTTTAATGACGGACGAAACGATGCGAAGCGTGTTAGAAACTGCGTACAGTGAAGACGACCATCGTCGAGAAAGGTTAATTATAAGGCAGCGCTATAGACGGCGGATGATGTAAGCCGATCATTAAGCGGAGTTACCGAACAAGCAACCGAAGAAGCATGCTTCCTAAGATATCGAGAATGAAAAGTGGCGTCTTCCGTGCTTATTTCGAGAGAAATAATAATGATTAATAATAATAATAATTAATAATAATCAATAATAATCAATAATAATCAATAATAATAATAATAGTGGAGAAAATTGTAAAACAACGCTTATAAAGTACTAATTTCGCGTGATAAAGTAGGTATAAGGTGAAACGAGAGTTTGTGATTCGGACTAAAATCCGAATTCGTGATTTTCGAATTGTAAGAATGAAAACGCGTAATCGCCGAGCCGGGTACGACAAAGACGGATTAAGACCAACGCTGTCTGTTGGTGGCAGAGTCAGACTGGGAACACGAGTACTCTTAATTGTAGCCGGCAGCGACAAAATTTAAACAAACACCGGGATACTTTTTATACCGGGTCGTCACGAATATAAAAAAACACACGTACCCCCCCAGATTCGATTTTCACATTTCCAAGACCAATCGTCAACTTTTGTAATTAGTTTCTACTTTTTTTTTAATCCATTCATTTACAATACTCTAGAGGATTTTATTTTTATTCGCCAAAAGGCGATAGGCGATGCCATCGTATCCCGTTGGTAATCGGTGTCGCGAACTTCTGGAGATATTTACTTATACTGGAGCGAGATCGTATTCCTTTTCGTCTTTTCTACACTGCTTTAGCCTCTATTATATTTTTTTAATATAAAGTTATTACATCTTATTACGTGTCCCATCAGTTTTTTCAAGTATTCCTTCTAGGAACTTTTATTTGTTTTCATTCCTTTTCAAGATATTTTCGTTATTCCGCGCCCGATCCGCATCAACCTCAAATTGTTCGACAACAATTTTAATCACAGTAATTCAGCACACTTAAAATGTTTTTGCTAATTTTTTTCGGACGTCTATACCGATGTTCTTATTTATCCTATATAAAATACGTTTTAGATTTACCATATATATATATATATATATATATAACCTAATCATTACAGGCTCAGATGCCCAGTGAATTGACGCATTTGAAATGTGGGTTTATAGGAGAGCGCTTAGAATACCTGGGGCTACACCGGACGATCAGAAAGTCGAAAAGCCGGCTTATTGATTAGAATTAACGGGAATGCAGTCAGATTTTTTTCGAAAACATAACGAAGAAAAGAAGCTTACTCGTAGATAATAGCCTACACAGGTAATACCGGGAGGATATAGAAACCGAAGAAGGTGTCCTTTTCGAACACAAAACTGGACTTAAACTGGAGTTTTCAGCTACGTGGAAGGTGATTGGAGAAAAATAACAGCCCGTACGATTTCATATCGTTGTCACGTAATGACGTTCGCGGTATAAAAGACATCGAGGAAGAAATACTGTAAATATTTTCTCGAAAATGGATATCACCGATTGACATTAAAATTACTGTATTTACATTTTAAAAAAATATTCAATTTTTATACTTTCAGAATATGTTTTTAATATTCTAAATGAAGACGACGCGCATTTCGTACTGTTTCAATTATTTTAGGAAATATGGAAATATTATCGAAAAATTGGTTACTCGCACAGAGTTATACGCCCTTCGACAAAATGACTCTCGCTCGAATCTTACTCATAATATGGAATAGAAGAACCGATCAAAAGGATGAAAAATAAATCAAAAAGTGCATGTTTCGGGTAGGATGACGGAAACACGCTAAATAAAAATATATACGTAGAAATAGACAATACTCGATTAGAACATGTCACAGAAACATGTTTCTTAGGAAGTTGAATAACAGAAGATAATAGAAGTATAACAAAACGAATAGGACAAGTCAAATGTTGATAACGAAAAATCGATATTAAAAAAATTAAGAACCGTTATCGTACACAGAAAACGTACAAAAACACACGTTCGGACTTTGCTACTTAATTACAGTTGTGAAAATCGTACAATAAATGAACTGAATTAAAAGGAGTTACGGATCTAGTGAAGAATAACGAAAACGTCTTCCTAAAAGGAACAGATGAAAAAATGAGTATAGCAAATCATATAGGAAAGCGTAAAATAAAACTGTTAGGACACGTAATAAGACGTAATAACTCTAAAAAAAATATAATAGGGATTGTAAAGTTATATAGGGGAAAGGCCAAAAGGAACACGCACTAATGAATGATCCCCGGAATATAAGTAAACGTCGCGAACTTCGGTCACTGATTACCGAAAGGACAAACATGTCTGACGTTCGTAACTTATCCGTATTAAAATAATCAACAGAAAATAAGTTAAAATCGCTAAACTGTTTATGAAAAATCACAAAGCTTTTCAGCTGTTAGGTCATCATCAAGTGAATATTTAAAAATATAAAATGAAAAATATTATAATTTAATAGTATTAGTATTAATCATAGGTCAGATTATAATTGTTTTATTAATACTGTTTTTTATTTCGCTGATTTTTGCAATCTTAAATTAATATCATTTTCATTTGATATTTGTATCTTTTTAAATATTCAGTTGATAATGGCCTAACAGCCGAAAAGTTTTGTGATTTTTGATAAAGAAATTAGAAATTTTTAACTTTTTTTTTATTGTTTATTCATATTAATAATTTGAAAAGTGCGCTGACTTTTTATTTATTTATTTATTTATTTTAAAAAATAAACAAGAAAGTAGTTAAATAAAAATGATTTTTCTGATCTTTCGATCGGAAATTTCGCAGACATAATCGACCGATTAGTGAATTTCTTTCAGAATTCCTTGAAAATTTACGTTTGATAAAAAAAAAAAATTCTCAGAAATAATTTATCTTAAATAATAATTATATTATAACCGATTATTATCGAAATTATATCGATTTATATAATAAACTATATTTGCCGTCGTCCGACATCTTAACTACAGTTATTCCGCGTAATTCTCTCCTATTCACTATTATAAGAATTTCTAAAAGGATATCATCGTCATTCGATTGAAGTCTGTTGTTTCGATGCACCTTCCGACATGTTTCTATAGTTAGCCATAGGCTAATATAAGGGAATATATCGTGCATTGAATACTACTGTCTTCTTCCTGTAATACATATCATACATCTCACACAAACACACGTACATATATATATATATGTGTAACATAAGCGCAGCGTATACATGTAATATATATATATATATATAAGACCGCTATAATCTGCAGGTTACCTGCTTGTGACTATAGAAACGCCGATATACTTCAAGAAATTTCGATGTCAAACTATATGATTGATGGAGAGAAAATACCTTCGAAATATCCAGCCGTATGCCGACACATTTAAGCATCGAGAAAACTTAGGTAATGGTTTAGTTCGTCTAACAACACAACCGGCAAAATTGGCGCTTCTGCAAAAATAGACGGATACGAGTGTCGGGCATCTAGAGGAACGACCATCAGGACACAAAGAACAAGTGACCCGACGAGATCTTCGATTGTCTACATATACCATGCGCACACACACACACACATATATACATGCATATATATATATATATACATATGTATGGCAATTAATATGCAGTTCTATATGGTGTAATATAATGTACAGAATTTGAAATTGCGTTATATTATTTATACATACATATACTTAAAACACTCGGAGATAAACTGAGGGACTAAACTACAAGTCTACGATAATTCTAAATATAAAAGTTTAATACAGTCATTATACACATATTGCGCTGCTGTCTACCTCAATCATTTAATTAAACGTCAAATGTACAGTGTAATCTGCAACAGTCGTAGATTTCTAATCGTTTTAACTTCTTCATTATTGTTTTTAATATAACGTTATATACCATAGCAGCATAGCACCGATCTCATCTATTTATATTTATATTAAAAAATTATCTTTAAATAAATAATGGTATCATAAGTAAAATAGCTCTATGATATATGTATTAATTGATTGATCATCATTATTATTATTATATAAATATGTACGTATATATGTAGTAGTGATTATTTTAAATGAATGAAATAATACAAATACCGATAAAAAGGACTAACAGTAATAACTAATAACGAAGTTAGAAAAATATATATTCACCAATAAATTACTAATGCTTAACGTATCTAGTTCAAGACTGAGATGCTGGTCAATGGCTATTTTATATATTATATATATATATATATATTTAACAAAATATAAATTAATAAATAAATAAAAGATTACAGTAAATTACTACACGACTCAGATACTTTCTGGCCATGGTTCGATCGGATATTATTTAAATAAATTAAATATAATCGGAGATAATAAATCTTACGAGAGTAATAAAATAGAAAGTGTTCAATATATAAGTGTAATAAATATGAGATCACCTGCTGCAGTTGTATAGAATTGACTAAACGGTAGATATTAATGATTAATTATAGACCCGGCTTATATTTTTTTTTTCAACCATTAGGTGTCATTAGAAATATCTAATACTAAGTCTGTTCTGACATTAGAAATTGAATCAATATTAATATCAGCGCGAAGTTGAAAGTTTGCACAATCTAGATACAGGGCTAAGTAGCGAGCGGAGTTAGACTACAGAGATAATTTGAAACGAACAAAGAGCAAAGACCATTCTTGCAGACGTTTCGTTTGATTTTCCAGCAATTATGCTGTCGACAGCTGTTTGAACGATAGAGACAACTGTTTCAGATATAATTATGCGAACAAAAAAAAAAAAGTAGTAGCTGTTTAAGAAGTTTGAGGGATATTTATAATGTAAAGTATGAAAAGAATAGGACCAAGCCTCGTGGGTCACCAGCATAGATACTGATGATCTACTGAGTAATAGCTCCTCTGTAATGTATTGTCTGTCAGGAAGATCTGATTAGTCTACAAAAGCCTGGTAAAAAATTTGGATTTCGTTATTACCGAAATCGACGTTATTATTATTACATAACCACGACCTTAGATTAGGTCCAGAGGTTTTCTACGTCTCAAGCGCCTTATAATCGCCGGCTGTTTCCAACAGTCCTAATGTGAAGGGTATTTAGATGATTTCCAGCCTCACAGGATGGCTCTGTGCATACTGCTTAATGTCCTTACATACATAAGAAATGATTAAATTATGGTGAATAATCTGGTTTGCTACATACCAGGCCGCATTTGTTAACAGTCGAAGAATTTTATTTTAGGCAGTCTGTATGGTTCTTACATTTGTCGGCTTTGCACAAACTCACAACTGCACTCCGTACGTCCAGACAGGCTTTAAAATCGCAATATAGATAAGACATTTGTTATCAATAGACGGCACGCTATTTCTAGCCATTAAACGGAAGAGTTTATTAACGCGTGCATCTGGTTGTTTCCTCTTCATTTCAATACGATACATGTTAGTCGGCGTATCCAAATGTAAGCCCGGATATTTGACGCTTGTTCTGATTGTTACTTAACACGAGGAGATACAGCTTTCTGTTAGTGAACTGTATATTTATAGATTTGTTTTCATTGATGTTCCATTTGGGTAAACCAGTTTTCAACTCTGGCGAGTATTGTCTGAAGATTACTACTCGCTATATATAAATCGAAATCAGAAGAAAGAAGTGCCGTGACATCGGCAAATGTGCTTACCTGAACATTATTGGTCACAGTAAAATCGGACGTGTACATTAAATATAACGTGGGTCCAAACACTGAGCCTTGAGGCACAACGGAAGGGACGGAATACAACTCAGAGAACGTGTGATTATATCGTACACGAAAATATCTTTCACTAATATACGTTTCTAACAGAGATAAAGTGTGGGAAGTAGCAGCTTCAACTTATACAATAAGCCAACGTACAAGTATCTGAACATCGAGAAACTCTGCTGTACAGATCTTCGTAGTTTCCAACGAATTCTCTCTGATACTCACTATCCTATGCCGGTGTTAAATTGTGGAGTGTTGTTGCAAAAAGCCGAAATGGTGGTCCGGTATAATATTATTCGAAATACGAGAATAATCTATTTAGTATTAACTTCTCCATAACCTTCGATAAAATTTCCAACAGAGAAATCGAAGATTTTTACTTGGTTTCAGAAACGTAATAATTTCTGTAAAACTCTCACTGTTTCAGACAATAATGTAATCGGAATACCGTGTTGTACATAGCACCACTAGCTTTCCTCGGAAGTTTTGATTCAGCGGTTAAAAAATCAAAACTGGGACTCTTTTTTCATTCGGACGTTTTCAGACGCATTTTGATCCAGGGGAAATATTGAACAGGAATCTTTAAGAGATTAAAATACTTCGCTGTATTTAGCTTGAATACTATTGCCACGTAATTAGCAAATAAATTTGCCTTTTCATTAGGATTTCGCGCTCATGATTCGTTGTCAATATCGGAGATATTCGTTTAAACGATTGTTTAAATTTTTCGTACACTTCCACAATGAATGATCGTTCGCTGCTAGGTGTGAAAGTTGTGATAAATAATTATTAAGAACTTTGTTTTTAATATCAACTAGTACTTTTTTTATTTTCTTACTTTTATTATTGAGCATGGTTTTATCTACCGGATACCTAGTCGGAAACCACCTCCGCCTGAGTGTTCTCTTTACTCTCGCAAGTTAACTATAGATGTATATATATTTATCAACTTGGGTTCATCTGATTATCAGAGTACTTGTTGTTGCTGCAGTTTGAATTTCTCTTATTACTGTATATCACTAGGGTTTTTAGTAGAAATATTTAACTTGGTGTCATTCGTTGAACGATTCCCAGTCTGTTTTGTGATTATACAGAGTAGTAGATTCTTCATAACATATCATAGAAATAATTGCCGAGTGATCAGAAAAAATATCGAACCGGGATTTAATATCAGCATAGTAAGACGAAATTCCTTTAGAAACAAAGAAGTCTAAAAGGTCGGAAATTTATTATTATCAGTAGTATGGGTTCTGCAGTTGATGTATAATTAGCATTAGTACGCTCCAGTGCTTACTTGAACACACGCTCTCTGACTGTAGTGGCCCTAGATCCCCCACGTTGTATTCTTAGTGTTCTAGTCTGCGGACAAAAATCTGCTGCCTAACGACTGAATGTAATTACTGAAATATTCTGTTTTTACATTATGACGTGACGGACGGTAGCTGATAGTGCAAGTTCACCACTCGTTCTCTGTATGCTAATATTATTCCTCTATAGATGATCTTCCCAGATCGGTGTGAATTCGTTACGATGGATATTAGTCTTAACGAGTATAGCTGAGTCACCCCGCCGCTCTACGTGATGGATGTGTGTATGCGATGTAATCATTAACTTTAAAATAATCGTCAGTAAATTCAGTTCCGGCAAGGAACATAACGTCTCTATGGACTATGATCCGTTTTTATGAACAAATACCAAAATATATGCGACAGTTATAATCGGATTGCGATACTTTCCTAACATCGTAGAAAGAATCAACAATAATGAATTCGTACGATATCTTCAAAGCATACCCGTGTACAGATTCAATATTATTAATTATAGCGCACAAAACTTCGGACGTTGTAATTTTTTGAATATAAACGAATTCAACGGTAGAAATAATGTTACTTAATATTTCAAGTGTTACAGAATTTGCGCAAAACTCGATTTAACGAATTAAATCCGTTCATATTGGAGGAAATTATATTTCATAAACACAATTCGATTATTTAGCGCGATATTTATTATAGTATAAACGAATATATATATATATATATATAGAAGCGTATTTCTCTTTTAGTTGAGAATATTGTAAAATGGGAATACTGGAACCCAAAAACTTGAATCGCCATTGTTACAATTAATTTATCTGTTTAAAATTTAATATTTAAATCTTATATTTAGAATAATATTATTCTATAATTAGTTTGTGGTAACACTGATAATTGTCATCACGTTGAAGTTAATTCGTTGTTAACCTTAAAAGATAAGATAAGAAAAAGTTGTTGTATATTGTGTCGCTGGTTTTTGTTTTTATGTCGTGAATTTGTTTTAAATGTAATTAAATGTTTATTAAATATTTGTCGTAAATTAATATATTTTAGTCGTAAAACAATATTCCACGAACAGCCATATTAAATTATAAAATGGCGAATTTGACTAAAAACAAAAACCTCGAATTTTCGATTATTTTCTTCTAATCTATTATAGTATGTATATTTAAATTAATAAAAAAGAAAAAAGAACTGATAAACTCGAGAATAGGATTAAATAAACTAAATAAAAAAATCTAAAAAATAAATAAAATAAAATAAAATAAAATAAAATAAAATAAAATATATACGGCCCAAGGTGACGACAGAATGTAAAAACAAGTTGGGGAAATTGTCGGAGGCGACAAACGTCGTACATCCCACCGGAAATGAGATGTAGGTGCTTTTCTACCTTACCAAATTACCACCTTTTACAGTAGACAAAAGCAAAATCCAGTAAGTTAACAATAATAATAATAATAATAATAATAATGATAATGGTAGTAATAATGAAGGTAATAATAATGATAGGGTTGCGTTATTAGTTTCGGTTAAGTTTCCAACCCTTAAACTATCACATATCGACAACGGACGATAATATTATCGTAGCAAATTACAACTACTCTTTCGCATATATATATATATATATATATATATATATATATGTATATGTATATATATACATTACAGTTAGATAAACAGATAGGTGGGTAGAAATTTGGAAAAGTATGTCGTACATATGTAATATAGGGTTAACTTACCGATTAACCATATGATCGCCGTTTATAGTAGCTGAAAGGCTTTCATCGTAATCACTATTATTATTGATTATTATCATTATTATTCGTTAATTATCATTATTATGGTCGTTTTTACGGTGGATATCGTTATCCAAGAGTTCGATTACAAGCGGAAGCATTTTTACGGTACCTTAACCCGCCCTCAACCGTACTTAATCTTCTGGCTGTCATCTGCGAGCAATTTTAATTTATTTTTTCGTACGATCCGCATTTCTCGGACGAAACTTCATCTATCTAAGGAATATGTATTAAATGGAACGTGACTGACTACGTGTAATAATCGTTACCTGTTTTAACAACAGAAGTTTTAATTTTTCATTAAGATTATCGTGACGACTATGTAGTCTTTGACAATAACGATAATGAAGTTAAAAACGCGTGTGAACATTTCCAATGAAGTGACTCCGACCTAATTCGTTACTTCGCTAAATTGAACAGTTTTCGACGTTTAGAACGGTAGACTACGTAAATTTTACGTGTACTTTCCACTCCTTCCTCTCTAACGGTGTCTTTATTAGAGCTGGTCTATCATGCTTCCATATATGCCAAACCGATTTAGTTGAAACGCTGTGTTTGAAAAGTAGTATAATTGTGCTGCAATGTTGCAGGATAATAGTGATGAGAGAGATTCCCGATTATGAACCAGACGATGGTAATGCCTGACGATTTGGATGAAGTGATGATGACGTAGTTCATAGACACGGAAAACGAGAGATTAATAGAAGAAATTGAAAAACAAAGAAAACACACAAAAAAGAAATAGACTTCAAAGCCAGCAAACGAGCCGAGGTTCGTGAAATATTACAAGCTGATCAGCCAGTACTATTAAGAAAAAATTAATTTTCCTGGAATATGCAATTTAATTCTTTGACGAGAAAAATTCCAAGTAGAAATATTGTTCATACGAGACCTTGACCATTATTCATCCAATGCAGTTGAACAGGTAGATTGGTCCAAATGTTTTTTTGACGACGCGATTATACAATTATTTTACATACAAACGAAGGGATGGAACGTCAACGAGGAAATTATGCTAAATCTGGAGATGCTACATTTCAGAATATAAAGTCGATAGAATTAGATACAGTACTCGGATTGATAATATTATCCGCTGCTTTGAAAAGTAATTATTTACCGAGGGGATTATTATTTAATTGTTCATACTCTGCAGATAGATTTCGAGTTGTCTGAAGCCAGATTTAAATTTATTGTAAACTGCTTGCGTTTTGGATAAATAAACCAGACACGAACAACGGCTATGATTTATTGGAAATGAAGCGTCTAAAGACACGAACTTAAGTACTAGCATATTACATAATCAGCAAGGACTGAGAAAGTATTGCACTTATTGTAATTGTAACAAAAGAAGAATGACCGCAACATATTGTAGTAAATGTACCGATATGCGGTGAACATAACAAAAAAGTGCAGGGATTGATTTAGTTAAAGATTACTTACGATATATAATTTTTACTTTTGTTCTTTTTTCGGGCGTATTTTACATGTTCGCCTACATTTAAGTGTGATTAAACTAAATTAATGGGTAGAAAATAATTTCATCGGTGAAAATAAACATAGTGGAAATGTAAATATATAATAAAATTTATTAAAAATTATATAAAATCTTGCGAAGTTAAAAACCAGGTCGTGAACAGGAATAAATTAAGTAAACTAATGATACACGTAAAAGTTACGTATGTCTACCGATACAGAATGTGCTCCGTGAAGTCTACCGTTCTAGGGTTAAGTCGTCTTAAATCTTCAGAGTTGTCCTCCAGGAGCAGTATGACTTCAGCATCGCTGTGCTTTTCAAATATATTTTTTTGCGTGGTTGCAAACCCTGGTAATTTCATCGATGACCATTGGAATTTTCAAATCTCCGTGTATGTCATCGTTGCGTTCAAATCGATATGCGCGGATGATGGTACACGAAGTGCAACATTTTAGCGTCTTTGTAAGGAATCTATATTGGAAATACAACCCCGCAATTATATTCCATAAATTCGAATAGGTTTAACAATATGTCCATATATAGAAAAGTCGTTTATTTTCAATAGATAGGCTTGAGTTAATTAGCCGATAAATAGTTTTCATTTTTGCTTTTATTTTCAAACATTTCTGCCGAACGTGATGCTTCCAATTTAGACGCGAATCGAAAGTACTTGACGCACTCTTTTTACGGGATTATCTGCTGATTTAGTGTCCTTGGAATATTTTTTGTTTTCCGCAAGGTGAAGTTTATGGACGCCGATTTTTCGCTGTTAACTTTGATTTTCCAACGTTTCAACCAAGCGCTTAATTCATTTATCGTTAGCTGTAGATTTTCAGTAGCACGCTATTTCATCTATAGCTAGAATTGATGCGTCATCTTTCCAATCAGACGACGTTCATACCTAATTCCAATATGATTCCAGAATGCAATTGGATATGAAAACTGTTCACCTAATTTCATGAACAAACCGGCATGCCAAACATCGTCAAATGCTTGTACTACATCCAGGAATACTCCGCAGCAATAGAGCTTTATGTATCTTTTTCAAGTGTTCTTTTAAATTAGCACATTGTTTATTGGCTTATTATTCGATTTAGTATTTAGAACAGTCAGAATTAATAATTAGTATAGTAATCGATTTATTCGTATTTTTCACGTTAGCCGATCTAAGCTGATAAAGAAAAATGAAACCGAATATTTAGTCGGATTTAATTAATCATTTGTTATTATTCGATTATGCTCATATCTAATATATATATATATAAATATAAATAAAAAGGATTGTTTTGGCAAGCGGAGCATTAGGGAAATTATCAAAGATTTGGAAGGACCGCAAAATTACAAAATATACAAAATCAACCATATTAAAAACCCTGCTGTTTTCGATCCTGGCATACGGATCGGAAACATGGACTATAAATTTGGTATCGACAAGGAAATTGGAAGCCTTTGAAATGAAGTGCTATCGAAAAATTTTGCGAATACCATGGACTGCACGCAGAATCAACAATTCTGTTCTAGAAGAACTACACGTGGATGAAAGCGAGCGGCTGCTAGCCACAATTCGTCGAAGATTGTTATCATTTTTTGGTCATCTAATTCGGGCCAATAAGATGGAAAACCAAATTATTCAGAGTATAGAAAGCGGCCGAAGAAAACAAGGCAGACCGGCAAATCGATATTTAGATCAAATAACAAAACTAACTGGTCTACAGGCGTCAGCATTGATACGAGTAGTAGAGGATCGATGGCGGTGGCGTTCAGTTGTAAAAACATCAGGTCTCGACATCCGGAATCGGATTACGATGCAGAAAGAAAGATATGTATATATACATACATGTATGTATGTATGCATACTATGATCGGCGTATATTTCGGTTATGATTATTACCGTTCTTTTGACATATGGCAAATTTATGCTTCGATGATGGTGGATAAAGGTAGAAAGGAAAATTCATTCGATAACGGTAGGAAATGATTAAAAATAACCGCTGCTAATCGAAATAATTTTTTTGTATTCCTTCTGAAATTTAGATCTAAGAAACGGTCGACATGTGAACAAAATACATTCGTTATATCTGTTATTTCTTTTCAACGAAAAAATAAATAAAAAATAAAGATTGTTCTCCTTTACAATCTTCGATAATCACATTTGAGTATCTTCTTCATATTAAAAAAATAGAAAGTGGAAAATAAAAAAAAAATTAAAATTAAAAAAAAATAAAAAAAATTCTTCTTCGATAATTACAATAGTTGGCAATTATCGTTGATGAATATTATTAAATAGAGACGTGACGATAAGTCTATCGGAAGTTGAGCCATGATTTCGCTGTAAATTACGACTTCAATAAGGTTTCGCGCAATCGTCTCTAGTCTTCAATGTAGCCCCGTGGATAGAGTGTTACTCGCGATATAGTCTACACTTTAGAATCTACCGTGTACGAATAAAATAGTATTAAGGTAATGGGCGCTCTCTGCAGGATAAAATACATAGAGATAAGGTGCAATTGATTGGAAAAAAAAATTGGGCTTTAATTGAAACGAAAATCTATGGGCATCGGAAGAAACAGATATCACGGACAAATAGCGACATGTATACACGTGCGTAATATCTGAGTAACCGAACAAGTGCAGCTCGGTCGAAGTGAAAATCAATGACCGGATATAAACTGAGTGAGCCTAGTTGCCTTGTATAGTGAGAAATGTCGGCTAGTCGTCGAGAAGGATGAATAGGCTGTTCGTGTAAAATGCTTCTATTGCAAAAGAAACTGGATATCCAGTAATCTGATAGAATTGCGTAACATACGAGTAGCAAATAGTATTAAACACATTACAAACTCTGTGAATCGTGTATGGTATGCGCATGTAATTGAAAATCAAATATATAAATAAACGTGTGATATGAAAAAGCGTCTAATCGAAACTCGCTGGAAAATCGTTTCGTAAAATTCGGTGAAAATAAGGAAACTAGGATATTTTGGCCACATAATGCGGAATAACAAGTACGTACTGATTATACAGGGTAAAGTAGATAGTAATCGCAGGCCTATAATAATGTAGTTAGAAAATCCGAAAAAAAAGCGATAACTTGATGCAATTAAAATATTTCGTAAAGTTATGGATAAAAATCAAGTCAAGCAGATGATGGACAACGTTCTCACATATAGAAGAAGAATAAGAATAGTAGACGTGGTGATATTTTCGACGAAGAAGACGAATACGTGATAATTTAAAAGAAATGTCGTCTAATTGATAAAAAATCGTTCAGTTAACCACAACGTATTACCGAATCTTTACGCGAAATTATAAATTTTAGCGTACTAATTCGTTAAAAATTTCACAGGTACTTTTATTCTTCAAATACATTGCACTACTCCATATAAGGTACAGAATGATTTAAAGCGGTACAAACATAACACTTCATAATAGCTACTTTTATTCTTGAAATACATTGCACTCCTCCTAAAAGGTACAGAATGATTTAAGATGGTACAAACATGCTCAAGTACGTGAGAACAATTCGCAGCGTTATAATTTTTCTCGGGCGCCAAATAATAAATTTCGATTTTGTTCGGAAAACAGTTTCATTTTTACATTTGATTAATTCCGTCCGATACTACATTTTCATAATACGAAAATCTTTCCCGAAAGTTAGTGGAGTACGTCAGCTGACAATCCACATCAACGACTAACCAAACGACGTATTCCGCCCAAGACGTTACAGGGTGGTTCGTTATTGTCTTTATCGATTCTTTATATTCCCACAGCGAATTGGTACTGACTTATCCGACCAATTAGATGAACAGTATTAGCTAGAATGCCTTTTTTTTTTTTTTTTTATCGTGAAAGTTTCGAATCGCCGGTAGAATTTAAGAACATGCGAGCTGAATTACAGCTGCGATCTATCGAAGTTTATCTTAATTCCCACGCTATATGGAAATTTTCATTTAAATTTCGTTCTCATCGTATTCCGACAGATCCTTCTAATGTTTCAGAAACCGTTGTGAAAAATACTAATCATTAATATTTCCAATCATAAGTGATATAAATTTAGAATTGAAAATTATTAAAATGTACTGCGGAATTACCAAAAAAAAAAAAATGAAAATGTTTTATTATTTATTTTTAAGCTACAAAAGAACCCGTTATATATTTAACAGTAGTTCTCCAGGATATTTTATCTTGAGCCGTTAACAGCGCTTCACACAGATTCATCCCCGGGGTCATAAACTTTAATTGCTGAAATCCGCGGTCTCGGTATTCATCCATTAATTTTTCCAACATTCAATTGAATTCGTATTCCGCTCTATATATCCGACAAATGTAAGAAATCTTTCTCTTATCGATGGGTGCATCTGTACATTTAGTTTATTCAGTACGAAGATGTTTATTGTCAGGAAATTTTTAATAATCTTCTATAGACCCGTATTTCCAAAACATCTATTTTTCTGAGATCTCTTTCGGCTAGTGTCCAACATCGTCGTTAACCGTCGAATAATAAATAACATTAAAAATGATATCGTGAAGTGGCTGGTAAGACGGGTTATACTTTTTCTTAAAAAGTGTCCTTAAGGTTGGCAAAAAAATCCGAACAAGTATTATATAAAAAAATAATCGTAATTATATGTGCGCGTGTGTGCGCGCGCGCTGGTGGGAAATACTGCTTACAATGATGGAGCTTAATCGCGATAAAGCGGATCATTTAAAAAGGAAAGGAGTTGTTTCCTCCGTCTGTTTTTGACGAGATTGAGGCGAATCGTTTGACAAAGTCCACTTCACCCGCAGCGTTGTCAAACAGACCACCCAAGTATCGTATTGAATGCGAAGAAAATTATTCGCGTAGAAAATTAATCGCTCATTCGGAAACGACTCGAACCTGGTCCCTGTTCGTTATCGCAGATGGGCATTCTTTTTAATCAGTTCGAAGAAATTCGATGTGTATGTATAGACTTTTAGGCTAAAGATATCCAGAAGATGTTATTTATCGTTTCGAAATGTCGATTGTTCGATATTTGATAATAACCTGTTTCATTTATCGCGCAGAAATTTGTAAAAATATTTTCTGCTAAATTGTTCAACTTATTTTATTTAGTATCCCGTTAAATTTATGAATAGTCTCTATCGCTACCGAATAAAATATCTGTACGAGTATGTACGTACTTGTATAGATTTATGGCTATTTTACGAATATATTTAATTATTTATTATTATAATTATACTTCCGAGTTTTTTTATCCGTTCCTTGGCGCTACTCTGACTTCCTGCCATCCACTAGCTAACGCTCGCGTTGATTACTTATTCGGTGTATGTTGCATTGTTTGAAAAGCTTCTCACCGTGGTCGCAACTGCTGCTGCCTTTGACTCCTCACTTTTGAAGTGAAACTTTTTATTGACGCGTTATATATGGGGAGTTAAAACGAGCGAGCCAAAGGCTTATCATAGTCGGATTGCTCCACTTTTTCCCGCATACCGTACTCATATATAGGTGTATATTCAGTTTAAATATACATACGTACAAACCGTGGTTTTATCTCTTTAAGAAGATTAGTCGTAAGGAAATTGTACTAATCAGTAGATTACGCTTTTCCGTATGAAGCTTAGAGAATGTCCCTTCTGTCCCCTCCATTCTGAACAGGCAGTCTGCAACTCGGATCATGTCTTTTTTGAGTGCTCTGCTGTGGCGCCGTTGCGTTCGGAGCTTTACCTTGTCTTGCTACGTTCTTCAAGTATTACACCTCCGTATAATGTATCGTCCCTTCTAAATCTGGATAATCTACAATTATAGCGACATTTCTAGAGAAGTCAGCATGCTTGATTAAGGTGTAGATAGTCCCCACAGTATCACGTTGGGTAAACTTTAAAAGCACCCCCATTTAAAAAAAAAAAAATACGTACAGAAATTGTGAAATAATATTTTTTGTATTTTCTTCTCTTACGGTTATCCGTTATTTCGTTCAAATCTTCGTTAGACAAAGGATGTGTGTGCGACGTAGATTTGAGAACGAAAACATTTGAGTCATCGCCACGTCGAGTTCTTTAAGTTTCACTTCTTCCGCAACTGAGGCACAGAGTTTTTAACATCTAGTCATTTTTTTCGTATTGGGTCCGCAAGCGATTCAATTTAACCCCTTTGTTTGCTTGGTAAATATAATTCCGGAGTTCTGTTGATCGGATTGGAGATCAGTTTACGAGAATCTATATCTTTTCCGGGTTTGGACCGCCACGTACTTCCAGCTGAGGTACATTTTTCGATAAGCTTTTAGCTGTTTCGTAGACTGGCTTCCTGGATTTAAGCTAGGTCCGTTTGTATCCTGATTTATAGGCAGATCGGCCGCTGTTAGATACTTTCATTTAAAGTAATTAGGTACATCGTGCGCTTATTTATTAGATCGACGATTATTTCGGAATAAAATCGACTAGTTATAAGTTTCTATAATGCGAACCTGTGTGCGGGAATATAGTGATTTTTTAAAATATAAATGATAAAGAGATATTGGCGTAATTTCGCGTGTATCTAGGTAAAGTATTTTCTTACGTTTCATTTATATTTGGGCTGTTTTTTATGATATTTAACGTATATTAAATTTAATGATTTTTTATAACTTTTTATCGTTTATATTTAAAGTTTTATATATATTGATTTAAACTTAAACATATTTTTAGTTGAATAATTTCTCTGGCGGATAGTTGATCTCGTGAAAACGAATCTCCTATTTTCTTCCAGTGTTAGTTTATTAATAATATTTAAAAACCCGATCGCGTACTTTATTACAGAAATCGTGATTGGCGTTTCAACGCTACGCAATATTTAATTATTAATTATATACGAATTTATCGTCGTATAATAATTTTCAAAATTAAAATATTACATAATTCGAGTTTATCAACAATTTTTTTTCATCCAGTTTTCCGATTTGTATTTTATTATTGTCAAAAGATGAATTTCTAAGAAATCAAAACGTCTTTTATAGTAGATGTTTATCTTTTACAGAAATTAATAACAAGTTGAAGTCTTAATAAACACTTTAACTTCCGGAGGGTTGAAATATTAACGACAATTAATAAATGTGTAAATTTACAACAACAACAAAAAAAAACAGTTGTCTCGAGGTCGAATTCAAAAAATTATATATTTGCGTTTTGGACTAAGATCCGAATATAATTATCTAGAAAAATATCTGGCAGCTGTAAAAAAAAAAAAAGTTATGGATACAGGCTGATGCTGCAGTATTGAAGAGTGTGAAAATAAAACTAGTCTCTCGTCTTGTCGGTGTTTCTCTACGGCGCAGAAATGTGGACAGTAATGCGATCGACGAAAGATAAATACGCTAGAAATGTATTGTTTTAATAATTCTGTGGACGAACGTGAAAGCGAACTACTCGATATTGACAAACAGAAGATTATCCTCGGTAGTAATTAAAAGAACGCTAACATACTTCGGCCGTATAATAAGAGCGGACGGACTTCAAGATTTCTGGAAGGAATAGTAGAAGGAAAAAGAAGACCAGTTCCTAAAAAAAAAGGTCAGACATGGTAAGAATAGCGGTAGGAGTAAGTTTCGCAGAATGTGTCCGGATGGCTCGCAACAGAGATTCAGTACAGCACACATGGGTTTTTCATAATATCTCCACGAGATACTTACGACCCGCAGACACAGAATGATGTAAAAAGAGTCAAACGAACCGTGTATCAGAGTTTCTGTATAAGGGAATAAAGAAGTACACTGGATAGCGATGAGCGATTACCCAACAGTCGAGTATTCTAACGCCTATTTTGCTGAACAGACTAAAAACCAGATAGATGTTTATTCGAGAGCCGCAATACGAATAATAAAGCTCATCGGATACCCACTTTTACGTATTGAAGCTGCTTCTAAAAAAATTTGTAACTATTTTTTATTCGCACGAAATCGCTTAATGCGTGTCGATAGAAATATAAATCAAACCAAACGTTGTCCACCCTAGAGGACAGCGGAGTATACGAAGAACATGCCAAAAAAAAAACAAAAAACAAGAAAACATGATCGATACTAGGGGCGTAAATTTAAATGCACGGAGTTAAATTTTCGACCAGATGTGAATTGCAAGTTTCGGAAAAATTTCGTTCGAGTCGTCGGGAAAAATAGATTAGGAAATTAGGAATGTGAAATATATTAGAAACTAACAGCTTGTAGTCTCGAATGGAAAATGAAAAATAACAAATATCATCTATAGCACGATGGGCTAAACGTTAAAAAAAAAAAAATATATAATAGTGTTTTTACGCGCGTTGAGTTAAACGCATTTATTCTGATAGTAATTTAATAAGGTATCCTGTAGAACTGTACATATACTTGTTGTGACTTGGCTGGTGAATGCAAAATAATGTACACGTACTGGGTACTCTATCCAACGTTGTTAACCCATTTAACAAATCTCTACTCATCCAACGGATAATAGAACTCCCGCTAGGTTATCTCAGCAGGATACTAATACGTGTACCGTATTATATTGAACGAAAGGGTTTCGACCGAAACATTTATTCGTACTGACGCGAAATACGTACGAGGGTTTGTGCAAATAGTTCTGCCAACATATGCCTAGTTTGCAACTATATACGTCTGCATATATATATAATAATAATAATAATAATATGTATATTACTAACACACTCGTAAGAATATAATACTAGTGTACTATCATATTTGAATAGGAGTAATATGGAGTAAATTTTTTTAATTAATAATTCTAGCGATTTGCGCTCTTAATCGTTTAGAAATTCGTTAAAAAAAAATCGTATATTAATAAACGAATAATAACGATGACCGTATTTAGTTGATACGTCCATATTGGTCAGCTAAATTTAATTTTATTGCAGTCAGGACTACGGAGCGTTAAAGAAAAGACAGTCACAAAAAGTTAATTACAAATAAATTAATAAAATAATATTAATTCCTAAGATCTGTCGCAAACAACACACACACACAATATGCACATACGTACATAAGGGAGAGTTGAATATGAACGACATTTTAATATCGCAATCGTTGCTTAATATTACAAGAACAAGCATCGTCAAAACTATAACGATTTAAATAAAACTGATATTTAAAAAACTAAAATTTACAAAACATTCCGGCAGGTTTTATTCTTTCGTTTATTTAGTAGAAAAGCCAATGTGTAGAACGCATCACCCACTGAAAAATATCGTTCGCACGAACTCCTTAACGAGGATTATGTATATATGTATACATATATACATATGTATACATATATATATATATTTTTTTTTAATATAAACACCATAATTATAAAGATGAAGCAACCTGATATATAGCTTACTTGTAGTGGTTATTTATATATATATATATATATGTCTGACCTAAAATACCTCATATAAAAATTTTGGAAAATATTTCAAGAGAACTATCTCATTGAAAGACAATGAGCACTCTATATTATACATTTATCTTAATTCTTAATTACTAAAAACAGTTGAAATCACTAAATTTATTTAATTATGCGAAGCTTTTCGGCATTTACGCCATTGTCAAGCTATATACAATTAAAATTAACTATACGAAATCATAAAATATTAATTTAAAACTAAGTTTACAATTTTACACTAAAATGAATTATAAATACTTAAAACTATCTGACAATGACAGTGGTAAACAACACCATCAATTATCAGTAATATAAAATTTACAGAACAGTAGCTAGAAAATAATTATTTTATAAAAATATGTATTTGAACAATGAAAAATATATGTTTATGTAATTAAAAAAATCAATAGTTAGGAATAATATTTTTATAATATACTTTTTAAAATTAATTTTTCCTCAAACTTCACCATCGAAATTAATAAATTATTTTTATCCCTTTCTTTTATTATTTCCATTTTTTCAAGTAGTTTTCTTTTTTTTTAAAATGTTTTTCTGTATGTAAAATTTTATAATTTTGATTAATATTATTTATTTTGTGTTTTAATTCTATACAATGTTTTCCAAATAATGATTTTTCATCATTATTTGTATATGAGTTTAAATGTTCTTTAAATCTTGTTATGAATTGTCTGCCTGTTTCTCCTATGTATTCTTTTTCACATTGGTTACAATTTAATTTATAGACTCCTGAATTTTTTAATATATTTTTATCTTCTATTTTGTTATTATTTATTGATTTTAATAATGTATTATTATTTCTTATTGCTAAATCGATGTTGTATTTGTTAAATATTTTAATTATTTTATATGTGTGACTGCCTACATAATTTATTGAACCTAAATACTTCTTTTTATCTTTTTCTATATTTATATTGACTTTAGTTTTATTCCATATTTGATCAACTATATTAGGGTTATATTTGTTTCTTATTGCTATTTGTTTTATAATGTTTTTTTCCTTATTCAATTTATCCTTGTCTGTTAAAATTGATTTTGCTCTATTGATAAGACTTCTTAAAAAGTATAAATAAAATCACTACATTCCACAATCTAAACTTATCTTAATTCATTATATATATACTTTTAATTTATTCCCACAATCAATATTTACAATACTCTGGCGATCGAGCTTTTGCTCTTCATTTTCTTTTTGTTAAATTGTGTTTTAAATAAGGTTTATGTTTGGCTTTTGTATGGTTCAGAATCTTGGGTTATAAACAACTGCAGACGAAAACAATTAAAAACGTTCGAGATATTGGCGAAAAATGCAAAAAGTTAAATGGACAGACAAAGCCAAGATGTTCTTAAGACCATTAATGAACAACATTGCTTGATGAAATATATGTTAGCGAAAGAAGATGCAGTTGGATAGGACATATTATAAGGAATAACAGATATGTTTTTGTTTTTTTTTTAATTTTATATAATACTGCGAGCTGTTCACCGAGGATATTTAGCAGTACGTTTAAGAGAATTGAACATGAGGGAACAATTATCCAACGATAATACCTACGACTACCTCGACCCTAGACGTGATATTGCGGTTTTTGACGTTTTAGTCTCCTTACGTCACAAGCAATCCCCTAGCAAGAGTGTTCGGGTGGCTATCGAGTCTTCTTGCGTGTCTTTTAGCGTGAACTTTTAGGTCACATAATCTATACGTAAATCTCGATGCAACGTTAGATTTGTTACCAGGGTGCCTTGGTTATCATCCGAAGAATTTTATTTTGTGACGTTTGTATTATTTTCAGGTTTGATGGTCTACCACAACCCCAAAAGTTACACCCCCATAGGTCCAGACAGGCCTTAGAACCACTGTATATATTAAACGTTTATTATCTGTCGTTAGTACACTGTTTCTCCCTATCAGCCGGTACATTTTTTTAACTGGAATATCTAATTCTTTTTTTTTTTTCATCTGTAAGATGTAATCCTAAGTACTTGACCGTTGATCGCACGGACAAATCGGTGTAATCCTGACGGTGTAACTTTTCTGTTGGTAAAATGGATATTCACAGATTTGTTTTCATTGATTCTAATTTCTAATTTTTTTTAAACCATATCTCCGCCTTAGTAAGAGCAACAACAGAAATCGAAGGACGAGTAAATGGAAAAATATCAAGACCGGGCCAATAAATACATCAGCCAAATAATGGAAGATGCAAATACGTACCTGGAATTGAAGGAAAAGCGAAAACCAGAAAAGTGCTTTACATATTGACCAGCAATGCAAAGTCTCAGGAATGAAGGAGTTACTTAGATAAATATATAAACTTTTATGTATTCCTGCAATCAATGTTTATAATACTGGGGGGGCGAACTTTTGCTTTTTATTTTCATTTTGTCAATTTTTTTTTTTGGGGGGGGGGATATACCCAGATAAGAATCACGTACCGCTAAAAATCGTTATACATAACTATAACTATTTTAATCGTGTAGAATTTCGTAATAATAAAAAGTTTGGAATTATAACTAACAATTTTAGTTTTTTCACATTAACTTTTTTTTGAAAATGAATTTTTCAACATTTCGATTGGATTTCCTTCTTCAAAATAATTCTTTCGTATTTCCCGAAGATTACACCTTAAATCGAAGCAGTACCCGATATATAGATGCGGTAAAAAGCAAATTTCTAAATCTTTTAAAATTCAAAACGGTTAATATAATCGAGCTGAAATTTTCAACGTGCATTTTTAGATAAATTTCGAGAAGAAAGACGTCCGCGAAAAAACCTAAATTTACAAAGTTCGCCAATTCACGCGACTATTCTTTTTCGGATTACTTAGTTTCCGTTAATCGTACATTAAGCATCCGTATTTACATCACTTGCAGTGGCTGTGCTTCCGGCTTACAAATAGAGCAGCATTCTCCGCTGTCTCATAATTTTTTTGCCTTTTTCCTCGATTCTTTCCCGACCAAGACGATGTGAACACAAGCACTCTGGTCTGATGACAATGTTACGATGGAATAATTTTTTATTTATAGAGAATAAGTTTTTATTATATGTATTTTTTGCAAAAAGTTTTTTTTTTCTCTTATTTATTACTGCAAGGTGACCAACAATATCATTTAGCAGTATTTGGGAGGAGAATATAACAGGAAGGTATAATACACTGGTACACACCCGGCAACCACGACCTCAGATGAGGTCCAGGGGTTTTGTACGTCTCAAGCGCCTTATAATCGCCGGCTGTATCCAACAGTCCTAATGCAAGGGTATTTAGATGATTTTCCAGCTTCATGTCCATATTGCTTAATGAACTCGCACACATAAGGAATGTTCAAATCACGGTGAATGATCTGGTTCGCTACATACCAAACCGCATTTGTTATCAGCCGAAGGATTTTATTATGGGCAAAGTATAGTTTTTATATTTGTCGGCTTTGCGCAACCCCACAGCTGCACTCCGTATGTCCAGACAGGCCTTAAAATCGCAGTATAAATAAGACGTTTGTTTTCAATAGACAGCACGCTATTTCTAGCTATTAAACGGAATAGTTTTTTGATACGTACATCTAGTTCCTTCGTCTTCATTTGGCCATACCCTTCGACAAAATTCGGGCGATACGAGGTGACAGAGTGCGGATCTTAACCATAATAATTTCCGCAAACTTCCACTGTTTCGGAAAGTAGTGTAATCGGAATACCGCGTTGCATATAACGGTTAGCAACACTATAGCTTTCCTCGGAAGTTTAAATAGTAATTCGGTGGTTATGAAATCAAAACCGTGGCTCTTTTTTCTTTTTATCGTTTTCAGTACGCATTTAACCTCTCTTGTGGAGAGGTTGAATTGATCCAGCAAAAATGCTGAACAGGGATCTTTAAGAAATTATTTATTTCGCTGTTATCGCTAGTAATTGTATTTGGCTTGAATACCGTTGCCAAGTGATTAGCGAATAAATTTGCCTTTTCTTTAGGACTTCTCGCACATGAACGATTGCCACATCTTATCCGAGCTATCCGTTTACACGAATGTTTAATTTTTTTGGTACACTTCTACAATGAATGGGTGAAAGTTGTGATAAATAACTATTAAGAGTTTTGTTTTTAATATCAATAAATACTCGTTTTAATTCTTTAGTTGTATTATTGAGCATGGTTTTATCGATGGAGTACTAAGTGTTGCCGCAGTTTGAATTTCTCGCGTTAGATACACTGTCGATATTGCCAGAATTTTTTAACGGAATAGAAAGATTTAGCTTGGTGTCAAGATACTTCGACGTTTATATGTTGTTCGAGTCGCCTTACATGTCTGGATTTTAATAATTTTATCCGCGTATTCTATTTCGCAATAAGAGTGAATATCTATATTTGTTGCATACCAAGGCACGTTGGTTATTGTTCTGAGAACTTTATCCTGAAATCTTTGTATTATATTACGATCAGAAAAGCTAGACGTGCCCCATATTACCGCGCCATACATCCGAGTTGGTTTTATTGTTGAATTATATAGTAATATTTCGTTATCTAATGTTTGTTTACTGGAGCTCCTCATCATCCAGTACATTTTTTTTGTATTTAAGATCCATTTCTTTACGTTTAATTTTTATATGATTTTTCCATGTTAAACTTTTATCAAAATGTAGTCCTAGATATTTAACTATATTTTTTTGAGGGCCGGGTTAGGTATTACATTATTTGTTTCAATCATTTAAATATAAGTTTTTCAAATATTTTGGACACCATCGGTAACAGACTGATGCGTCTGTTAGAAGTAGCTCCTGACTGCGGTTCTCCCGGCTTAGAAATCATAATAATGGAAGCGGATTTCCATTGTATCGGGTAATTGAATTATCGCATTGAACCACATATATTACTAGAAGTTGGCTTTTCTTGGTAACTTTTTGAGAATTCTAATAGTTATTACGTCATATTCGGGCGCTTTATTGAGATTTAAGTGTTTTTGAATGTACCTATTAATCTTCGTAGAAGCAACATGTATAGTATGGGGGGGGGAGACATTTCAAACGGTCTTTCAAGATATTTTTGAATAATTCGTTCTTCGTAGGTGAATTGTGTTACTATTACGAGGGTGGAAGATTTTAGGTAGGAGCTTAGCAAAAAATGTCAGCCTTATCTTGATCGTTGCGTGTGCCCATTTATTATCATCTGTACTAATAGGAGAATTTGGTGACACATTATTTTTATTTATATACTTTCCAACGCTAAATATTAAAATCAATTTTTTTTTTAATACCCGGAAACCTTTACACAATTTACATTGTAGTATTGTCGATAATTTCGTATAAAAAATTTATCGCTATTCTGTAGTCATTCGTCATTTTAAGGATATATATATATATATATGCCGATACCCACTACTAAGTATTGGCTGGACAAACGTGTTATACCGTGTACGTATATCCTATAATGTACAGCAGAATTTGAAGGCGTTTAAACGTATTGACCCGCGTTCTATTCCGACGAGCATAGTGCGCATCACTTAAAACACATTAAGGCGTTTATGTATTCGTGAACTTTTATGTATTTTTTTTTTTTGCATAATTAAATTAAATTTTAAAGGAAAAAAAGGCCAAAATAAAATTTTATAATATCATAAGTAGTTGTATCGTCTTGATTTTTCTACTGTACTTACAATAATCACCCATAGGATCCCGCCATTGTGAAGAAATGTCGTACGAGTATTGTAGATTTTTAATTATCCTACCGCTTATCGAGATTCTATCTTCAAATCATTCAACATCGATCTTATTTATGCACACATACACACACACACACACTACACTGGAAAGTACTTACATAAACCTAAAGAAGCACACTTGCGACTTGTCAGGTACTGGATGATATCATCTCGGACGATGAGTTTGCGGTCCTGCTGTAGAGTACAATCATCTTCACTTTCAAGTGCGATCCTATAAAGGAAGTACAGGAGATCTCGGACTATTGACCGGGTAGATTTCTGACGGTAGAAATCTGTCCAGCTCTCCGCCAGCGCACCAGTAATTAGGTGATATATTGGTCGAAGGCAATTTCACTGATTGAATTTGCTCGACAACAAGTACCTTCAGGCATATCTGCTCGTACGTTCAATAGGTGACTGATCGTACACGTCCTCACTGACGAGATGTTTCCCTGAGAGAGAAACGTTCCTCATAGCATGCAAACGGACCGTGACGCATCCCCAAACATGTCAACGCCCTAAAGGGCACAAACCATTCGTATTTTTCACAATAAATTACACTTGGCAGTAGTAATAGCACCGTCATATTCCATCCAAGACTCTTGACATCTCGCGAGAGCAACGCCATAAACTTTATTACGCAGGGACCTGCTTGTTTTGCGCACCTTTTAAAGACGTTTTCTGTAACAGACTTGATATGCTTGTAGTCACTGTTGGTCCGCGACTGCTTATTTGACTGATGTCTTATTCGCAGCTAACCTAAATATCTGTAGGCCGTTCCACTATTCGCCACCTGTGAACGGACCCAATACCGGTCAGAGCTCCGGTTCCCTGAAGGTATACAAAGTATTGTACTAAGTAACTGATTTATCAAATGTTCGTCATTAATGCGACTATCGCGCAAGTTATGCAAAAACTTTGGGAATTTCCCGTTTTTTATTATACAACGCGGTAGGTGCGTAAATTATAGCGTTACGTAAGAGATGATAATCGACGTGGACCGGATTATTATTTTCATCTTAATACGAAAAGATCGAGGGGTAAACACCTCGAACAATACGGATAGGGAATCTGGAGAAATGGTTCGGATGTTCATCGTTAGAACTTTTCCGGTCGGCCGCTGATAGGAATTGCTTTCGATTATGGATTGCCAACCTTCGGAAATGGAGACGACGGATAAACAAGAAGAATCTTTATTAGACGAAAGAAGGCAATCCGGATTTACGACAGTTTCTACATTAAATTCGGATTTTATTTAGTGAAACTGCCAACCTTGGTCTACTCGTTTAGTCCGGTACATCCGAGTACTTATAGACGTTCGATGATTTTCAGAATCTCGATAGCAGCTTTTTGTTTTACATTTATCTATTCGCTAATACTTTTACAATCTTTATCTTTATCGTTTTAAAATTTTAAAATAATATCGCCAATTTTAGTAATTTTTCTGTACGTATACGAAACTTCATACTCGTAGTCCGTATTTTATTAAAAAAAAATTTGAATAATATAGACTTATTCGTGTCTGTTCGCTGATTTTCAATTTTAATTTGTGAATGAACGAAAAAATAACTTCTATTTAGATAACTCAAGATAATAAGCCCCTTCCCTTGGAAGAATTTATTAAAGATGTCCCACAATTAAACAAAGTATTTAATTAAAAAATATATTAAAAATCTGTTAATTAAAAAGTGGTAGGAAAAGGAAGACCTATGAGTTCCAACCTGATCTTACAATTAGATTAAAACTGAAAAAAAATCAACATTAATTTCAAACTTATAGAATATGGTAAATTTAGATCTTACATAGGTTCAAACATGCTGATAGTCTTGTGTATACCTGTTACTAAACGAATACGAGTGATGATGTCAGACACGCGTTGTTTGAATGCCCATCTTTCCCCGCTATTCGATCGAAATATAATATTATCCATTCCTCTTGTTTTATCCTTTAAATAAGCGTCACGTTTCATTTTATGAAGCACTCTGATGAAATTATGCGTTTTAAATTTAAATCATTCTAACCGGTTATAATTCTATAACAACGACAATTGGCAATTCAAACGTCTGCAGCAGCGTGGGGTTAACTGTAGTAAAAGTACTACATTATAAATATTATAATTATAAGTGTTCGAGAACTTTTTGTCAAATGTTCGTTTATGTCAATACCATATTTCTCTACATTGTACCTTATTTATAGCTGTTATAATTGTTGAATTTACCGAAATAATTTGTAAATTCCTATATAAATATTATATCCTTTATTATCGTTTAAGCTTGATTTAATTTAATATTATAGGTAAAACAACTACAATATTGTACTTTACTAATTTTTCAACTATTATTTATTAAACCTATTTAATTATATAGTCTACATTTTGATGATTATGTTTCTGTTTTAAATTTACAAAATTTCATATAGTAATTTATTCATGTACATTATATGTTTTGATTGATTAAGACACGGAATCTCGTTACACACATCGTTGATGGTTTACTCCCTTAACCTATCTATTAAGTTACACACTGCAGGGAACTACCGCACGCAACTAATCTTTTTTTATATTTATTTACATGTGCAGTATCGGAATCGTAAAATAATCCAGACAGCTCAGAATAAGTTTCATCGACTAATTACCAATGCTCGCTGGTTCCAACGGAGTGATACACCCCATGCAGATTTACAGATCAAATGGGTCAACGAAGTAATACAGGATTATGCCGGCCAACACCAGAGAACACTTCATCATCATCATCCGAATCCGGAGGCCTTGGCACTTTCGCCTACAGATCGCGACTTAGAAAGCTTAAACGTTTCAAAAACCTACCGACTTGGTTGTTACTAAGTAACATACGTAACAGAGCTTAACCATTGGGTTAAACCTCTACACATGTTCAACAATCATGATCGCTGCTTATTTAAACTAAAGTTTAAGATTACAGAAAGGAAGTAAAAAAAAACAGATTTACATGTGCATTTCTTTGTTTCGGCAACACAACACTTACACGCAGTTCACTATTAAAGTGCCCCGCACCTTTCTAACCTCAAATTTTTTAAATATATTTACCCCACCCCATAAGTGCGGAATAGGGAGCAAAAAAAACAACAACAAACTATCTATATTTTTAATTATATGTGCGGCTATTAATGTAATCGATATTATAATTGAAGTTAAATCGCTTTTTGTTTCTATTTTGTTAATCAATAGGTTTTTCCCAGCAAAGTCCTCTCTCAATTGTTTTCAATTATATTTATGCCGAGCCACTCTATTTTCTAAAGATTTCTTGAAATAATCGTCTCAACGTGTATCACGATTTTCTTCTTTTCCGACATGCCAGGAAGCATCCTATTAGTTCCTTCGTCCACCGATCACCTAAGTACCTAATGACATGTCCTCCCAATTCCATTTTAAAGTTGTGTGTATGTGGGGATATATATATATATATATATATATATATATATATATATATTTATGCGTGCAAGACGGAGGAAAATACTAATAAAGAAACGAGCGTAATCCTCGTTAATGTAAAATTCGAATTTCTATCTTTTAGACGATTTAGTTCAAAGGACCGGCTAAAAAAGTGTGGATAATTTATATTGGGCGTATTACCGTAATCCGCGATAAGGGGTGATAGTTAATCTTTAAAAACTCCTCGTCGTGAAAAGATTTCAGCTGGATGTAAGAAAAACGTTTTTGATTATTAGGCTAATAATAGTAATAGCAATAACCAATGAAGGGTTGTCACTCAAAGGTAATTCTTGGTTCAACCCTTACGAAAGGATAACATTTAGCCTCAGCGGGTGACATATTTGAACAAGGCAACAAAATGTATAAAACTCTTACTTTATATATATATATATATATATATATATATATATATATATATATATATATATATATGTATGTATGTAATAGCCAAAATCGTTTTACGGGGATATCTCGTTAAAAAACCCATTAGTCGAACGCGTGGGTCTATTCTATTTATTAATACTCCTACTAGACCGGCTGCAGCAGAATAATATTTATCTTTAAACCCCTTTAATATATATATATATATAAAATCTTAAAATATTTCATTGTAAGTTTTTTCAGAAAAAAAAAACGAAAGTCTAGAATTTAATTACTCTATACAAATTTGAGTTCTCGTAAAGATTACTAGTCGAAGAAGTACGTCAAATTGTATTTACCTCGTATTTCTAAAAGCAGTTCCCAAACTCCCTACTATAAAATTTTACGAATTTAAATTTTATCAATGCGCCTTTATCCGTTGACCCAATAACATACTTGCTTGTAAAAGTATTTTAGAATTTGTTCGTTAACCTCGTCTATAACTGGCTATTAAAAATCTGCATAAATCCTATGACTGTCTCTTCCTCGGCGGGTTTAGGTTGCCGTAAACCCTTAAAATCGTTACCTCCTCAGTAACAGCCCGCTGCCTTGCGGTTAGACTATTGATCCAAAGGCCTAAGGGAGACAACCCTAACAGAAAACAAAACCGCTGCCTTGCGGTTCGGGTCTTTACCCGAAGGCTAAGGGAGTAAACCCCAACAGAAAATCATGCGGAAAGCAACGGAAAACCACCGCATTAAACTTCTGAGGAAACAACCGTGAATACAAATAATACAGATATAGCGAATGTTACTGGTTCAGGTGGACTCATATACGCTAGACCCGTCATGAAGATACAGCGGGCTCCTCAGGTCGTCAACCTGCAAACCCCCGCCAATATCGCGAACGAAAGAACAATAGATAATTCACGACCAAGAAGGAAGAATTCAAAAATTGTAAAAAGATTGAAAATTGGTACATGGAATGTCAATAGTATGTTTAAAACAGGCAAAATACAAAATCTAATTATTGAAATGAGGAGGATTGGAATTAGCATAATGGGCATAAGTGAAATGAGACTGGTAGCGATAAATGCACAATAGATGGAATGGAAGTATACTATGTAGGTAACAATGATAAGGAACATAGGAATGGAGTTGGTATTGTAGTAGATAGCTATATCGCCCAGAAAGTTGTTAGCTTCATACCGTACAATGACCGGATGCTATTAATGAAGCTAAAAGGGCACAACCTTTCAATATGAACCTGATACAAATATATGCGCCAACAGCAGATAAACAAGAGGAAGAAATTGATCGATTTTATAATGATATAGAGAATTTACTTAAACATACAAAAGCACATGAAATAACAATTATAATGGGAGATTTCAACTCCAAAATTGGGAAGAGTGGATGATGTTGTCGGAGATTTTGGCCTCGGAAAACGAAATGAACGTGGAGATCGATTAATACAGTTTTGTCAAGAGAATATAACCTCGTAGTAACTAACACGTGGTTCAAACTACCAAAAAGAAGATTGTACACCACATGGAAATCTCCACAGGATAAACCTGTAAACGTAGTCAGGAACCAAATTAATTACATCTTAATTAATAGACGTTTTAGAAACGGATGTATATCTGTTACTACTATGCCGGATGCAGATGTCTCCAGTGATCATTCACTATTAGTAATGAGAATAAAACTAAAACTGAAACTGGAGAAAAAAAATATATACAAGACCAGATATGTCATTGCTGTCAGAAACGAAAACAAAAAATAACCAGGGAATTGAATGATAAATTAGCGAAGTTCAAAACAAGCAATTATGACGAGGGCGAAGATCACACGGGCATTAATGAAGTACAAAGACTGAATAAAACATGGAAATTTCTGAACGAAACGGTGGACGCAGTAACCACGCAACAACTGAAACGGGATACTAAACAGAGGAAAAAACGTGGATAACGGATGAAATACTTGCTCTAATAGAGGAAAGAAGAATAGCAAAGCAAACGTCCAAATCTGAATACAAACGCTTAAAAAGATTAATAAGGCGAAAATGCAGGGAGACCAAAGAAACATGGATGGAGGAGAGATGAAAAGAATTAGAAGAGCTACAGAGAAAAAATGATAATTTCAATATACATAAAAAAGTAAACGAAATATCAGGATTATACAAAACAAGAATGGTACCCACACTGATTAACAATAGTGGTAAAATGATAACAGAACCTATGGAAATAAAATATGAATGGAAACAATACATATACGAGCTTTTCAATGATCAAAGACCTAGTATGATGGAAGATAGGCGAGTTAATAAAATAGATAGACCAATTCTGAAATCAGAAGTTGAATGGGCTATTAAGAAAATGAAAAATGGGAAAACACCCGGTCCAGATGGTATAAACGCCGAGATAATCAAGTTAATTGATGATGAAAACATTTTTTTCAATCAAGTGTACGAAACAGGCGAAATGCCATCTGATTGGCTCCATTCTATTTTTGTAACTATTCCGAAAAAATCGACGGCAAAAAAATGTGAAGATTACAGATTAATAAGTTTGACAAGCCGTGTACTCGGAGTATTTTTAAAGATAATACATAGAAGAATTTACAACAAGTGCAACGAAGAAATTTCTAACACGCAGTTTGGCTTTTGGATTAGGCACTAAGTCTTAATATGTTATGTCAGCGATGTATAGAACAAAACAGAGACCTATTTATATGCTTTCTAGATTATTACAAGGCATTTGATTCAGTAAGACACGGGGAACTAATAAAAGTTCTGAATATAGCCGGATTGGACTATGAAGATATCGATTACATCATTATACTGGAAGCAACTAGCAGCAGTAAGAACTAGCAGTGGACTTACAGAATATATAAATATCGATAAAGGGGTACGACAAGGATGTGGTTTATAACCTTCTTCAATATCTATGCAGAAAAATGCCTAGGAACAGCTCTAGAAGGGGCTAAAGGAGGAGTTAAGATAAATGGACTTCCGATAATCTTAGATATGCAGACGACACGGCAATAATTGCAGACAGTGAATACGGATTACAAAGCCTCCTAGATAAGTATACGAAGGAGATAAGTTGGGACTGAAAATAAACACCCAAAAAAAAAACGAAAATTATGGTACTGAACAAAAAAAAGGGCATACACCCGAAAATAAAAATACACGGAAGACCGGTGGAGAAAGTAGACAAATTTAAATATCTCGGGTGTTAGTATAACAGAAAATGCCGATCCAGATATAGAAATTAGGATTCGAATCGAAAAGAGCAATATTTCTAAAAATGAGGTCCTATTCAGTAATAAAAAGCTCAGCCTTCGTATACGGTATAGAATGGTAAAATGCTATATTCAGTGCTACTGTATGGAACGGAAGCATGGACGCTAAAGAAAGCAACGTTAAACCGGCTCCAGGCATTTGAAGATTTTCAGAAGAATACTAAAAATAGCATACGTTGATCACATATCGAACGCAGATGTCCTAAAACGAATGGGTCAAAACAAAGAGCTGCTGGAAATTATAAAAAAAAAAGAGAAAACAGCGTACTTAGTGCGTATTATGCGTAATCAGAAATACAAGATATTACAAACAACACTGGACGGGAAGATAGGAGGCCGGCGATCCATAAGACGGACGTCATGGTTAGAGAAATGGACAGGAAATTCGTCGATACGTTTAGCTAGGAACAGAAGAAAATATTCAGAAGTTGTATTCGTTAACGGAGATGGCACTCGAAGAAGAAGAACCTCGTCTATAAAAGCTGAATAATTTCTATCGATTGAACTTACTAAAAAACCAGATGAGTAACGAGACCAGACTAAATATCAATTCGAAAATACTTGCAGGAGAAAAGTCCTCCCTAACTGCTTAATAAAATATGCGATGCAATACATCACACGACACTAGTTGAAAAAAAAAGCGCTAATAACAAACAATGAAACTAAGTATATTCGCGAATATGTAAGAAAATAGACGAACAGAAAACGACACTGATTTTGAGATAAAACTTAGATATTAAAAATGTCAATATAATCCAGCTATATAAAACTGCGTACGTCCGACCTTAAAAATTTTAATGCGGTACTCGCTTTGCTTACAATAAAATTAATATACCGTACTAGTCCAGTTCGCTCATCAATCGCTGATGAACCCGTAGGTTCGTTTTCTCCATTCGCTCCTATGATATTGTTTTTAATTGGTTACATGTTGTACATTTCATGTCTTTTACTATTTACCATATATAACTGTTCCTCGGTCTTCCTCGGTATCTGCTATTCCTTGTTTTCCCTTCTATGATTTTCGTTATCATTTCAGCATTTCTTAATATATGCCCCATCATTACAGCTGTTCTTTTCTCGATGACATTCAATTAGTTTCCGCTACTTTTTTCAAAACGTCTTCTGACATTTTCCGCGCATTTTAATTTTAACATGAACCACATTTCTGCACCTTCGAGTTTCTTCCTATCATTTACTATCGTCCAGGTTTCGCACCAAATCATTACGCTCCATTCGTGCGACTTGATTAACCTCCTCTTCAAAAATTCATACCCGTACTTTTACTGATTAGCATATTTCTGCGTGAAAACACTTTATGCAGATTGATCCTACATGTTATCTCCTTTGTGATTTTTCCATTCTCCGTTATCAGACTTCCGAGATATTCGCCTCTTTGGTTTTATTCACGATTTTATTATCAAGTATAATATATTGTCTTTATTGCAAGTGCGCTCTTTCACATATCAGAATTTCATCTTTGTTTATTTTCATATTGTAATTTTCTAAATGTCTTTTTATAAAATTATTCCTGTGGATTCTGATTTCGATAAAATTGCTATATCATCTGCAAACCTGATCATTGATATTGTTCCAGTTCTCTAGGCAGGGAGATTTTATTCCGTGACTAGTCCGTCGTCATCGATCCTTTTTACTTTCCTACTCAGCTGTGGACTGCGTAAATCGATCGTTTTTTTTTAAATTACATTCGTCGCACTTTACTCCGAAGGATAATTATCCGTGGTGTTGATTCGGATTAAAATTGGAATCCGGTTTTTGTACTGATGATAGCAGTTCGTTTTTCTCGATATTCAGTTTTTACAAGACGGATATATTAGTCTTAGGCGTTTCGTAATATTTTTGTCTCGACTCCAATACTGATCAAACTGTATTCGGAGTCTAGTTAAAAATTAGTTTCGATATTTTGCGGTATCGCCATAAGATTCACCCAAAATTTGCCAATGTTATTCCTTTTATTTCTCAATCAACTACATCTTAGTACGTTATGCAAAAACTTATGAGTATGCGACTTTGGTTTTATTCGAATATCCTTTACCCATTTGTTACTATGCCATTTCTGTCGACTAGAGATCATTTTAATCGATTAAAATTTAGTCCAATTCCCGATTACTTTAATTTTGCCTAGAAATTCGTGTATTTTTTCTTCCGTATTCGTTATAAGTATTCTAAATTCTATATCGATAATATTCAACCGTTCGCCCCGTTACTTTATTTTATTTATAAGAGCTGCCCCATACGCGTTGAAGAATATAGATGAATAGATGAGAGACGACTCGTCTTACATATCCAACCCCGGTATATGTTTCTACAGCTATATCATCAGTTGCTGACTGTTTTCACGCCACCTTGCTGTTCCTTCCGATTTTCTAGTTTCTTTAACTGCGCGTTGTTTTAGTTTCTCAGTTGTTCATCGATTGTTTTTCAATTTCAGTACACGCTTCCATTTGTTTTTATCCCTGATTATCGATCCGTCTATCAGTTATACGTGATAACTGTTACTTATAATTTCATAACGTTCTCCTTTCATAAATTCAAATTTTACGTGTCCTAATGTATCAAAAATTTCTTTGCTGTTCCTCCTATGTTCTTTTTTTTAAATAGCTTCGTTTCATTGATATTTCATCAGCTGATAAATGTTGGTCGTTATCCTAATTGATGGTTCTCAATTTATCTGCGATGTCGTATATTCTTTATCGCATTATCTTTCAAATGATGAACCTACATATTCTATTTCACATATTTTTGGGTGATATTCTCCGCACTCCATTCCAAAATATGTTCCTATGTCTTTTATCGGCAATTTCGATTTTCGTTCTATCAGCTATTAGTCGATTTTGTTTCTAGTTTTAATAAGTTCTTCAAAGCGCAAAAATATATTAGCAACTCTTCTGTTGTGTATCTTTCTCCTAGACCACCATACCCTACCACTGTTAATAGATTGCCATCAATCATTTTTTTGCCTATCTTTACATTAAAATCAGTAGTAGTACAAAACTATGTTTCATTATTTACACTAAAATTCTCCAATTTCTTCCTTTATTGATTGTATTATGTATACTCGAATATAAGGTTTAGGTAAGATGGTCGTTATTACCGACTACTTTGTAACTTTATTAATTGCGATAGCTACTGCATTTCTGGGTTGAGATTTGTCAATTGTGCATTTAAATTTCCACCGCGCGATATAAAATATCCACCTTGGCTCGATTGCACTTCGACCATCTCTTTCTAGATTTATTAAGATCTCTGATATTATATATTTTTTTCTTTTGTAATTCATCCACTTATAAACGTCAGTGGGATCATATAGTGGCAAATTTCGACTAACATTTGTACTGTTCGTCAGGTTTTTGTGGGAAATTATATTACACGATGTAATTCGTAACTTTCCCACCATGTCTCCTATCGCCGAAAACAAACGCTGATCATAATTCACAACTCTTCCGGAGATAAAAGTTTCTGGATTTTACGTTACCGTAAGTGGAACAGGTAAGGCCAACAAGCAGAGGTACCAACAAGCAACGGTGAGTTAGTTTTAGGTGTGTATATCTGCAACCATTTATGCTCTCCGTTATATTTGAACTCCAGCAGTAGGATCATGTTCCCTCAAATTTTACCGAAGATGAGAATTATTAATAGTAAAATACTTCTATCCAATTATTCATCCAACTGGTCGGCAAATGAGTACCAGCTTGTTTGAAAAGTAAAAATGTGAGGTAGGTATAGGTAACGACAGAATAACCCTGTACCGACTTGCCTAGGATGAATATCGTGTTGTTGACCTTCTATGAATCCTCGGTTAAGGAAAATTTTAATTGACGCCCTCCTAACTAGTTTTAGAGTTGATGGGAGTTTACTTTTGTAAATAGATATTAATATATATAATTGATCCGGTACATAGATATTAAAATTTATAATTTACAATCGGTTCGATATTTTTCATTTTAAAAATTGTAATGAAATATCGGTGCAACGCATGCATAGCCGCGTGTCGGAGGACGTGTTCCATGTTTCAATGATAGCGCCGTTTTATCTGTCCAGATATAAATAATACGATTGTAATACCGCAACATATTTCATAACACCTTCGATTTACACTCGAACTCGTTCAACTGCCTTTAGGTAGATTCTATTCATAATAGGCAACTACTAAAAGTAACCGGCCGCGTTGCAGGAGATCATTATCCAAGAAAAATAAAAAAAAGACGACGAACACGACGGAAACAGCTTGTGGGGTTGGACGATTATTTCCCTCTTTTGTGATCTTTGAAACAACATTCATTCTAAACTCAAACAAAACGTTAAAGAAAGGTTTTCATAACCAGTAATGATATCGACGAAAAATGAACAAAACTACCCTCCGCAATTCTCTCGTCTGCCGATCAACCGGCTATTTGACGGGGGATTACATTCGACTCTTTCAAATCGTATCCCTAACGCTTTCCTAGGACATGTAACTCTTTTGAAGATAACCGCTTCGTACGAGTACTCTACTACTAAAACTAAAAAACTAAAATACTAAATCTTCCTATTTCTCCGAAACCCCGCTGTTAGTGGAATATCTTTTATGGGCTGTCTCTATCTCTCTTTCAAACCGTAGGAGGTCTTTTCATCTACGCTTATTTCTCGACTATCCTATCTGAACGTTAAAGTTCTTGTAACTTTCCAATCTTTTTCTTTTTTTTCCCTTTTCCCATATTCGTACCTGCCGTGGGACTATCGGCGAATATAAAGAATCGTTCACGAAATAGGATACTTAATAATCGATATTTTACGTTAAGCCGCTTCGTTATTTACGAGGGCATCTTAATTAATCTCCGTTTTTTTTTTTTTTTTTTTTTTTTACGTTAAACAATCGAAAAATTTCATATCATCCAAGCGTTTGATAAGGAATTGATATCTTCCTACATAGTCTAATAAAGTTGTATACATATCGAATATTGCGTGGAAAATACATATAGATAAAATCGCATATTATAGATATTTATGTGGAGTTTATACAGCTGCCAGCTCGTCGGAATAGCTCAGTGGCTAAGAGCACGGACTTTTCTATACTGAAGGTACCGAGTTTACCATCGACGTCGCAAAAATATCATTATTAGAAAATAAAAATATAAAATAATCCGAATATTCTCGTCTGGAAGGCAATTGCAAACCACCACGCACAACACAATATGCGCGTTGGTAGTAATATAGTACACTACAAAACAAAACGATTACAGTCAATTCTCCCGGGTGTGTTATGTATGTTTAACTGACGCTATATTATAATTGCTTTGCACGCTACTTACACTATTCAATAAAATATGTATAGGTAACCAACCTAGCGGTTGAGGATAAATGACGATGTCGCCCCTTACATACAATTACAACCGTCTCTTCCTAGATTTCCATGGATATACTTTTCTAAAAACATTAAACCGAAATGAATTGTACTTTACGGTCGTCCAATCGTCATGAGCACGGTGGAAAGTTTCTTCTACATTTAAGACACGATGTAACCGCCTTCTGAGCAAACATTGGGTGTCTATAATCTGTCTCTAGTCTAGTTCTTTCAGCATCAGTAGCGACGGATCGGCGAATACCTGGGGGAGCAACACCACAGGCAAGATGCAATTTATCCACTTTAGTGGGTTTTAGGCATCCGGTGACTATTCGACACGTTTCATTGAGGTATCAACCTTTTTTTTTTTTTACTATGTGCCGATCTTCCCCATACATCCGTACTCAGAAGCTGAGAAACATAGCGCTAAGGCTGATGTGCGTAAAACCATTGCTCCCTATTTAGAAGAAACTAATTTTCGCACTAAGTTGTTTCTAGCTTCGACTTTCATTTTAAAATTCTTACAATGTTTCCGGAAAGTTAACGAACGGTCGAGCGTGATTCCAAGGTATGACTCTTTGCAGTGTTCAAGTTGGTTCTCCTGCCAAAATAATTTCAGTTTATGTTTTGCTTTTCCGTTTTTGACCTGGGTCTTAACTGGGTTTAGTCGAAGTGCATTTTCAGTATAATATTTACCTAGCCCATCGAGTGCTTCTGCTCCGCTTCGAACGTTTCGTCCTGTGCGGTCAGCGCGAGATCATCCGCGTATAAAAACCGTCGAGTCTCCTCGTCGACAGGTTGATCATCGTTGCTGTAGATGTTAAATAGCATTTGGGCCAACACGCTTCCCTGTAGAAGCCTGGTTCGTCGCATTCGCAATCTACTTCTCTTTCCATTGAGTATAACCCAGAACGGCGTTCCAGATTAAAACAAGTAATACCTGGGAAGCATAATCACTCAAGATGGAAGAAGTGACAATATCTACTAGAATGAGTATAGCAAAAATGGCTTTCAATGAAGAAGATCTATACTAACTTCAATAAATTTAAGAGTAGAACCGGGAATCGCATTCGTTGATTTACATAGAGCATAATATGGATCGAAAACTTGCCCAACCAACCGCCAAAGGTATAAAAAAAATAGAGGCCTTCGGAATTTGATTCTAGCGTAGATTACAGAAAATTAGTTAGACGGAAAAAGTTACAAACGAAAAACTTTTAAAAACATAAGCGAATCGGAAATCTTAATTCAGAAGTTAAAAAGAAGAATAGTTAAATTAGCAGTCCACTTATTAGATGGACACAGTTCAAGTTTGTTACAACTAATTGAAGATGAAAGGGAAACGATACAGAGGATGGCCAAGGAGTAAATACATAGACCATACAGGCAGTAGCGCACCCAGGATTTGTATTTGGGGTGGGCTCAAACATAGCCCCCAAAAAAAAATTAAAAAATTCATAATAAAAATGAGTAAAATATACACAGCCGAATATGTAACAAAACAGCAAAACAAACTATAAACGATCACGAACAACAACGAAACAAGTAATAACAACAACAATAACAACAAAAACTTCACTGGTCACGACTTGGGTCAGTTATGCTGAACGGCCAAACCAATGGCCATTTTTTTTCTTCATGTTGCACAGTTAGCTGGATTTTCAACGTCATTAGCAGACAGAATGTAAGGAATATTTTCTAACTGTACTTTTTCCAATCTAGGCTGTTTTGCACACTCTTCAAGATGAGGTTTTATTAGTGATAGCTGTTTCAAATATTCTCGTCTGTTTCAACTAACATTTTAACTGCGAAATTGTTTGGAGCTTACAAGGTACACGCCTTCTTGATATGTAGTTTATACTTATTTTTTTATCCCTCTAAGTGGGGGGTTTAAGCCCAGTGTGGGTGCGCCACCGCATATAGGTTATCCGCCAATCTACGGATTGAGGAAAAGAAGATAACTAGTTAATGTTTAATGAGTTACATAAATTTCTTTAGAATTCATGGAAATTCCGTTATTAAGATAAAAAAAAATTGTTCAATTTTTTAATGTTACACCTTTATTAACCGATATAATAATGTACACTGCGTGACTTTAAAAAAGGTTAGATCGTGTGTGTATGTCTGTATATGTGATTTTCTTTTATTTTCTTTTTTCGAATGGAAATGTTATCATTTTCGCAGTAGAGATGATAAATTTCCGCGCGTGATCGATATATCCAGAACTAACTTTTGCACATTGCGAACATCCGAAAGATTCTACCGGAGAAATTACGTTTCTTTCGTAGATATATACGATAATATGGAAATGAATACGTCGTTCGTTTAAAGAAGGGTCTCAAAATTAGCCCGCGGGGAGGTGCTATTAAGCGTTGGGAAATTAAACGTAACCCGCCTCACGAATCATAACAAATGATAACGAAGAATGCAAGTGCAATATTATAGTAGTAGTAGTAAATCACACAACGCAATGTCCTAACCAGGAGACGATGCGGTAATAATAGTGATGATTGTAGTGAAATTGTTTAGTTGTTGTGTATTTCGCATTGTTCAACACGAGGTTAAAAGGTTGTTTTTGTCGTTGTTGAAACAGAGATAGACTTTACCAACGGCTACGTTTGCGCGCTAAAGTTTTAGTTTGCTCGAACGCCTTTGCGCGACACGTGCCAATCAAATAGACTTTTCTCTACCGAAGTGAAACCCTTCTTATAAATTTCGATTATACACATATAATATATATATATATCTATATATAAATATTTATAATTATGAGTATATGTATGTACGTGTATAAATATTTTTTTAAAACCGCATTTGTTTTTCTAACCATTCGAAAACTAACCCTCAGAAATAATATCTAGCAGCGATGAAATACAGCGTTATCCGTTTTGAAAATGCATTTCTTTACAATGTCGAACGAAGAGCGCTGTGTTGCCGATTCATTTAATCGGACCGACTATAAATACTAGGTTAACGTTAGCAAACTTATGTTTTATATATGCCTATATCAATCTACTGCTGGGTGTAGGTATTCGTCAAACTTTTCCAACGACTCCTGTATCACGTCGCTCGGATCTAATTGAAAAAGAGATGTACGTATTCGTAGCTCTACAATGTGCGACCTAAATGTAAGATGGTGAAAGGATGAGTAACATAGTCCATTTACACATCTCGAAAATGGGTGTAAAATGAGTTCGTGACTTTAGTATAAAATAAAAGGAAATAAAATAACTACGTAAAAATATAAACAAATGGAAAAATGCGATATAGTTAGCGATATGTAAAGAAAAGAAAATAAACATAACATTATATATATATATATATATATATATATATATATATATATATATATATATATGTATATACACCAAAATTAACACAGGGATATTGCACTTCAGAAAAAAGGGGTGAAGTACTGACCACTGGTTAACGTTTCAATTAATACTTGATAGGAAAAAAAAATATAAAAGGGTATAAAATATAAATTAGATATACCACTCCTGTGAACTTCCTATAATATGCAAGTAGTCGGTGGAGATTATTTTTATTAAGAATTAAAGACTAGTGATATTAACGAAAATACGTTCGACAAAAAATTTTTTCGGGACGTATCTGCACGAATCTACACTTTTATCAACCACGACCAATCCTTCGAAGAAAAACGCTCCCAAGAGAACTGTTTAGACGAAAAGAATTACTAAATCGTGATGGTTCCCACCTCAGAAGGATTAAAAATGTAAAATAAAAACAAAACTTAGAGTATACCTTATAAAACGGACTTAGGAATATACCGGAGAAGTGCTGCGAGTCGAAGAAATAGCTATATGTAGAATAATCCGAGGATTTGTGTGTGTGTAGTTCCTTAGATTCGTCGCGTAAATCAAACGATTAAGAACAAAACAGATGCTAATCGTATTTTTGTTATATTCGTATTTTTCTAGCATGCACCATTAACAGCGTTATTCACGTCGGATGCTGTCATTACTACCATTTCGTGATGTTCACCTCTCGCATCATTATTATTATTATTTATAATTATTATTATGAGCATTATTATGCGCCGCCTACTTATAAATGTATTCCACCGACCATCATTGGTGGAACCTCGAAGTCGTTTTTTCGAACATTACCGTACGAATATCGTTTGCTCGATAAGTCCCTTACTCCCGCTGAGAATTCTCATTTTTATTTTGGTTATTTTAAAAAATTATTTATTTTTATTCTTTTAGTTTTAATACTTAATTATAAAGTTGCATAATTAAAGTAAACACTCGCCATTATAACGTACCGCCTATTAACCTACGATTTGATGTTTTCGTATCTCGCGCCATCTCCGAAATCCTTTTCTAACAATTTCCGACTTTATAATTTTCTCGTCATCGCGAAGAGACATCTAGTTGGGAAAAGTCAAATCTCGATCGTATTTTTTCGATAATGTTTTTCATTTTTCGTTTCTTCTATTTGTAGCGAAGTAGATATTAGATTCTAATTGTAAAACTTTATTTCACACACACATAACTGCCTTCCTCACTCTCTCTTTCTCTTTATATATATATATATATATATATATATATATATATATATATATATGCGCTCGATACGGAAGGTACCGAGTTCTAATACGATGGGCAACGCAAAAATTATCATCAGAAAAATAGAAATATAAATATAATTTTAATATTATGGCGTGAAAGGCAATGGCAAACCACCAGAATAAGGCAAGATGAGACTAACATATAAGTACTATAGCGATAAAATAGATATTGAATTAAATTTTGAGCAAAGTCCTCTGTAATATTACAGTGCGTTTTTGCGATTAAAGTTAAAAGTTTTATTAAAAAAATTTAATCTCGTTCGATTACTTTTATTTTATAACGTAGTCACTATTTCACATAGCGACGTATTACTTAAATTAATTCTGAAAATGTAAGCGTCCACGAAAATAGATTATTTTAATTAATATTTATTTTAATTAATATTAATTAAAAATAATAAACTTTATAAACGTACTAATGTTTAACGTGTCGCGAAATAACTGTTTTCTTTTAGTTTTAATACAACTATCGATTCGTCGAGTTTATTAACAAACGATCACTATCTCACATAGCCGAATATAATTTTAAATTAATTCGTAAAATTTAAAAAAATGACGAAACTAGATTATTTTAATCATTATTAATTAATATATAAACTTGCGAATATTTAACAAATTACGAAACAACTGTTGACTCGTTGAGTTTATTTCAAGCGTTGACAAATGCTACTAGCTCACATAGCCGAATATAATTTTAAATTAATTCGTAAAGTTTTAAAAAATGACGAAACTAGATTATTTTAATCATTATTAATCGATAAACAATATAAATATGTAGCGCATTACGAAACGACTGTTTCATTTTATTTTATTTTAATATGTATATTGATTTCTTGAGTTTATTAAAAAAAATTATTGTATTTTTAAAAAATAATAACCGAAGCACGCAAAAGTGAAAATTGTTTCTTCGTGATTTGTAGTGTTTCATTCGTTTTTTCTGTGCTCTTAATTTTTATACTTTTTGATTACCTTAGAAATATTTCCTTTTTGAATTTTAAAAAATGTTATTTTTTTGGGGTTTATACTTTTCTATCGGTTTTGTATATTATTTAGTTTAATACTTAATTATTTAACATTAAGGTATTTTTATTGCTTATTCAGCGCCACTGAAATTAACCGTTAGGTTATAAAAAATCTATTCGACCCGAAAAATCGAAATTATTATAACCGGAACGTGACTGTACAAAAATTCAGATCACTAATCTAGCGTGCGTATTATCTTCTCGCGGATTTCAGTTATTTTTAACATAGAAAAAAAAAACATGTTCACATTAATATATATATCAATATATATATTAACACGATAACATATATTTTATACACTTCCGCTCAATTTAAAATCTATACAGGTGTATATATATATATACCACCACCAGTTGATTTTAACCAATACACGGAGACCTTTCCTTTTTGACCGTAACCCAAGTCTGTCCATCGTCCGCTACGTCTTTCCCAGATAGTAAACATAGAGGATATATATATATATATATAAAAACGACTGATAAAGGCGTCGAAATGTCGAGTTTGACTTTTGAAAAATGATCCAGCGGAATGAGTCGATAACTTTAGGACTATACGCCAGTAGAGCCGAACGTTAGAATGTACCGTAAGAAAGAATAAAGCGTACAACCTGTAACGTCTATAAAACACTGGACACGCCGTTGCTCCGCTCAACCGCCACTAATAATAAGCAGCATCGGCGGTAGCAGGTAAGACCGGCTGGTTCGTTGGTCGGCTGCGAACGAGAAACAAATAGATTACGCGGAAAATAATAGTGGAGCTCTCGCGTGGAAAGTAAGAACAACGGAGAGTCGTATGATATGAAGTATTCTGAAGGAGGACCTAAACAGCAATAGGTGGAAAAAAGATTGCGGCCGAGACTAGGGTAAAAAAAGAAAAAAAATTTAAAAGACAATACGAATCGAAAGGTAACGACGGTTAGGTTTTCAGTTTCGTTGTGTTCAAAATTAACGCCAGGAAAAATGGAATTAGCCTCACCTTCACCATCAACGGTGTTATTTCACACACACATATATATATTAATGTGTATGTACACTCCAGAATTAGAAACACACATGTATAAGGAAAAGTATATCTGCGTTATTAGTTCGGTAATGGTGGTGGCGGTACTAGGTGTAACAACAATGGTAGCTTGGAAAAGTTGAATATCATCGGACCAAACGCGGAAACCGTATGACTTTTTGATTAATGACTTTCCACTTCTTCTCACCATCCGTGGAATAATGTCTAATATATACACACATACATATATACATATAAAATTATTTTAAAATATCTACTCGAGGTTAATATTAGTTAATTATTATAAAATAAGTTATTATTCCGATTGATTACATTGTCCTGAGAATTGAAATCGAGTTGATTACGATGATACTAAATTTCGTTAAATCTACGAAACGTCGTTTTAATAATTAATTGACAGAACATCAAAAAAAAAGAAAAAGGTAGAAAAAAATGGACAAATTTACACATCTCGCACGTTTGATAACCGCGATAGATAACTCGGATGCGGGTATAGAAATAAAGAGTAGATGCGGATATTTAAAAACAGATGAAAAACTTGCTACGTGATATCAACGTGAGAACTTCACAAGGAGTTGAAATTTCGATACACAGAAGAATATATCGAATATCGTAGAGCGAAAAAAATCAAATACGAAAGTATTGGAAATGGCGAATTTCAAATAGTATATACTCTGGGACGTAATATGGAGAAGGAAGATCTACTTAGACACCTGGCCAGATGGCAAGAAGACTATTTTACAAGTTATACTTCAAGGGAAGATTAATGGTAGGAGAATAGAGGGGAAGCTGTATAGATAACATAAAGCAGTGTACCAGACAAGTCTACACAGTACAGCAGTTGTTCTACGCCGATCAAGCGAGAGTATTGTGACATCTACATCCAGTAATAGATATGATGCTCGGAAGAAGATTATTATTATCACCGTTAAATGTTAAAGAAAAATTTCATTAAAACATTTAACTAAAGATGGTTAATACAGTATTACAAAAAACAAAAAAAAAAAAATTAAACAAAAACACACTATGCAAATTTAAACTTATACCAGTAGCGATTATTTATATATATATATATGCTTTACTTTAAGTAATTCCGAGATATAAATCGGAAATTGGTTTAATAAAATAACTTCAGTCAATTTAAGTGTACATTTCTATACAACTGCCGCGAGTGATCATATTTGTCACACTTATATATTATATGTTGAACATTTTCTCTATTTCAATTACTCTCGCAGTTGCATCATTTATTATCTCCGATTATACTTAATTTATTTAAATAATATCCGATATGACCAGAAAGTAGTCGTTTAGGTAATTTACTGTAATCTTTTTATTTTTACCTGTAGATTACCTGTAGATTTACGTGCGCCATGTACTGCACCTAGGCCAGATGCACGGGAAAGGAGAGAACGTAAGGTTAGTGAGAATTAGTAGAAAGTTGGAAGAATAAATCGGAAGTACGGATTGTTCAATTAGATTATATAAATTGGAGGATTTAAGAAAATTTAATAAACTATTGGAAGCATCTTCTTGCGTGTAGGAAAGAATGTTTAGGAGAGCCTGAGCGGTTTGTCGAGGATAGAACGTTGGGAGTTGAATTGCACACATTCAAGGAGAATATGTTCGACGGTAATGAGGACATTACAGGTTGAACAAAGGAGATTTTGTAGGATATAGCTGTGCGAGATATTAGTACGACCTAGGCGCAGGCGAGAAAGTACATCATCTCTTCTGTTTGCCGAGTGAAATGGAATCCGCATGTAGCGTCTCGAACTGATCGCAGTTTGTTGGTGAGTGGAAGTGCATCGTGTTTGTGTATGGAGTTGTTAAGTGTCAAAATGGAAAGTCTCGGGTTTTCTGCGATATTACGGTAATTTGATTGTCGGATAGTTTTATAATATAAAGATCAATAGGTAAGGTGATATGGTATATAATGTTGTCGATTAGATATTTACAACAGTTGCAGATTACAATTGTACATTTGTCGTTTAGTTACGGGTATAGCGACTATAACATTTATACAGAATTACTTTAGACTTCTTTAGTCCCTATAATTTACCTCCGAGTGTTTTTTAAAAATATAATAATATTATTTATATATTGTCTTATTTTAAAACGAAGCCTAAATATTTTACGTGATCAGTAGAACTGAACACACGATTACCAATTTTATATCATGCATTACTCGATCAAAGTTTTTATCTCGATCAGATATTACCGTAATTTGAGATTCGGTAATTTCACAAACTTCAGATTTAAACGTGTTTATCGCTGTTTCGAGCTTATTAATCACGTGGTTATAATTAGAAATGTAGCAACGAGAACATCGATTTGCTACGTAAAATCGACATTATCGATTAATCTGCATAACTGCATAAGCCTTTGCGAGCGTTACAAAATTTATAATTTATATTAGAATATAAAATATTCCACAACACTGGTCTAAGAACTGAACCGTGTGGGACACTCCAAAACTATTACTTATGGTATATCCTTTTGATATATATCCAAATAACTATCCCGTTTGATAAATAATTACGTATTAAACTTGTTACGTTAAAACTAAACCTTTTTTTTTTTTGCGAGCTAACGATAAATTTATTATTACGTTCTTTATTTCGATTATCTATGTAGAATAATATTTCCCTAAAATCGAAAGCGGATGTATTGTTAATTTGGTTATTTCAAAATTTTAAAACAATGTTTTTCACATACTTAACGTATTTAAAATCGGTCCGTAACCAATTATTTTTATTCGGTTTATTCGACATAATTACACTAGAGCGGTTTTCCGCATGTATGGAAATAAGTTTGCAAAAGTTTATTATAAAATGTTAATAATAAACTCGAAAAGTAAAAATATGTAATTTTAATTTAATTAGTTACGCCATCGAGAACATGGCGTGCTTTTTATTTAACGTGTTAAAAGGAAAATTTCCTAAAATATTAAAATTAGCTAATTGTTAGACCAAATTTATAATAAAAATGGCGACAAACGTAATATTGGAAATTACAGACCAATAATTTGTGTTCTCTCTGCGATTTCTAAAATATTCGAAAAATGTTTTAAAAAGATTCTATTAAATTACTCGCTTAAATTAAATTATTTCAGCGCGAATCAATATGAGTTCTTACTTAAGAAAAGATACGGATACTAATTGAATATGTAAAATACATAACCGAGAATATTGAAAACGATCATTCTATTGTTGTTTTATATTTTGACTTTTGTAAAGTCTTCGATGCGTTAGATCATACTACTGGAAAAGCTTTACAATTTTGGGATAAGAAGAAACGTATATAATTGGTTTAAGCTGATGTTAATGTAATTGATGTATGGGGCTGAAGCGAAATCGACTAATTGTAAATTAAAAGAAAATATCTAATTTACAGTTATCAATCCTCTCATCTGTAGCATGGTACGAAATGATAAATATGAGATAGAAAGAGCGCGTGAAGTGAAATATTCAGTTTAATTGTAAGTTAACGTGGAATAAACATCTTCTTAGCTAAAACACTAACGAAATTGAATTACCTTTTCTCGTACTTAAAACGATATTTTTCTATTGAGCATCTTAATTATATCCAGCTTGTACCAATCTGTTCTCTCAGTTATGAAATAATTCATTGAGGAGGGGCGTCTAAACAGAAGCCAATTCAAAATCTGAAAATTGATTGGTAAAATTTTTCCTCAACCAAAAAAAAATATCTTTCTTCTTACAACATAATCCTATATATATATATATTCGAGAGATATATCAATTACAATTACTAGATTATTCCTTCAAGAATAATCAATATGTAGCCCATCACGGAATACTTTACGCGATCAAATCGAGAAGGTACAAGTTAAGTGTCGCTCCAGAATTCCGAGCTATCTATAAAGGCGCTATATATAAAAACCTATCTAAAAAAAATTTTAAAACAAGCCTTTAACGTGGTCCGTAAAAAAATAAAAAGTAAAAAAATAGAATTTTGTCGGTTTTTTGGCATTGCGGTTTGTCTACAAATTTGTATGTACGCGTAAGTTGAGTACTGCGCGCGTGTGTGTGTATTTGAAAATAACTGGGTTAGCTTAATTAATATGATACGCGCGTACACCTGTTAAACTACCTATTAGACTTATCCAACATTTATTAACATTTTCATTATTTTTATCAGCGATCGCGTAATTATTTTATAAGCTCGTTTAATTTATTTAGAACCGTGGTATATTTTATATTTAAGAAAATAATTGTATTGTTAACGACTCGCGTGTTATCGGGTATCTGTAGCGTGTAGTTGTAAACCGTTTATATATAAGGAAGTAAAATAAAACTTGATTTGTATTATTTACTTGATATACGACATTTCCAATTAAAAATGTTTATTTTTATCTGTGATATTATTAAGTGAAATAGAAACACTAGGTTCTTTGAAGTTAAAAAATGACTTCATTATTTCACTCATTTTATCTTTATCGCTAGGGATACAAGAATAAGAGTTATTATCGACTTTAACGTGCACAACAATAAATTTGAATATTCCACAACATTCGTTAACATTTTATAAGTTTTGCACAAATATATAAATATATATATATATATATATATATATATATATATATATATATATATACACATCATATAACGAAATAAGTTCGATTATTTAAAAATCAAAACTTTAATTAAATAAAATTGTAATTTTCAAACGTCAGCCATGTTAAAGATGTTGAACAGTTATAATAACGAGAAAAGCAGAAAAATAAATGACGTATTCTAGACGACGTTAGTTTGCTCACTCTTACACGATTTAATTTCTTTCACACTTTCCATCGTACCTTCTAACACGGTTCTCGTTACTCCGTACGGTCATGTAAAAACGAGAATAATAATAATTAAATCGAATCAAAATTTATTTACAATAAATCAATTACACGAACATGCATATGTAAACAATTGAGTAATCTTACAAATTACAACATGTTTTACAAATACATTAACGTTCATTACCGAATAGAAATTTTGCGCGTAAAGTTGAATTATTACGCGAATATTATAAAATAGAAAAAAGTGTATAGATTGCAACACACACACAAGCACCATACATATACCTACATGCACGTATATGCATACAACTATCTCTTCACACACACATCAAACACACACATAATATCATATAGGTATACATAATCAATTCTTTAATAATAATTCAATTGAATCCAATTTATTCGTTTTACAATTAATACTGAATAAAACAGCGTAAAACGAAATGTTCCTACCCGCAGATGCAGGAATAATTATAATAATAATAACAAAACCGCCACTGGCACTCCGATCAATTCTACCCAACCATATCGTCGACGACAACGACAAACAAACAATATGAATGGTAAGAATAAAACTATAAGAAGAATATGAAACAAAAACAATAAAAAGTAATACTGATACTACTACTACTACAAATAATAATAATAATAATAATAGTAATGGGAACGTTGGTTGCATTAAAAGAGACGTCAAAACGAAAAGAGTTTTATACGGAATAGGGTTAATTTCCAATCAAAATAATAAAGTTATTGCCATTATCATGTAATGATCGAATGATATACTGAAAAAGAGAGCTACATATACATAAATACAAATATATATATTATATATATATACATCAACCCCCCTCAAAGACGCGTGTCGACTATGTCAAGAACAGGCTTCTTTTTGTTCGTTCAACAATTATCGAAATTTCAAAAGCTTATTCTCGCTTTTATTAGTATAGACTAAATGAAATTACTTTCATTGTCATTCTCGAGTCAATACGATGATGCTGAAAGTAATTATCATTCTTTCGGCCGAGTACAGTAAATATTAATGTATTAACGAAGTTAATTTAACCGTTTCACTGGCAGCGCCCTTTATATGTTGTTATTTATATAAACTATTTAAAGAAAATATCTATTTTTGTAATAAGAACCATTTTTAGTTGACGTAGAATTTTTTTCCATTCTTAAATAATCCAGAACTATAACTAAAAACCGATACTATACACGAAACGTTATATTTTCAACTACTCTGTGGTTGATTTTTCTTTCGTATGTGTATAATTTATAATCTAAAAATTAACGATCTGCAGACAGTTTTTAAAAAATATATGTGCCTCGGAACACAACGAAGAAGTGAAACTTAAAAAAAAAAACATTTTAACTAAATTCGATGCAGAATTTTTTTTTTAATTTTACACGAGTGTGTGTATATATAAACACGCACACACTTTGCGGGTTAAGTACCCATATATATAGCGCGCCAATAAAGTTTCACTTTAAAAAAAAAAAATAAAAGAAAGTACGGGTTAAGATTAGGCCTAATCGAAAATTACGTATAGACGGAAGTATTAAATAAGTTTCGAATTATTACTTCGAAAAACGGCCCTTAGATTACGCAATTAATTAAAATCTGTTTCGCAGTCATTGGACATGAAAACAAAATGATAACAGGGGCGCCGTTCATAGATTTAAGCGCTGCATATGACATATTAAATCACAGACACTAATAAAAAAAAAGTAAACTAACTTCATGCCGACTAGAAAGTAACCAAAAAAAATCATTAGCACACTGTTGAGAAATCGGCGATCCTATGTAACGCTACAAAAAAAAAAAAAAAAAGCAGATGGAGGAAACAGAACAATGGACTACCACAAGGAAGCGTACTTGCACCAACCTTAACGATTAGCCAGTTGGAAGTTCAACAAAACACTTCATATATGCTGATGATTTAGCTATTATAACTCAAGATAAAACTTTACGCGAGGAAGAAAAGAATTTAAACGAATTACTGGAGACTATGGAAAATTACTATGCTAGCAATTACCTCAAAACCAAATAAAACCTAAGTAAACGGCGTTTCACCTAAGAAATAAGGATGAAGTATTTAAGCTTTAAATTATACCGAGCCCTAACACATTTAAAGAACACCGCGAAGATACCAAAAGAAAAATTAGTACAAGGTATGATTTACTTAGAAATATGATTAGCTCCACCTGAGGTGCAAATCCAAATGTATTAAGGACATCAGATTTAGCTCTACTCCGCAGGTGAATATGCTAGTGCAGTATGACGGAATTCGGCGCATGTAAAAAGAATTAGCACTACACGAAAACGATCGAATAATTACAGGATGTTTGAAATCGACATCGATCGATAAAATAGAAATACTATGCGGCATAGCACCACCAGATATAAGGCGGGAAGTGACGGTTAGAAAATAAAATCGAAACAAGAACAAGACATAAAACGTTCATTGAATGCGAAAGATGCGGCAATAAGTCGACTGTAGTTAAGGAAAAGTTTTCTTAAAACAACAAACGCTTTGAAACAAACGCCTGAAATGTTTATGGTAGAACGTGACATTTTAATGCGAATAAAAATTTTTATTTTCTAGTTGACGTGAAATATCTCAATTTTAAAAATATTTTTGTATAAACACATTAAAAATTATCTACAGTTCACCTAAGACGCGGCTGTGTGCAATAAACACTGCGATTTGGCAAGAAAAACTCCAAGAATACATTAACATGTATGCAGTCTACATGCATAGGAAATTCCAATGTAGTGTTTAGTATTTATATTTTTAATCCTTTTATTTCTATTGCTCTAAATCAATACCTCGTATGATCTGTCAGTGTGTCCTTTATTTAAAATAATTTTTAACGTAATTATATTTTACAATTACTAATTTAAAAATTTAAAAATTCTAATACTTTATATCAACAATCAAACTTCTATTAAATTTTTGCGGTTTACTATTAGTGTCTTATATCATTCATCGCTTATTTTTAATACTCTATATATTTTATTTGTATTCTTAATTTTTTCTACTATATTTTGTACATATACAATCAATTGAATTTCTATTTACATTTTTTTCTGTTTTATTGTTACTATTTTAACTGATATCGTATCATTCCCTCTTGGTTATTTGCTTATTTGTAATACTCTATATATTTTATTTGTATTTATAACTTGTTTTATTTTATTTTGTTCAATTTTTTTTTTTTTAATGTTTCTAGTATTAATACTCTTGTATCTATTGTTTTATGTTAAGTTCATTTCTTAAATTAAAAATCCCCCACACACATCCTTGATTGCTTAAGGGACTATAGTGGCTTTCATGAAGAATTACCGCATCATTAGCATATATATGTAGTCACTGTAGTAATTTTCATCGATACTATAGGTATTTGACTTACTTGCATAGTGACTTTCATAAAGAATTACATATAGCACCAGCATATCTGTAGCCATCGTAGTAATTTTGATTGACATTATCAATAATTGACTCACTTGGACAGTGACTTTCACAAAGAATTACCGCATCATCAGCATATATGTAACCACTGTAGTAATTTTCATCGATATTATAGATATTTGACTCACTTGGACAGTGACTTTCACAAAAACTTTCCGTGACATCAGCATACATGTAACTACTGTAGTAATTTTGATCGACATTATCTATATTCGACTCACTTGGACAGTGACTTTCATAAAGAATTATCGCATTATCAACATATATGTAGCCATTGTAGTAATTTTGATCGACATTATCAATATTCGACTCACTTGGACAGTGACTTTCACAAAGAATTACCGCATCATCAGCATATATGTAACCACTGTAGTAATTTTCATCGATATTATACGTATTTGGCTCACTTGAACAGTGACAAAGAATTTCCGTATCATCAGTGTACATGTAACTACTGTAGTAATTTTAATTGACATTATCTATATTCGACTCACTTGGACAGTGACTTTCATAAAGAATTATCGCATTATCAACATATATGTAGCCATCGTAGTATTTTTGATCGACATTATCAATATTCGACTCACTTGGACAGTGACTTTCACAATTACCGCATCATCGGCATATATGTAGCTATTTTGATCAACATTATAGAGTTATTTGGTAATTAGATTTAGCGACAACAACATAATCTACGCTGCCCCATTAATAATGATGAAGAAGTTCAATCTAATTGAAATGTAATTGATGAAGAAAGTTAACCGGTGATTTCGAAAAGTATGAAAATTCAACTAGATCAGATATTTCACAAAATTGATTTCAATCGGAATGTAGTGTATTAGAGGCGACTCTTCGACTGCTTAATATAGTTAATAGACAACAATAGATGAATGTGTTTTAGACGTGGACTCTAGTCGGTTATGTTAAGTTAAATACATTTAAAGTGAAAGTCAATTACAGACTGGTTATTGACGGGAATGTTATTGTAGGTTCTTGAAATAATCTATAGAATGGAATGGGTGATAACGTTAAAAACTATATATATAGAAGTTCAACAATAATTATTGGTGTGTGGTTGTAATTAGGTCCGATAGAATAATTCTACACGTATTTTATATATATATATATATATATATATATATATATATATGTGTGTGTGTGTGTTAGTTTTATTTTTTTTACCTTATTACATACTACACGTATTTGTAGTAAATAAACTTCTAACCGTCAGTATTGGAAAGGGTAAAAGAAATTTATTTTGGGGGTGCTAGGGTATGTATATATATGTGTGTGTATATGTATGTAGGTATAAGCGGGCGCGATGAATGAATATAATAATCCTAGCAGGGTGCGTAGTCTGCATTTGTCAGTTAGCGATTAGGAACGTTACCAGTTTTACAATATTCGGGGCGGTTGCCACGTTTTAAACGTTTTACGGGGTGTCGTTGACGTGTATACTTCGTATGTAATAGCATTGGAGCGATTATTTTTTCTCTGTCTTTCCACCGTTATTCTCGTATACTTTTCTCGATCACTCTTTAAAGGCAAAAATGCGGACAACTTATAATCTATTTTTTTTTTCTTTAAATAATTTTTATAATTCGATTTACTATCCTACTGAGATTTTTTTTTATTTATCGCAAGAAAATCAATCTCAGTTTTTCGTCGAACACTCCAGACGGACGATAATGGAAAAACCATTTTTATTATTACGATTATTATTAATATTATTATTATTATTAATATTAATATTATTATTACATAATTTTTATTAGCAGGAACTGCGAAAATTCGATAAGAAAAAGTAAAAATACAGAATATAAAATAAACCAAAAAAATTGCTCACTTTTTCGACTGAATGTCGATATTGAAATTCTGGATTTTTTTAGTCGATGCTCTAAAATTTAGAATACGATTTGCGTCGTGGTATCTTAACTGAGTTAATGGTCTATAAATTTATATATATATATATATATATATATATATATATATATATATATAGCCGTCGGGAATGTATATTGTACATTTCCAGGCCAAAACTCTAACCGGAATGGTGCGTCTATGTACGGTGGATAGTGGAATTTGCCAGTAGATATACTATAATAAATAGAGGTAGTCGCGAACCAACAGTGGCTACCAGTGGAAAGTCTCTGGCCGACGATTCCAGTAGTGACAATGAGACATGCTGATGTAAATTGGCAGCTTAGAAAAGGTGATCTGAAAATGGTTCGTCTTAGGTAAAATCTGTCCGGTTTAGAGGGAGCCCAATTTATGCGGTCGAAATATTAAAGATAAAAAATTAAACCTACGGATTGGAACGTCGAATATACGTGTACTTTATTGGATGACGAAAATTTGACTCGCCCTGAGAGAAGAACATTACTTGTGATAGAGATCTTCAGATATAGTATATTGATGTTGTTGCTCTCAGTGAAACCAGGGGTTTGAAGGATACTTAACGGAAATTTACTGGAAAGGAGCCGACAACCCGAAGTCAAGAATGCATGAGTTTCGCAATTAAAAACAGCTTGATTTGCAGATCAAAAGAGTCTCCAAATAAATAATAGAAACACTTCGATTACAGTTAGATAAAATACAACTTTTAACAATGATATCTGTGCACGCACCAACTTTCAATGCGTCAAAACACCTAAAGGAAAAATTCTACTTTAAGTTATCGCACGATTTTTTATTTCTTTTCATACAGAATGCTTATTCATATAATTTACATATTCGTGATACGAATTTTTACTACCTACAGCGGAATGTTGTAATATTTCACGATATTTATCACTGGTTAAACTTTCGCGTTAAAGTACAGATTAAGTTTTTTTTCGTGTGTGTGTGTACGCGTATGTTTATCTTTAAATATTTGCAAAATATGAATATGTACACGTATCGATTTAAATATATATTTTATTAGTCAATCTATTGATCGTTTCAACAGTATGCCGCGATTAAAAATATTTTTGGAAAACCGGAAAATTGAAAACAAATTTTTCTAAAGCGTTTATTTAACGATAAAAAAAAAAAATTTAAAATATCAGAATTCAGAGAAAAGAATTTAATACGATCGTCAACGATATCTTCGTATCTCTGAATCGCGTTTACATTTAAGTATCCTTCGAGGCTGTCCGACCGACTAATTACGATTTATTTGGTCCTCGTTTAGACGTTCTGGACTTTCGTTTTCTCGTTGTAATTTTTTTAACTCCATTTTGCATCTTGGCATTTTTCTTCTGCGGTTTTCGGCTACGTCTTTTTGAACGTCTAGACTTGACTACCGGCTCAGGTTCAATTTCGGCTCCGTTCGTTTTACCGGAATTTTTCGACGATTTCTTTCTTGGTCGACGTCTGCGACTCGTCGTCCTGGCGTCGCTTCGAACTGCCGATGTTCCCGGTCTTTCTATTAGACCGGCAGACGGAACAAGAACATTTTGAGCATTTCCGACTTCCTCGGCGGATTCGATTCCAGACGATCTGACAACCGATTTCGTTTTTCGCGCTCTTTTCGATTTATCGTTATTCATGTCGATAATTTTACTTCGTCAATTTCTTCGTTTAAAACCGAAACACTACGAAATATTGAATATCTTACATAGTAATTATCGGGAACCCTCGTTAATATTTCGTTTTACATTACTATGGAAAACACGTACCGTTTTTCTAGGCAGATATTTATCGGCTAGATTTTTTTACACAAATCTACGGAATTACGAAATTCATTCTAGTTTAATTAAGAGACGAAATAAACAATGCAGTGAGCTGAACAACAACAATAAAAACATTTATTTATTAAATAAAACGACGTATAACATTCATTATCGATAAAACCTAACTAAATTACGAATTAACTTAATTATAAAATAAATATTCTAATTATAAATTAAAAATTACGAAAAAAAACCCTGCACTATACAATAAGGTAAGTCATAAAATCTCACTAATGATAAAACTAATTAATGATTCTAAATAGTAATGTGACATAAAATTATTAAATAACACGATAACAAATTAAAGTAATCGATGTTTAAGACGAGACGATGTTTGTAACGTGTATAATGTGAGAAGGCTAACCAAATGTTTCTTTTCAATCGTATTTAGAATTTAAAAGCTCGTTAAAAGGTAAACAATATAAACATGAGGATTTCCTCCGTAAAGATTCTATTTGTCAGACTAAAGACTGGCCGTAATTATTTGCCAAGTTGGGGATCATCAGAAGTGGAATTTGTGTGAGTATCGAACATCATATCTGGTGCTGTCCAAATACAAAAAAAAATGGGAGATAGCTTTCTGTCTGAACTTCTATCAACAAAGAATACATTGCCAATATGAATAATTTATTGTGGATCCTATTGTTGCACTTCCCGTGTCACCGTTGTAATTTGTATTACCTTCAATGACTATACAGGAGAGCTCTAATATTTATCAACCACCAGGAATTAAAAATGAGAATTAATTTTTAACCAAACTCTTTAATAATAACTATAAAAATAAACGATTATAACGTGCATACATACGAACGGAAGAAAAGAGAGACCGAGATGCGCATGCATACTCGGGAAACGTCAGGTTGACGAACGGAAGAAAAGAGAGACTACGATGCGCGTGCATACTCGGAAAACGTCAGGTTGACGACTAACTTTGTTTACTTCGTCCTGAGACTACTACGGTTCGTATCGATAGGTTCGCTTATCGATATTAATATAATTAATTGCTTATCGATATTAATATAATTAATTACTTTAATATTTAATTTGTGGCGGTTATGCCGCTACACTAATCTCGTTGGATGCGCGTAGATTATATAATTTTATTATGGCTAATAATATAAGTTTATAGTCTGAACACAGTCCACTAACGCCAATGAGTGAAAACTGGACCCCCCCCCCCCAAGAAATATTTCCTAGTCGTTGATTGTGTTAAATCATTATCGTAAAATTTACAATCATAATAAAATTTCGTCGAAACTTTATTAACGAATGAGAAAATATCCGGAAGGTTTAGCTGTCTATGCTTCGGTTGAATTTTCTTTTGTACCTAGGAACATTCAATATAATTCTGCAACACAAGTTTTCAATCACTTGTGTAGCCTTCTGTAAGTACTGTCGGAGATTGAAACTTGGACAGGCGTATATTAACCTCGGTCGAATTATAGTAGCGTAAATCAGTTTTTTATTAGCAATATCACGATATGACCTCCGATGAAATATGAAAGAAAGCATCCGAATACTTTAAGAAAATAACATTAGGTATTGGAAATTTTATAAATAATATATCTTCGGTCTTACGTATGTTGAATCGCAGATTATGTAACATTTGTATATTAGTCTTCTGTAAACGATTGCGTATGGTTTTTAGTTTGTAACACTCGCAGAATAAAGTCATCTGCATATGAACAAAATCATTTAACAATATTGACAATAGGTACGACCCCAGAACTGTGGCTTGAGTTATGCCGGTATATATAATAGGTTTTAACGGAAGAGTTAGTAGAGAGATGCGAGATCTATTACTTAAGTACGATTTAATTAGTTTAACCGTAGGTAGGGAGAATTTAAATTGAATCATTTTAAATTTCCATTATCCCAGACCGTATCAAATGTCTTTTCAATATCAACTAACAATAATCCTGTACGCTTACTAAAGCTAACAATAACGCGGTCTGTAATTATCGAAAACTAGTACACGGTAGAGTGACCGGATCTAGAATCAAATTTCTCATCGATGATAATGTTATTCGTGTTCGAATGATTTAGCGTTGCTAGTGTGATGTTTTTAACTAATTTATTTAACGCGTTTAACTGAACGAATGCTCTTAATGTCGGTAAAATCTTTTCCGGCTTTTGGCAACACTATGATTTCGGCTATTTTTAATTGAGACCGGGAAAGTAACACAGTGAAAGAACACGAATAAGTATTTTTGTTAAATATACTATCGCTTTATGTGTGGTAAATGTTTGACTATAGTGTAATGGATATCTTATCAACACTGCAGGATGATTTATTCTTAAATCTATCGATACATTTTTCAAGTTCGTTAGATGAGGAGTTGAGCGAAAATATACAAGTTGACGCCTTAACATTGAGTAAATTCTACGTACAAACCCAGCAAGTTCCCCGCTACTTCTGGTTTTGTTTAATCTATAAAAGATGATATTCACGAAGTTTAATATGCGCGTTATGTGTAAGTTTATCGCAAATGGTCGCGATATATATATTTTCGCGTAAGGAAAATATACATTTCGTTCATTTCAGGTCGGACGTAGTTAACACTCCTAGTAGATGTATGTTAGGAGTGCTAATTTGCACCGTGAACATTTATGGTTATCAATATGGTTTCAAGTATGATCCTAATCTTAGTGAGTGGATCGGCGTTCTTAAATGATAATTTATTGTTAATTTATGGGAAACCCCATCATTAGTTTAGGTAATATTTAATTGTTTAAACACGTTAAATAATTCAAATAAAGACGAGCTAGGCACATTGTATTAACTTCCTTAAAGAAATAACGCGCCGGTCTAGTATTAATATTTTGCACATTTGTATAGTTTTCTTTAAAGTTATATTTTAAAATTCGAACGAATAACAAAAAATAAAACACTGTACACAAATAACAAGTCACGTTCGACGAAAGACGTGATTAAAAGTAATGAACGATAAATTTAAAAAGAATCAAATGACGGTAATAAAACAAAAGTGGGGACCACGCTGTATTGGGTAAACAGTAGTACACGACTAGTGTAAGCGATTAGTAATCAGTTCTTTAGTGAAAGTACTGATCATCGAAATTACTCATAGTCGTGTGGTTAGCGAGTACTCCTAGTACAGATTACTATAGACGATTTCAATTTTATTAGGATACTCATCAGACGTGTTTGAAGTTTTAATATATGCATATCCCCCCCCCCCCTCGAGGGTAATGTGTAACCTAGGAACCCCGAGATGAAGCGACAGAGCGCGTCCACAAGTAGTGGATAGTAGAATGACCTGTAGATATGGAAGTCAGTTGCGAATAAATGAATAAAGCCGTAAACCATGAGCGGCGATGTATCAACAGTGACGTGGGAAAGCTTTCCTTAAAAAATATAAACCCGTTAAAAGCATCGTGCCGAAACGAGGATGACCGCTATAAGCTTAAATTTCGATCAAAACCCAATAATATCTAGTTGAGCGGCTAAGGGTCAAAATCGGCGCCACGGTACTGGAACCGGCGAAATGGACGACCAGCCACGAGGAATGTAATGGGCGAGTTCTCTATGGAAAATATATCACTTGTACCGGAAAAATAAAAGAGAAAATAATTTTTAAAAACATAAAAAGAAAAAAAAGGCAACGTGGAATGTAAGAGGCCTGAACAAGCAGGGCAAACTGTATATGTTAGAGAACATTACTAAAGAAATAGAGCTGGCATACACATTGGAAACAGAGCGGATATATTGTAGCGAAATAATATTCGTGAAATCACATTAAATAAATAGATAGAGTTTAGCAATAAGCTCAATAAGATCGCGTGTATTCATAGGATAGGAAATAATAAGTAATCGCATTGTATCGATGCAAAAATAAAAGGGACCCGAGTAAACCGTAAATATTATTCAAATATACGCACCAACTATTCGAGGATCAGGTGAAACAGCTTTTTTGACGAGCTATGTAGGGCGATAAGAAAGGTCCCGAAATAATTGCAATGCAAAAATTTAAAATATTGAAAACGATGACTACTTGAAATGTACCATAGGGAAGTATGGATTAATAAAAGGGGTAAAAGAATAATAGAATTTTGTTAAGAAAACAACTTCTCGGTGATGAATTCAAACTTCAAGCATTTCATCGAATGGACAAACGAGGAATTAATTAGATTGCATACTCATGCGGATAATGTGAAGATCTTCGATGAACTATGTGAAGACATATCGGTACTAGGCTACAAAGCATTAGTAAACAAAGTATACCTCAAACTTTAACGAATTAAAAAACCGCGAGAAGTAACCAATTATAGCGACTTAAAATCGAATAAAAAATCTGAAACACGAATAATAGCGAAATTAAATAACGTTCAGCACACGTATACACGTATGAAAATAACGACGTAATGTGGAATTCAGATCAACAATCTAGGAAGAAGAAATTCCCAGTAAAATACAAATCAATCCATTGATAATAAAAAATCTGAAACACGAATAATAGCGAAATTAAATAACGTTCAGCACACGTATACACGTATGAAAATAACGACGTAATGTGGAATTCAGATCAACAATCTAGGAAGAAGAAATTCCCAGTAAAATACAAATCAATCCATTGATATCCGAAGGACCATTTGAATTAATTACCAAAGGGACTAAATAATGAAATGAAACATTAATAATAAACTATATTAGAAAACGTATGAAAATCTTAACCGATTAATAAAGAAAGGTATACAAAGAAGTAGAAATTATTACATAATAAGAATTTGTGAAGGACAACACTCGCAAAAAATGAACCCTATGATTTATATGAGAAAATTAAATGGCTAAGTAGCACTTTCAAACAACGTACGTCACCGATAAAATACCAAAATGAAACCGAAGTAACGACGAAGTCGCGAATAGTGTGGAAAGATGGCGTCCGTATTGTCGAAACCTCCTGCATGAATGAAAGAGCGGTATTAACGACTTCGAGCTTGAACCTTCAATTATGCCTGAGGAAATAGAAGTTGCATTTAAGAAACTAAAATACTGGAAATCAACGGGCGTAGACATCAGAGCAGAAATGTTGAAAGCAATGGAAGAAGGCGGAATAAACATATTACACGAGATCTGTCGAAAAGTATGTAGAAATGGGCAACTAGTCTGATTGATAGACAAAATCGGTATAAGTAGCAATACACGAACAAAAGGAGGATATATATATATATATATATATATATATATATATATATATAAATGCATTAAATTTAAAATTTGTCATTACATAAATTTTAAGTTGTTGATATACTTATATCAAATTGTACTTGTATTTCATTACTATATATACCAGGTACTTAAAATCCATCGTCGACCACTTAGATCAAATGATTTTCCAGAATAGTTTTCACATTCGTTATTACTGTAATGCACCGGTTAAAAAAATTTCGTCGGAGCATTTATTGAAATATTTTTATTATGCGGTAACATTTTCATTTTTTATTTATTTCAGTACTTTATTTGATTTATTACGAATTATGTCAGGAATGTGAATTTTTTCCCGTAACGTGAACGAAGATTAATCAACGTTTTGTCTATAGAATGAAATAAAAAATTTAAAAATTTTCCTAAATTCAAATTAATTCCGAAACCATTCGATTTTCGTTTTTAAAATGTAATTATAACGTATATTTCCAAATAAATGGACTCGTTAATATCTACATCCGTTTTAGTACTCATTCGTTAATCTTTCATATTTAACCAATCGAGTCTCTAAAGGTACTTGCGATTCGGAGTAATAACCGATTCGTGAAAATTTTCGATTCTTCTCATCGCCAGTAAACAGACGCAAAGTGAAATAACGGCGTTGATTTCTGACGGCGAAATAAACGTCGCCAACGGTGAGTTACTCAGATTGATATACTCGTTAAATTATACGTCTCGATTAAGTTAATCAGCGACGTCATATGCCGTTCCTTTTATTCCCGTTCACGTTATCAGAAATCCTTTATTAGAGTATGAAACAGGTTTAATAAAACGGTTATCTGGAACGGGTAAGAACGGTTCCCCATTTGTTGTCGATTTTACAATTGTACTATTCCTTTTCCTAACTTAAAGTTATTTACACACGTATCTGGACTCGCGAATGGTCCGTTGAACAAATCGTATTTATTCAAATATCTCTCGCATATAAATATATATATATATATATATATATATATATATATATATATATATATATATATATATGTAGTATATGCGCAGGCGACGATTCATTTCCGATCATTTTACACCGTCCACATTTCCAGATCGGCTAATCATAGCCGCTAATCAGATAACGATCTGTAACCGTTCGCGACACGTTGCCGGAGACTGTCAAGCATAAGCCTACCAGCCCTTTCTAATTCATTTTCCGCAGTTGCGCAACGCGCTATAAATAAACTACTCGCATTCCCCGGAGATAATATCGACGATTTTCCCTACGTAGATATTTTACGTAAAAGATGGACCACCGCTCGGCCGTCGGGACCGAAAAATGTCATAGACGTACATCGCGAGTGAAACGAATCACGATCTTCGAGGTGACACGTGCCGCGGATTATGTACGGGCGTAGCCTCGAATAAAAAAAAAAAATAGAATATAAAAATAAAAAAAATAAAATAAAAAAGCGACTGTACACGTATAGAGGACAAGTCGTCGTCTAGAAGATACGTCGTTGTCATAATCAGAGCACTCGCTCTATCGGACGTGACTGAAACGATAAATGTAGATTAACATTAACGACGACCTGAATAACGAGAATATTTTTTATTTTATTGTTTTTTTTTTTAATTTTTTATTTTATTATCATTATTTTTCTAATATCAAATTAAGCTTCGCGGGGAGGGTTAGTAAGTTCGATCGACGAACAAACGGACTGGTGAAATTGCGGAAAATTTGCGTAACGGGACGAATAACTTTTTAATATAAAAGGTCGCGAGACTCTATTTAGTAACGCTATCAATCATTTGTATCGGGCAAATATTTTCATATGTAAAATCGACTTTGAAAAAAAAATATATATATATATATATATATATATATATATATATGCGCATTTATTTCTATTTATATTTTATAAATATACGTACGAGTGCATTTAATATGTATCCATATATGTAAGTATATAACCGGTACGTTTAAATTAGAAAATAAACGACAAAATAAAAAAAAAATTGAGTTAAAAACGATAGAATATCTTTTTAATAAATAATTACAGAACTTTCCGGCTACCGGAGCTATTATCCAGCCGAATATTAAAAAAAAAATAAATTATAAAAATATATACAAACTTATAAAAATATAAAACCTAAAACATATTACTTACAATTTACAAAAATTATCGAAGCGAAAAAACAGTAATTTCAAATAATCCGATAGTGAATGCGGTAAACAAATTGCTGATGGTTGCTTACCGCATTCACGGTCCGATTATTTAAAAATAATCTTTTATCAATATTTTTTACATTTTATATTTTTATAAATTTGTACATATTTTTCTAATTTAATTTTTTTCCATTCACTTCATAATTGCTTAACAGACGACAAATATTACTGTTAGCAAAATTAGTCGGATAAAATAGGATAAGTCGTTTGGTATCGATATAAAACGAGCCTTTCGGAAATAATGTTTAGATTGTGGAATGCGGTGATTTTTTATCAATTTAATTATAAAAATTAGTTAAAATCACTGTTTATTTTCATGAAAATCGCAAAGCTATTCGGCAATTACGCCATTATCAAGTGATATTTAAATTAAAATAACGTTTTAAAAAATGAAAACACAAAACTTTCGGAAATATATAGAATGAAAACCGAAACACACGGATTCGATAACAGACAAAAGTAATAGCTGTTACAGAGTAGTAGGCCAGCTAAAATCGAACTGGACAATAGCTAAAAGAACAGATAATGGATGGATCAAACGGGGTTATGGAGTGAAATCGAACTCCCGAAGGAAATACCGGGGAAGTATAACCGTATTTATCTGGCATCTAGTAGCTGAACAAGGCTAACCAACAGATTCCATGTAGAAACTGAAAGCTTACATCCAGGGGCGGATCGAAATAGACAATTTTAGATGTTAGTTGATAATTTTAGTTCTCACCATCGTAAAAGTAGCATCTCCCAACAACTCTGTATACATCGGCATCTTGGTTCAATTAATTTGACGAAATACTTAATTACTGTATTTGTGGTAATTAATTCAATTTTTTTTTTTATTCCTCTAAGTACCTTTCCGGAAATTTTATCCTGTGCTGCTAAAGCCTTTCTTGTCGGATTTTATGAGTCGTATATATTTAATTTTTCTTCTTTTTATGTCATCCAGTAATTCTATCTTGTTGGCATTGCACCTATTCAGCACTTTTCGGTTGGTCAGCTGAACCGTCCACGAAATTCTGAGCATGCGTCTATATGCCCACATTTCAAAAGCGTTAATTCTTCTTTCGCAATCTGCATTTATTGTCCAAGTTTTTGCTGAATAGAGTAACACGGGCCAAATGTAACAACGTAATATTCGCTTTCTTATTTCTGTCCATCTTTCTGTTTTTCAGAACTTTTTCTAGATTTCCAAACGCTCGCCTGGCCATTGTTATTCTGGAAATTAATTCTTTGTTATCACGCCCATCTTCTGTAATCAGAACTCTTAAATAAATTTTAGTTCTAGTAAATATATATATATATATATATATATATATATATATATATATATATATATATATATATATGTGTGTTTTAAATTAGTTACTCTCATCCGTTACGCGTAATTCTTTTATTTATTTTTTTTTATACCGCGAATTTTCAGTTTTGGTAAATAGTTTCTTAAGTATTTACAACATTGTCTAGGAACTTTAAACGTCTTTTATCAACTTGGAAAAACCATTTCCTTTTTACGACCTCGTCGATTATAAATTTTACGTTTGCCCGTTCAGATTCAAGTTTCTATCCGGATATTTCTAACAAATGACCACTGTCGAAACTAATTAACACCTCCCCTTAGTCTTAGGAATTATTTCGTTAATTTAGTCGACTAAACTCTTTACGATCGTTCTGAGAAAGATGACAGGTGATGATGCGATTGTATACTACGTTTTCCTCGAAAAATGAAGAAGAAATCGGTGAGTCACTCACTCACGAAATACGAATATGCTACTATTACGTTTAAAAGGCGATAGGTACCGAGTCGAAATTGACTATGAAGAATGAGCAACTATTAGAAAGAGGGTCCAGATTAGATGAGATCATTTTTAGGGAGCTTGATGGATCGCCTCTCGGGTCGAACTACAAGTTAACGTCAGTCCCGCACGGAAGTTTAGAGATGTTATAGTCTAACCCTCGCGATTCGTATAAAACGCGTTAATATAGACAGAATATTCGTAGCTCTATTAATAGGCTATGAATTTTAGATTAGAACAACGGACCTATATACTCTCTAGTCGTAGGATAAAATATAAACATCATTATATATTTCGCCAACATCGTTATATATATATATATATATATATATATATATATATATATATATATATATATTGTGTATGTTTGTAGGATAAACTGTAAGTTTCACCCTCGTAAAATTTGTAGTAATAATTTGACGCCTATGTTCAACTGCTTATCCTTTGAAAAGTTAACCCTTTTAACCACGATGTCCACTATATGGTACAATGTGAAATTTTAATACTAACAAAATTTGTTATTTTCTGGTCGACATGAAATGACTCAATTTTGAAGTGAAACTTCTATTGGCGCGGTATATATGAGGAGTTGACCCTCAAAACAAGCGAGCGACCTGAATTAACGTAAGAATATATATATATATATATATATATATATATATATATATATATATATATATATATATATATATATATATATACGTATATATATAAATATATATATGCACGCACACACGCACGCATAAACACAAAAGACTGTAAATGGATCTTATAGCGGCCGTAAACTTAATCGAATAAACTTTCATAATATAAATCTTGCGTCGAAGTGGCATAGTTGCTACAGTGCTCGACTCTTAACGACGGTCGAGGGTTCGAAACCAAATCGCGACATAGAAAGTTTTTCGCCATTATTACATAATTCTTAATTATCATCGAGAAGGTAGTGGCACTACATTCTATATAACATCATATGCGCGCGCATCTGCATTGCAATCCATATGGCTAGTCACGACACTGGGCAATGAACGAATTACAACATATACAATTATGGAACGAAAATATAAAAATAAAATTTTTTAAATATTTTGCTTCGCCCATTCTGGGTTCACTTGCCTACGGTCATCTTTAATCCGATGGAATAAATAAATTAAATATCGGTTTATAAAAATTACTATTTAAACGGTTTATAGTTTTTGGTTTATAAAAGAGTGGTCGGATAAATAATATTAAATTGATCATTTGCTTTTACGTATCCGAGGGGGGGTCATTAATTCAATATAGAAATTTTAAAAAACAAGTGAACACGAGAAGGATACATAGCTAGATTAGATGACAAATGGCATCATCCAACAAATACAAGAGAAAGGGGTCGACCACGCACACGGGGGATGGCGATATTAAAAAGATATATGAGGACTAGTGATTACGTCAAATAGAAACGCATGGACACATAAAGAAGAGACCTAGATCTTAACGCGGATTCACACTGGCTAATAAACAAGAAGAAAACAAATGAAAGCCACCAAAGTTGATAGTGTCTTCCCTTACGAGACTACCATACATTAAACCAAAGTTAATTACCGACGAAAATTATTAAATCATAATTTTCATTAACTTTAATACATACACAGCTCCTTAATTTAAGATATATTCAGAGCAGTATGCTTATCAGTAGTTGTATTATATTGAACGACATTTAACAAAATATGTTGATATATCGGAGGGTATTATGAATTATAAATAAAACAAAATAAAAACACAGTTTAGCCTTTTTTTGTTTGTACCCTCGATAATGACGTAATTGTCGAAAAGCTTCGCGATTATAATAATTTTATTTATAGCGATTAAACTATGTTTTTATTTTATTTACATTTAGTAAAGATCCGAAATATCTGCTTTTATAATAGTTGTTAAAATTACCATTAGCAACATCCGAACTGAACAATAATAATAATAATAATGCGATATTATCTTGTTGATTTTTCAGAAATAATGTAAACAATCGAATATATCTGGTTTAAACGTTGGCTTACTAAATAATATACGCGTGTCACTATCCTTAATTAAAGATATATTCGAGGTACAGTATTAGTACCGGCGCTAGTATATCGAAAGATATTTAGTATAAAGATAAGAGATATCTGCTTATAATGTATAGTGGTAATTTGTTGTTAAAATTACCATTAGAAACAAAACTCCAAACCGGATAACCTTATTCGATTATCGAATAAGATATTATATTGATGTTGTCGATATTAAGAAATAAATTTCGGCGGCTAAACAATGGACCACAAGGTCTACTTTATCACGACCGTAATGCGACTTGGGATCCACAGAAAGCGGATTTCTCATAATTCCTTATCTAGTGCGTGTAGATTGTGTAGGATTTCTAATATTACGGTATTCTTATTGTCTTGACGACGGCATATTAGTTGGAGAGAGGAGAGGGAGTCTGTTATTTGCTTTAACGTTAAATTACGTCTAAACCATCGTCTGCAATGACGTTTGTCTTGAATGTCTGTCTCTTGAGATTTGATCGGTACGTATAATAACGCATACGTAATTTAAGGTTGCAGACGACAATAATAATGAAAAAAAAAATGAAGTAACGACTTCCTATCAGGATTACCCGCTACCGTATGAAATGTCAATAATATCCTCTGGACGATATCGTCGCATTTTATCAATCGTGTTTCTTCGATATTCTACGACTATGACCTTGCTATTTTTTTGGGAGTGTTTATTTAAGTAAATAGAAAAAAAAACAGGAGATAGTCAAACACGTTAGTCAATCTTTCCGTTCTGATCTATATAATGGATCCGCCGAGAGACTGTCATTAAAGTACAACAGATACAAATCGTAATTTTAACATGTCAACTTTATTGTGTTCGAATCGGAGACACATTCGTATTGTACACCTTCCAGTAATCCGTTTGATGGATTTGCATTTCCTCGTCCTCTTTAACAGGAGACGTATGAAGAGACAGTAAAATACGGAACAAACGGTACTCCAGTTTGCCACCCGTTGCGATGACTACCTATAGTATAGTAGTGGGTTCTGAAAAAAAAAAATGACTTAGCCGGAGGTAAAAGTGTGTCTTATATCTGATAACAATTCTAGCTAGTTAAATTAAACGAATACTCGTTTCAGCAGCTGCCCGCAGAGAATATGTTCGTAGTTTGAAAATTATGACCATCTTAAAATGATGATTATTATTACAATATTGCTATTATTATTATTTTTATGAATATTAACATCATTATATTATTGCCTTCAATATTATCATTATATTAATATCACTATTATGTATGTTATTAATATAGACGAATTCAAGTCTAATTTGTTTCATTTCACGCATTAAATCAATTGTTTAAATTTGAATAGAATTATTTTCGACGACGTTTACGTATAAGAAATTGAAAAAAAAAATTATAACTTAAACACATATTATAGCCACGAAAAATTCGGCGCATTTATATCTTAATTTGACGAGTGTTGTATGTAGTGATTTATAAAAAATAAAAAAGTAGTTAAAATCAGTAAATTTTTATATAAAAACGTCATAATTCTTTTCGGCTATTAAGCCATTATCAAATGGACATTGTATATATATTTCATATTTTTTATTATTATTAATACATCCGCTTTGTGATTTTTTATATAAAAGTTTAATGATTTTAACTACTTTTTCGTTGTTATAAGAAGCGGTAGGTCGAAAATCTTCAAAAGACACTGATATAATAAAAAAATTTACTTTTCATTAATAAGTGCATATAAACGTACACTGCAAGGGAGCCAAAATCAGCGTGTAGTATTTTTACACACTAAAAACCACCTCACTCTATAGAACAAAAGGAAGTTTTAATATATCGATGGAGTTCCACAAATGCAGAGTCCTCCACACACTTACATTAACTTATTACGATGAAAGAAAGGATGAACATACTTTCCATCGATTACAATAATTGAAGAGTTTATTCCAAACTTAAAATAATAACTTAAAATAATAATAAAGTATAAAAAAGAACGAAAAAATTAAACACCAAAACATTTGTATAAATGTAACTACACCACGACTAAAATAACAATTAGCTTCAAGATGAAATAGTGAAAAAAGATAAAATTATAAAATAATTAATGAATAATAGTATCATCTTATGCCAATCGAGGAAAATAAAGTTAAATACATTATATGAATCGGTATTACTGATTGCAAAACTAAATAATCTGTTTGAAGAGAAAAAAAAACGAAAAACTTCAGTACAATTCAACAGAATTAACTTAGAACAATAAATCTTTATCTTTGATTGGTATGTATGGATTGTGTGATTTATCCATACACGATTTTGATTACCAGTTAGACGGAACTCTACCTAGTATGCCCGATTTAGCGATAATAAATTGCTGCGCTTACAGAAGAATGCTTGGGGTTTATCATTTAGAGAACGTCTGATACTATATAAAGGCCTCGTTCAGGCCCTTTTGGCTTACGTTAATAAAAGAATTATTGCTCTAGCTAACAAGCAGCAAAGAAAGTTTCTACTTCGAATTGCTTCCTTGTACCGGACTACACCTACCTCTGCTGCCTGTGTTCTCTGTGGAGTGCTGCCACTTGATTTATTTCTTGTTGGTAGGGCTCTCGTTGGTGAGCACAGGCTCAGGGGGGTGGGTGGTACAGTTTTCAAGCATTCGAACCTGCTAGATGGATTCTCAGTACAGTCTATGTGTTACCGTGAGTTTAAAAAGTATATTTCCTCCTTATTAATTGCGAAGTGGCAGTGCAGATGGGATGAAGCTCAGACCGGTAGGAAGACTTATGCCTTCCTGCCTGATATTTCTTTGCGATTGAAGATGTTATCATTTGATGTTAACTTTTATAGTTCTCAGGTGTTGTCAGGTCATGGCAGGTTTGGTTCCTACCTTCATAGGTTCCATCTTGTTGGTGAACCTCGCTGCACCTGCTGTAACTTGGGTGAAGTAGATGATATTCATCATACACTGTTTATTTGTCCCGCATTTGATTCAATCCGTCAGAAACACAACATTAGACCTACTGATGTATTTCCTGTTGGCAGGAAAGTTAGGAATTTCCTTTTGCTTGCTGAGCAGGTCATGTTGTTAAAATTTAAAATTTCTTAATTTCTCGGCAGTCTTCATTTGATTGTAGCGGGGTCAATGGTTCTTGTTCTTAGTTATTCATATGTGCATATGTGTATGTACTGTATATTATGTTTACTAATTATGTTAAATTTAATAATCTTTTTTTTTTCCTTTTTTTCTTAGGTATGCGTTATACCTTTTAAGATAAGACTATTTTTTTCATATTTTTTCTTTTACTTTATGTTTTTATTTTTTTTAAAATTTTTGTACAAACTCAATACTATTTACTTGATGGTAGAAGGGACTATGTATATCCCTTCTTCCATCACAATAAGTTAGTTTTAAGTGTGGATGTCTTTTCGTTTGTGTCGGGACCTCCATTTCTCTACTTTAACTCCCTTTTTTTTTATTAGAGGGAGGGGGTTTTTAGTGGGTAAAAATCCCACACGCTGATTTTGGTTCCCTTGTAGTGCATCTATATGCACTGCAGCAATAAAAACAAAATTCTTATATATCAGTGTCTTATGAAGATTTTTCCGCCAATTCGCAGACAGCCCTGGTGGACTCAGGCTGTTTCGCAAACTTTGAAGGCGGTTAGGAGGCTACGTCGGCGGGCCCAAAGAACTCGTCAGGCGGAAGCGTTCCGCGCCTACAAGATGGCCAAACGGGCATTGGATCGCGAGATCCGAAGAGCAAAACTTCGATCTTGGAAAGCGTTCGTCGGACCTGCCAATTGGCAGGATCCGTTCGGCGCCGCAAGTCGGGTTTTGCGCGGCAAAAACATCCGCCGCAAGGTCTATAATGCCCTGCTGGATGACAGTGGGTCGGAGATAATGACGATCGAGGAGAATCTTACTCGCCTGCTGCATTCGCTCGTTCCGGACTGTCCACCTGATGTTTCAGGGACAGGTCTGGGCGGGCGGGATGTTAGCGGCGAGGTAGCTCCGAGTTGTTGTCCGATCGCGACTGATCTTGTGAGTGGCCTGGGCTCTCCCGTGAGCGTCCGGGCTGCCGAAGTCACTGCGGAAGAGGTCTCCTATAGTCTGACAAAGATGAAAAATAGGAAGGCTTGCGGAATTGACGGGATTCCCCCCGAGGTCTTGAAAGCTGTCCACTTTCAAGAACCCCGCATTCTCACGTGCCTGTTTCAGGCGTGTCTAGTTGGGAGGACGGTGCCGATGGCTTGGAAGCGGGCGATAATAGTGCCAATACTAAAGTCGCCCGGGAAAGATCCCTCGTTGCCGGCCTCCTACAGACCGATTAGCCTACTTTCTTGCGTCGGAAAATTGTTCGAAAGGATACTAGTGTCTCGATTAGAGCAAGAGTTGTCCGATCGTTCATGGCTGTCGCCTGCCCAGTTTGGGTATACTCGCGGTGTCTCAGCTGAGTCCGCGGTTATGTCCTTGCTTGAGTGGGTACAGTCCCGGCGTGAGAAGTATGTAGTGGGAATCTTCCTCGATATCACGGGCGCTTTTGACCGGATGTCCTGGATGAAAGTTCTCGGTGAGCTACACGCGGCCCAAGTCTCCAGTTATTTAATTGAAATGCTGGAAGACTACTTCCGGGGGAGAACTGCGGTCCTTAAGGCTTCCACAATTTCAGTTGAGAAGACCTTAACTCAGGGCTGCCCCCAGGGAAGCGTCGTAGGACCCATCCTTTGGCGAGTTTTTATTAACCCGCTCCTTAAAGCCAAATGGCCTAAGGAGACAAAAGTGATAGCGTACGCTGACGACGTAGCCGTACTTGTTGCTGGTGATAGTCGAAAGCGTTTGGAGCTACTGAGTAGGGAGGTCACGGCGATTTTATCGACGTGGGCTGACCGCTCAGGCATGGTCTTTTCTGCCGGTAAAACGACGTATATGACCCTTAAAGGGAAATTAGAACGTCAGCCGGCAGTAAGATTAGGGAATAAACCTTTACGCTGGGTAACGTCCACGAAGTACCTGGGAGTGACGCTAGACTCTAGCGGAAGCTTCTCGGGTCACTTACGGGACGTTGTCGCGAAAGCAATATCGGCGTACCACGGAATAGCCCGAGTAGCACGGGCTGAGTGGGGGATCCCGCACGCTCCGGCGAAGCCTTTGTACAAAGCGATAGTTATACCGATTGTCACATATGGTGCATCGGTATGGGTTCATAGGGTCACTAATGTTAAGCTAGTTGACCTCGTACGAAGCGCACAAAGGCCAGCCCTTATCGCAATGACTCGAGCGTACCGAACAGCCCCGACGGTTGCTTTGATTGCCCTGGCGGGAGTACTCCCGCTAGAGCTAGAAGTATACTGTCGCGCTGTGATGTTCGCATTAAGGTAAAATGCTCGGGTTACCTGGGAGAGGGAAGTATTCTGCGCGCTCGATGATTCGTCATCGGCGAGTATGGATATAACCCTTGACGATCGGGGTAGGATAACGGTTCGCGGACAGAGAGCTATTAGTAGCTTGGTGTGCGCGTCGATAATAAGTAAACGCATGCATGCTGAGTTTGCTAGCGAAGCCGTCTTTACAAAGGGCCGCAAAATAAGCAGGTCCCTGCGTAACAAAGTATACGACGTCGCTCTCATGAGATGGCAAAGGGCTTGGATGGAATACGACGGTGCCGTCATGTCCTTACTGCCTGAGGTGGTCGACCGGAAAACATGCGAATGGTTTGTGCCCTTCCGGGCGCTAACATGTTTCGGTACGCGGCACGGCCCGTTCGCGTGCTACGAGGAACGTTTCTCCTTGCGTGAAACACCTCGGCAGTGCGTGTGCGGTGCCGGTGCGTGCACGGTCGCCCACTTGTTGAACGCACAAACAGATGTGCCTAGAGGAACTTGCCGCCGAGCAACTTCGGCCAGGGAGAATGCATTCGGTCGGTATCGTCAAATTATGGGCGTGCCGGCCGAGAGCTGGACAGATTTCTTCCGTCAGAAATCTACCTGGTCCACCGGCCAACAGCTTGTGCGCATTCTTTATAGAATAGCGCTGGAAAGCGGGAACGAAGTATGCGCTGTACAGCCCTATGGGGCCGCTAACTCGACACCCGAGATGAACTCGTCCAGTACCTGACAAGTCGCGCGTGCGCTTCTTAGTTGGGGGACAGTAGCTCGGTCTCTCGAGTTTCACTGAACGATGGTAATCGTTTTTACCGGCCCGGACTTCGGACCCGGGGAACATGCCGGTAGGTGAAGAGTTGGACGGTGACAGCTGCCGCGATACCTCAGTCGCGCCACCGAATACATCGGGCTGGAAGCTGTCTTGACAGTCTCTGGAAGGAACGGGTCGGTGGTATAAACTTAACGGGACTTGTCCCGGCGTTGAGGAACACCGGCTCGGGGAAGGTGGAGGGCCTTCCAGGTAAATATTAAAATTTACTGTCTTATGAAGATTTTCCCCCTCCCGCTTTAAAATAAAAAAAAAAAAAAAATAATAAATTGCGATTTAGACACTTGGCAATAATTACCTGGATGTTTTACGTACGAATGGATTTAGTAGTGTAATAAATAGCAACCTACTCCGACATGATAATTACACATCGTAATTAGACCATATTTTTGTAACTAGATAATCCCTCGATTAATCTAAGTACCGGTTAGGACGTCATCGTGAGCGAATTTCTTAAATATGGGTGGATTTTCGATTATATTTGCAATAAAGGTTAAATCAATATTTGACAAGTATAAACGATTTTTTAACTCAATGATTTTTGAAATGAGCCGAAACTCGTATTACATGGGGCCTTTATGAAGGGACTGTTTGAATCTAATGCAATGAGCTCGTAAATAAGTGTACGTAATTTTCAAAAATAAGCTTCGTTGAAAAAGGTGCCGGCATAATTCATACGACAAAGCGGGAGTGTACTTTGTCCACCGCTACTAAAAGATTTCCATTAGACGTTGAAGTCGGAATATTCAACGGGGGGGTGTTTCTGAAGAAATTTACAAAAAATTATTAAATAAATGTAAAAATAAACAAAATGGGTTATTAGAAAGTTACTTGGAAAAAAAAATTTCGAGATTAAATACAATTAATAAATAAAAACAAGATTATTGCTGATATTTTTTCTACTTCTTTCGAAACTAACGGAATAAGCCAATAAAACAGATGGTTTTATATTCCCGTTGTGTAAAAGTACTGCCTTTAAACTAAATTTTGACGAATCTCTGAATAAACGATATTCGCTTGGTTTATATTTAATTCTAATTTCTTTTCACGACTCCTTGGATATCGTTACACTAACATAATGACCCATCCATTGTAAAAAAAAAAAAGGTGGAAAGATCTTCATTCCTTTTTTGAAATAGCGTAATTTTTGTTCATTTAGCCAGTACTGCTGCAATCTTGATGATAGAAGTTCAGCTTTCTCTTTCGGGAAAACCGATGTCCCTAACTAAATCATTCGATTCATTCTGCTCAATAAGATGAAACTCTCTACTCACTTCTGATGTATACGGCGGCTCTGAAACTTGAAACTTATGATTTTCGTACTTCCTAATTCTCATCATCAGAACTTAAGCGATTCTCCAATAATGAAGGTGGCTTCGGTACAGGTAAGGTTTCATTATCAGGAACTCGTCGAATCTTTGATGGAACATTCGTGTACTCTATCTCTTAGCGCGATGTTTCTTCGACTTCCCGAAAACATTGGTCATACAAAAGTAGCAGTCCTCTAAATGGCTAGTGGGCTCACGCCTTACCATTGGGACAGCAAATGGCGTATGTTTATTCTTTCCTTTAAGCCATTCAACAATAAGAACGACGTAACACATATGGTTTTATCTTGATCGCCTACGTGGCAACCGAGATAATAAAAATATGCAGTTTTAACAATTTTTCTAATTGAACGGCTGTTATTATAGCATATATTATCCACATATATGTAACAAAACACGTCGGGCGAATTTAAATCAGAAAACCTACAGTTAAAATCGCAGGATTTAAACCTATAATTAAAAACACGCGATCGTGATTAACGAACATTTTTCAGTCTCTATAAAACGCTTTATCGCATAAAGTTGCATATGAGCAACATTTTAACGTAGAACGTGTCGCTTATTAGTAACGTTATAGGGTTAAAATATCAGACGGTTTTAACCGTTATTAAAAAATGGAATTTTTAGCGATTTTTCGAATTTCGGAGACAACGACGATGACCAGATTTCGGCGAGAGAGAATTTCGTCTAGCGGCAGTCGCGGAATTAACTTTCGGAAATTGAAAATTTAATTAAAGCGTCGCATCCGATTTAATCCGTAATTTTCTGCGCGTCAGTCCGGCGTCATCAGTTTAGTTTAGAATTTCGGTTCTGGTTTTAGTTTAGGTTTTAGTTTCGGGTTAAACGAACGTTATTTTAATTTAACCACATCGTCGGCATATTACAAAACACGACATCACATATGTACGAATTTATTCGCTTCATTCGTTCTGAACGCACACATTCGAGGAAACGACCGTAACAAATTATAATGTAAAACAAACCGATATCTACACCGGCTTACGTTGCATTAAAAAACAAAGACGAAACAAAAAAATACGTCTCGTATAGATAAAGTAGCGAGAAGGACGAACAGCGCATGAAAATTAGTGAAGGATAGTAAAAAGAAGGTTCGTAATAGCGAAGGAAAAACCGGTGGAGTTGCTGTAGCGGTGTAGTTAGAGCCGGCAGTAATAATAATAGGAAATAGTAACAGCAGTAATAGTAGTATTACTAGCTCCGGTCACGGCTTCTAGCGGGGGAATGAATATCATCACGTACGTTGATAGGGTCCTAATCTGAGGGATTCACCATTTTAAGCCCTCTTAATAAAAGATGACAAAATTTCGCATCCCATTAAAAAGCTCCCTAAGCGCTCTCAGCGTCGACAATCAACCGCATTAATAAGTCACCTGTTCTTACTTCGTTAAACCCGTTTCTAATGTGTATATATACATTAAGCCAATAAATATATATATATGGAAATGAATATAACTACACACTTACACAAACATTTTGCCATCTATACCATCCGATATATATATATATATATTATCGTATTAGACCCTTTTCCGAATGTCGTATTAAAGAGTAACCTTTGTAGTTCGCTGGAAATTTCCTTCCGCACTTCTACGTTACCATCAATTTCAGCTTTTCTTTTAATTATTCTTAAAAAGCTACTCTGTGCGAAAACAAAATCATCTTTACAGAAGAAATATATAAAATTGAAAATGATAATTTGAAACGATTAACGTAACGACATTCGGTACTTCCGGAATTTTCCATTAATTTTTTCCCCCGCAGTCACGAAAAATATTATAAAAATATTATTGAAAAACACCGACTAGCGACTTAAGAAAAGAATATTTGCCCCTAGAAAATACTTCCGTCCACGAACTTCATCCTCAACAGCATCTTATAATTGACCACTACCATTCGTTTACCATCGATTTAAACGATATAAACTAACGCTAAGACAGACAAGGTTGTGCTACGATCTCTGTGTGATTGTTCGCAAAAAAAAAACATATATAACCCGGAGATTTTAAAATATGTTACGCCTTATTTGGTTTGTCCTCAACATAGATCTTGATATTAAGGTTTGTACCACCACGGAAAGCGGGGACTGAAGCAGAAAGCTACCTATACATCGGGCTAGAACGTGTTTGGAGTGTCATTGCTGAATGACATCACCAATCCCGTCATGACCCATTCAGCCAGATTGCAATTTATATACCTTTTTTTTTTTAAAAAAATCCACCAACATCATCGATAGACAGTCACAAACTATTCGTACGATTTCCTGTAAAAAGACTTTCCAACTTAGCCCGAGTACACAACTCCGTGTTAAGACGAACGAACCTGCTAGATCTCCGTCAACCGACTAGTGGCAATGAAGAGGATAAAAAATATATATCATTATCGTAATTCGACTACATCAGGAAGTTGTAATCATGGCGATGTAGAGACGATGGTTTTCCATTATTTATAAGAGAGAGAGAGAGCGTATATTCAAGATGTTCTGCGCCTAACATGTTAAAAGTATTCGTATTTTAGCAACTATTGTATAGCGTCGATATCTTCCAAATGCGTTAGTTCTTTTAGGATATTTTAAGAACCTTCCGCTGACAGCACATCTAGAAACTATGTATTCGGTTTATAGTCATCTTTTTCACTGTTCGAGTTTCTGTTACGTAAACTAAAATTGAACTTCATTTTTGTATTCACTGTTTCAAAAACATTTTTCATGATTGAACTTACAAATGGCACGCGGGTCATTACAACGTTTTACTTCTTCTTCAAAATTATCAATAACCTCAATAATACGAAGTTACTTACATATCCATGTCTAGATATCGTTTTTTCATCGATCGTATGCATTTCTTCGATGTATCGCCGTAATTTTTTATTTTGTCAATTTTAATGGACTTAAATCTTCACGGAAATTACCTTATTATTATCGATTCAAAAAGCATGGTGACGATTTTACGCAATAAGTGAAATGTGTCAAATTCGCTGATTAGTTTTGTTAAAGCTTAATGATTTGGAACGTGTGGGGATATTTATGTCCTTGCGGGTGTCGGGTTATAAAGGAACTCAAACAATGAATTTGTCGACTCATTAGCTAAAGCATAGAACTCTCCTTAGTCTCTCACAATGATATCATTCAGTCTATTCACAGAATCATTGGGAACTCATGTACACTGCATTAGTCAACCTATCACTTACTACTATAAACTACAACTGTCTCAAGACTTCTGCTGCCGAATTGTAAAAAAAATCTGATTGATCCAATTTTATTTGCTTCTATATTTAACCGTTTGATTAAAAGCGCCATAAATGTATAAACCTCTTAGCATAAAATTTATAAAAGAATTTTTATGGCTAATGATAAAAACTAAGATCTGGTCAGAACTTGCTGAAGTCTTCTGTACGGATGGTGAGATATTGGCTACTGCAATTGTTTAATGTTATTTTGGAAAACCTTGACTTTTACATACTTTTTTTTTTTTAAGTGGGCCATATTTTGGACAAACTTGATGGGATGGAGCAAATATATTTAGTAGAAAATTGTTGTATAAAGGAACAAGGAGTTACTTATACAATATAATGTGTAGTTTCTACGGATGAAATAAAAATACACGCGTGCAACAGCTCCCTGCAACGAATAGATTATTGAAAGACAACAGGATGTAAACGTATTTCCACCCACCGCCATGTTGAATGTGAATTAGGTTTTGTAAAGTAATTATAATGTACATATTGAGGTGAAAAAATAAAAAAGTGTTTTTACTGCATACGGGTGATTTAACGAAACAAGTGAGTTAGTGCATGATTAGAGATAATATGATTGGCAGTAATAATTAAGAATTAATAGTAATAATAATTTTGAATAGAACAACCGCACGTAATTAACTTCTTACATGTTAACTAATTGGATAAGACTTGTCCTTACAAAAAAAAAAAAAAAAAAGGTTCACAGTTGAATTTAGTTTTTTATGTTCTTTTCTAAATTATTGCTTGCAGTTTCGGAGTATTCTAGAAAGGCTACGTGGTTTTTCTTTTTTTAAATAAGAAAAGAACTGTTTTCATGTAATTGAAAGGAGTCACGGACGTTAGAAAAGGCAGGACAACTGAAAATGAAATGTCTTATGTCATCTAAAGAATTAATAGCTTGAAACTCAATAAGTAGGATTGAAATCTTCCATGACTAGATAGTACATGTGAATTGTAAATAGATATTTTCATATTCTTAATTTTTAGTTGTTCAAAAAAGCTATGACAGAATTTTAGGTTTCTCTACAAGTGGCATCTGTATCATTCCTCCTCTGTCACTCGGCCCCAATTGATTTATTTGTTTTTTGAAAATTTTGTTAACGGATTCAAGGAGGTTATTTTGCAACACGGTAATATAAGAAGGAAAATCACTTACCAGCCTGTAACAAAAACCTTCTTAATAAGAATTTTCTCTGTTGTTTATTGACTCGGGACAGAATTCTGTTGTTAACATAGGTCGAGGTATTATACCTGTACAGTGCTTGTATTAGACCCCTGTACAGTACAAGATATTTTCTAGATGCCAAAACCCCAAACATTTGGTTGTATGAAGAGCCAACAAAATTAGATGAATGCAACCAACTTTCCCAACAATTCCCCGATCATCCAAACACAGAAAAACTGAACTTGGAAGCAGAGAACATCAGACCAAAGTCACTTTGAAACAATTTCAATTTGTGTAAAACGGAAATTCTCATATAATGCCCTTTAATCACTGCAGTTTTGAAGCCAAGGAAAGATCCTGTTAAAGCGGAGAGTTATAAACTATTTTTAAAATAAAATAATTGCTATAAGCTAGCTGAAATAATATTATATAACGGTTTAACTTCAATAATCGATGACTACCTATCTCTAGCCCAAGTAAGGTTGAAGTCTAGATAATGATACATAGAGCAGATTGCTTTTCTAACTACATATATTAAAAATAAGTTGCTCGATTGCCTGTGTTGAGTAACAGTGTGCCTCCAGATATTCGTAGAAAAAAAAACTGATATGAACGTTAAACTAAAAAAATTAATCCATACCTCCAATAAATCCTCATGTACCCTGTACAAAACTTTTAAAATCAAGGAAACTAAGTTTCACAACAGTAGAAAATTTAATTAAAAATTTGCTGATATATAGAATTTAGAAGACAGTGGAGTACAGCAAACCGATACGAATTGATTACACACTCAGACTCCACAATGGCATGATTTCAGTCCCTTAAAAGGCATTAGGCAGCTGAATCATATCCGAACAGCAGCTAATGAAATTAAAAATAACGCTACTTGTTATTGCATTTTTTCATGATGAACGGTCGAACATATCCACAATTCACCTAGTAAAGCTTTCAATACATTTCAGAGAAGCATGATATTTTAGACACGATCTTGATGTGGTTGCGTGGAGTCGGTATAGTATTGTACACCGCATCCTTCAAATCACCCATATACAAAATGAAGAAGAAACAAGTAGATTGAGTACGAAAGTATCTGGATAAATGCAATTTTATATGAACCAAAATAATATTCGCTCATTCTTGATGATTTACAGGGCAAATCTGTTATTAAAAGAACGTTTTTAATTTCTGGAGTCATATGAATCAACTCAGAATGAAGATAAGTCTTCAAAAATATGTCATCGACAGTTACTCATCACTAGTTCTTAAACGGTTAGAAATGATACAAATTTTTTTAGAGTTTAGAAATTAGAATTATATAATTTATTAGGTTGTACACGAAGAAGTTGGAAAGTTACACATTTAGTTTTGATAATTTAAGTATAGAGTACATTTTTTATTCTTCATTGTGGATTCCTTTAATTAATATTTTTAATAAATGGAGGGTGTGCCATGAGAAATTACGAACTCACTAAATGGCAACAGAGTAATTATTGATTATTATTGATTATTATTGATTATTATTGGTTTGAATTATTTTCTAGTATTTTCATTCACTGTGTATTATACTTTCTTTTTTCGTAATAATGCCAATGTAGAAATATCACAGTTGATAACAATTTAGCATATGATTATTCGTAAATTTATTTATAATATTGGTGTTATCATTTACAAAAAATTTCAAAGAAAAATTATGTGCTTCTATGCGACATGAGACCCGGTCTTGATGCTAGAGAAGCATTCCTAGCACTAAAGTTGCTGATGAATAAAAGTTTAGATGAACAGAAAGATGTCTATGTTTTCTCGATTATCAAAAAGCATTTAATAACGTTCGCCACGATAAACTATTACAAATACTTGAATACAAACAAGTCAATACGTATCAGCTTAGAATAATAAATAACTTATATCGACAACAAACAGTAAAGATCACTGTATAGAACGAATTATCTGAAGATATACAGATTAAAAGAGGAGTCCGACAGAGTGTATGGTAGAAATCAAAAACCATAACACAAAATTACACCTACATGCGAATAATCAGAGGATAGAACAAGTAACAGAATTTAAATATCTGGGCTGTTAAATTACAGAAAACTTAAATTCTGAAATAAGATGTTAATACGCATGCATCGCCTTTGAAAAAATGAAAGCTGTTAACAGAAAAATCATTAAACCTAGAAATTCAGAAAAGATTGTTAAAATGCTGCATGTGGCCTATTATACTATATGGTGCTAAAACAAAAACATATCTATCAGAGCATTTACATATTTAGAATCATGTGAAATGTGGTTATATCGTCATATACTAAAGATTCCTTGGACAGAGCACATGAAAAACGAGGCGGTATTGAAAGTAATTAAAGAAGAAAGAATGATCCGCCAAACAATCAAGCATTGGAAAATGAAATACCTAGGACATGTTACGAGAGGAGAAAGATAGATCACATGACTTCTTCTTCAAGGTGAAATTGAAGAAAAAAGGTACCGTTTTGTGGAAGACTCTCATGGACACAAAACATTCGGAAATGGACTGGAATATCTTTAATAAGTGGATTATTTTGTGCTGCCAGAAATTGAGAAGTATAAGCGTTGCCTTATGTGTTTGCTATGTGCAGTAAGCATATACAGCATTTAGAAGAAGACGAAGAATGTAACATGAACATGAAGACAAAACATAAGAATATGTACGTCATTTTACAGTGATCAAGGTTGTGCTCAGTTAGAGAGAAATGTGTTTTTTTAATACTGCAAAATATATTTGATTTGTTATACTATGTAACCTAGATTAATTGTTACCAGTGAAATTTTTTCAAATTTGCGAAAAACTATTTAATCAATTAGTTATAGGTCACTAAAATTATTTATTCATAAATGTCAGCAAATTTTAAACTTACTTCCAATATTACTTCAGTGATTTGCAGGTGTGATACTCAATAATGTGCACGCGTTAAAAATATTTATTCATAAACGCCTGCAAATTTTAAACTTACTTCGGAAATGTACAGGTGTTGGAAGGAGAGATTTGCAGGTGTTTTATGAATAAATATTTTTAACGCCTGAGTATCAACACCTGCAAATCTCTGAAGTAATATTGGAAATAAGTTTAAAATTTGCAGCTGTTTATGAATAACATTTAAAATGCTTATCATTTAATGTGTTTAAACTATTGGATATATTTCAGATTTGGATAAGTTGAATCTGCTTTCCACTTGATCAACAATTTACAAATGTCTTGTAAAACCTTACATAATATTATACTAAGTTATGTAAATTGACTTTTAACTAATACCATTCATTTACATATATTTAACCAAGTGTTAATTGAAATGGTATCTATATTTAACAGTTATAAATTTATATACACACACATCATGAAGCCAGGAAAGAGAATAATATTTCCTTCAATGATCATTATTTCATCGACAAATTATAATTTTGATTTCGTTCGTTTTTGTTAAACAATGTGTACATATATAAATATTCGAATAAATAAAATTTTAAATTAAAATTAAACACAATGCGCAACAATTTATACTTACCAGATTAAATTAAGTACTGATAGTTCATACTATTAAATATTTGGCAATATTTCTCAACATTTAGTCTCTATTTTTAATTGAGCAAAATGATCTTCTCACATTTCACCCATGTTAATTATACAGGTAGGTTTATTTAATTTGTGTGCTTCTAGTGTAATTCTGTAAGCAGATAACGTGGACAATAGTATTAATAAAGAATAGTATTGTTCTACTTCAAATTTTACATTATCCATAATTTATTTACAAACATTATCACCAAAAATACAACATCTAGTTTTAAATTGCCACAGTTTGGAATATTAAAAGATAATACAAGATCCTGTAACAAATTAATAAATCAGATATGGTCTAAGTTAATTATAAATTTAAAAAAACATCGTCACATACCCGAGTAAAATTTATATCTGTTTTAAGTTAATATTATTTTCAACTCAGAAATAATATTTAACAACCTTTCAAATATTACACAACTGGTTTCGCTATTTACCCTACATAAATTCATTATAAATAATCATCCTATGTAATTTATTATATGAATTCCAAGTGAATATGAGTAAATGATATAAGGGGAATTATGTCTACATAATAAGTACAAAAAATAAAATCTTATTAACTCGAAAGTCAGCTGAAAACATCATCTAAACGTTCCTCATCAACTAGAAGATTCACGAATCGTAGGGTACCTTGTCGTTGCCTTTCCCGGCGATTTTTATATATATATATATATATATAAATTTATTACTTTATATTTTGGAATCATCTAAATTATACTGGCAGTCTTTCACCGTATTAGTAATATAAAAGTAAAATAAATAAAATAAAAGTTTTTTTAAAAGAAAATTATAATTTTCCTACAATTGTAGAACAACAATTTTATTACATATAACAAAAAAAAAACGATTTTTCAGTTTTGATTCAATTATGCACTACAGTAAGTATAATACATCTCATTTATGATCCATATCTCCCTATTTCACACATACTGTAAAAGTGAACATTTTGAATATATCGTAATTTATTGATACATCATGGATAAATTTTCTCTCATATATTTCTCTCTATTTGTATCTTCTCCATGAAATCACACAGATAAACAGCTTACGTTCTGAAAGCAGTTCCACAAAAACCATTTACTTTTTTTATTTATTCTCGCACACGAATCACTTGTAGGATTAGAAATAGAAACACGGGTCAACTAATGTATGCATTGCAACGATAGATTATAATAAAATATTGGAAATTAGATAACAGGAAACACTTGATATATTCGAAGTATTTATGTATGTAAATAAAATATTAAAAATCAGAGAACAGAAAACACTTAATATTTTCGAAATATTTATAAATAAATTAATATACAAATACATATATCGTTAAATTCGCATTACAAAAATACGTCTGACGTCATTCATTAATTTTAGATTTTGATGGCATATGGAAATGTTAATATCGTAAATACAGCATAGATCTTTGTTAGAATATCTGCTACTACCTAGTATGAATTCAATCTCATAGGTTAAACCTGTAGCCGTTTATTTAGCTGCTAACATATAAAATGGGGTGAGACGAACAAAATAAAGAAAATTAATATTCCTTATATACATCCGTTTATACATGTATAAAATTTCCTACAAAAACAGGTAAGCTCTTCTCTAGGGACTGTGTGTTATATGATTGATCATTTTGCGTTCTTGTAACGCATAATACGAAACGATACGGTTTTATTATTGTATTATTATATTTTCAGGTAGACTGATAACATTCGCGCGTGGATATTTATTGTTCCCGTGTCGTTTTTTATCTTATATCTCGGTTGAAGAATAATACACAATTTTCCATTAATAAATCAGGTGAGATCTTTCCACTATTGACTGTGTGATGAGTACTTGTTTCATATAAACCGGTACCTTTTGAACGATAATCGTGAATTCCACATTCAGTTGCAATACCTGCTCCCGTTAGTACCAACATGTGTTTGCTATAATTTGGTTCTATTTCTTTAAGAAGATCAATCAAAAGGTAATTGGTACCCGACTTTCTTTTCCATATGCAGCTTACAGAACGTCCCTTTTGTCCACTCCATCCTGAACAGGCAGCCTGCAATACCGATCATTTTTTTTTTAAATGCTCTGCTGTGACACCGTTGTGTTCTGAGTTTTACCTTGCCTTGCTACACTCTCCATGTATTACACCTCCGTATAAATGTTTCGTCCTTTCTACATCACACAAGGTTTAGAAACAGTGTATTGTCTGCAAAGACCATGACAAGCGCTGATGCCAGAACAGATCATATTCTATTGCACGCTAAGATATGCGTAAAAGTTAGCCTAAAGCTTCAAAATACGACAAGGACAAACTGTTTGAATTTTGGAGCTCAGTGTCTCATGAATATCGTGCCATCAGCACTGCAGCAATAAAGGTTTTATTACCATTTGCGACTTCGTACTGGTGCGAAACGGGTTTTTCTGCAGTTGTGGTAATTAAGAACAAGTACAGATCAAGCATAAATTTAGAAAAAGAAATGAGAGTGGCAATTTCCAAATTGGAACCCCGGTTTAATAAGCTATGTTCAGAAAAGCAAGCACACCCTTCACATTAACCAGCTAGTTACATAAATATATATTTTTATTTTCGTTTTTATATTTTGTTTTCGTTATTATTTTCTAATAAAAATTTTAAATGTTCAAATAGTGTTTTTCTTATAACCTGTTACTAGGCTAGTACCTACTAAAATTGGTAAGTATTTTTGGAAGCTGGCTTGAGGGGGCCTCGTAAAAAAATATTAAAGTCCCAAGTACGTCGCAGTATAAATAAGTTTGGGAAGCCCTGCCCTATAACAAGAATTAGCTAAAATGACAGTCCCACATTAATAATAATCATCATCACCGAATATAATAATGATAATGATAATAACACTAATAATAATAACAGCGTTAATAATAATGACAATTTCGAATAGAAATCAACTTGAAATATAATTGATTAGAAATTTTACAATATTTTTTTCCTTTTGGCATCCTACCAAATACACACATATACAAATATATATATATATATATATATTCACGCATAAAATATTCGTATCGAGGAGTTTGCAATTGTAAAAGCAGCAACATCAGCAAACAACGCAGAATAATTTGTTCGCTATTTTGTCCAAAAGGGTGTGTAGAAAATATTATAGCGAATTCTATCACGGTAGGATGCTTGCTGCGCGTGAAACAACTATATAGGTATAACTGCAGAAGCCAACCCAACTTTCGTACTTTCATCTCCATTGGCGAAACTTATAAACAAATCGATTACCACTACAAGTAAACACTCTTATACTACTCTGTACAAGTGTGTGTATATACATTATACGTATACATCATCATCACCATCATCAATATTACTAGTTTGTTATTATATATATATACATATTTATATATTTATTACCATAGCACTTTTTTCTTTGCTCGTATACTTTTTTCTCTTTTCCTTTTTTTTTTTTTTTTTTTTTTTGACATACGACTTCGGGAACTTTTCATTTCTGTTTTTCCCTTTATATCCCCTCTTAAAATATAACCAGCGTTCCATATATACAGAGAAACTCGGGACTGATATTACTAGTGCTGAAATTTCTCTGTTTGTCGGGTAAAAGTCAACCCGCCTTAAGTTCAGCTTAGTTGCTACTGCTTTTTCAGTCGCTTATCTCGATCGTTACGAAAGTACTACGACATACGTAACGGTACCGGTAAAGAACGAATTTAGAATCTTACGTATCTGGCATTTGGTACTTTTTCCAGCACACCCACCCGTTTCTTATTCGAGGACTTTATCTGTGTCGGTTCCTGGCAAGTCGCACGCTACCATAGTCGACTTCCTATAGGAGAGATTACCGAAGATAAGTCGCCTTACTATTGTTACTTACATGTATATATATGTCGTGTGTGTGTGTGGCTATTAACTTATATATATATATATATGCATATTATTTGGTCTTCATTGGAGGTCACTTATGATGATTCGCTTTCCCTTCTGAAATGTGAAATATTATTTCTTGCTACGCTAAAACTCGACTCCCAATAACGGTTCCCTTCGCTAACTTTATCTGCATCATTCATCACGATTCTGTTAGAAGCGAGCTTCGGCATAAGTCGTAAGCTTATATGCATATAAATATATATATATATATTTATATATATATACCTACATCATATTTATAGCGGAATCTACGATTTCATATCAGCTTAAAAATTTTCGTCAAATCTTCACGACCATACGTACGCACACTTTTTCAGTGATTGTCCTAACTCTCACTCATATATATATATATATATATATATATATATATATATATATATATATATATATATGTATATGTGTGTGTGTATATATAATGCACATTCATGGAATGTATTATTGCGTGAGAGTACTCGCATAATAAAATAAATAATTTCATAATATCACACGAACCAATGGACGATTCATTGATATATTATTGTTTGTGTTATCATTGTTACTATCATTTATTCTAATTCTAATTCTTGCTGGTTGCAGCATTTAGATAGTTGGGCTAACCTAAAGCTACGTCTACCGTTGTGTTTAAAATAACACGCTTTCCCTAATTCAATATATGTATATACTCGAATTCAGGCCTGACTTTCTAATCGCTCATTTGAGATTATTTGTTGATATTATTTTTGTTTGGGATCATATAACTGGAACGATTTCAAAGTTATTTTGTTTATAATTACTCTTCTACAATAAATTAAGTTTTAGATTGATCGTCACGAATTATTATTAACGGATATATTATTTCTCCTATTCTGTACAACTTTATTTTTAAATACATCGGAAAGGATAAAATTTCTGTTTGGAAAAAAAGTGCAGTTTCTAAACAATCCGAAACAAAAAATAAAAATATTATAAAAATATTACCAGGTCCCAAGGGATACGCTACAAAGTGTAAACAGTACAATAGAGGCATTCTCAAAAATTATTGATGGTACGAATTTTAGATCCGATAGTGTTGTATACAAATAAATATATTCGGAGTAAAAATCAGATTTTAGCCGAAATAAGGGATTGTAAGTTTACCTCAAGAATTGAACTACCGGCACTTTTTTATATCTGTTTGATTTGAAAAAGGGACACTTTTGTTTTAGAATTATGGGCAACTGACGGTACAGGCATGCATTTGCTAACGAGTTATCAACGATTTTTATTTCTCTCGAGATGTCTTTTGATGGTTTTTCCACAAGAATCGATAGGAGAGAAACAGATAAATTAGCAACAATACGAGAAATTTTGGATTCATTTGTAGAGAACATAAAAAATTCAAATATTCTATGGGTGAATATGTAACAGTGGATGAGATGTTGCATCCGTTCAGAGCACGATGCTTTTGGATCCAGTATATCCCTTCAAAACCTGCAAAATACGGGATAAAAATGTTTGCATCGATAGACATTTTACTGTCGAAATTTGGAGATTTATGTTGGAAAACAGCCATCAGGTCCATATGAGGTTTCTAATTCACCTGCAGATACTTTTAAAAAGACTAGTGATACCAATTGAGAAATCAAATAGAAACTTGACTACAGATATATACAAGCGTACCTCTAGCTGATTATTTACTATCCAAAAAATAACACTTCTAGGAACTCTTAGAAAAAATAAAATAGAAATTTCATCCGAATTTCAACCAAACAAAAGCAGAGAAATTGGTTCACCGATAGCTGGATTCCAAAAGGATAAGGCATTAATTTCTTATACAACGAAAAACAAATAAGTGTGTAATTTTATTGACCACTCTATGCATGACGGTAATGACATCTAAAAAGCCACAAATTATAGTCGATTATAACAGAACAAAGGGTGGGGCCCGTTTACAATAATGTATCCAGAATAACTAAGCGGTGGCTCTTAGAAATATTTTTCAACCTACTGAATTTAGCCGGAATAAATGCTGCAATAATTTATATGTTAGCCAAACCTAATCAAAAACCATTATGTAGAAGAGTGTTCTTGAAAACATTATCGTTTGAACTAATAAAATATCATCTCAGAAAGATCTAAAATTACATATCTTCCTTCTGACATTAAGCTTTTTTTATCCAACAATTATTCATCAGTACTTCGAGGGCGATGCTTTCTTTGTGGCCGAAAAAAGAATTCGAGCGCTACGAGAAAACGTGATTCGTGTGAAAAACATATTTGTAAAAGTCATTCAAAAATTAAAGTGTACAAATTGTTTTACCTCGAATTAAGAATAATGCATTAATTTGTTCTCCTTATGTTATATTTGTTTTCATGGTTTACTTTTTCTTTCTGTAATATTAACATAAAATTGTGGTGTTTTCATGTCAAATTTTATAAAAATGTCTTTTGTTTACAGATATTTCTATAGTTGTTAAATAATGTATTTTTACACTAAACGCATCTGTTTATTAATCCTTCATCTGAAAATCTCATAATTAAAGTTACAAATAACTAAAAACTACTACAAATCTGAAATGGTCCACAAAGGGACCAGTTGTGTTACGAAAATAGGCGCGACTAGAGGAAGGTTAATAATCGATCTATTAAATTTACTGTTGTCGTCGTATTGTGCTATTCGTGTAATATTCTTTTAGTTTTTTATTTGTTTCCCACGTAAATTTACGCCATCCTTAAAACCTATTACCAATTTTTTCTTCGTAAAGAGAAGAAGCATTTAAACACCTCACAGAATGGTGAATTATATATTTTCTTCGTTACTACGTTAAGGGTTTTCAAAAAATCCGTTTCGCTCTAGAAGTAATCGAAATATTATTAACTCCGACTGAACTCGAACCGTCCAGAGTAGTTTTTCTCATCCATTTACGTACATTCCTTTGAATTAGCTTTGAAGTATTTTATCGCAGGATTTTGTCAAATTCTTAGATATATATAATATTAATTTTTTTTTTCTACAACTCTATTATTTTAAAGTTATTTTCGAACCTTCTCTATCAGCTGAGTACACTTTGAGATCATGTATATACATATATATATATATATATATATATATATATATATATATATATATATATATATTCAGTGAATGGTTTATTATAAACTGAATGTTATTTACGCGACAATTTCTAGCCAATATTAACGTCTTTTAGCAAGGTAGATATTGGGTTTAATGCTATAGATATGTTCAAGAAGTCACCTTAAAAAATCCCTTTATTTGCGTTCATTTCACCTAGGTTACTGCTTGTCCATTATTTAAAATTTAATATTATCTCTTCCTTTTACTCATGAAAGGTGTTTTGGAAGAAGTATGATACATATATATATATATATATATATATATATATATATATATATATATATATATATATATTATATATTTCTAGAACTTTATCAACTCGGGAGTGTTGACACTATCAACAAACTATTTCTAATAATCACTGGACCACAGTATTATTGTCATTATTATTATTATTATTATTATTATTATTATTATTATTATTTTGTTGACTTCTCTACCATTACAGGTTGCCAGATTGTATGGAAATCTGAACATTTCCGTGCATTACTCGTTTTCAGAATGGTCATATATGTTGACTGTTCCTCCGGTATTTCACCAGTCCGATATACCGTATTATCAACATTTCATAAAACGGTCTTTTACTTTTATGCGACATGCACTTTATTAATTGTACCGGAATTCGATCTACACCAACCACCTCGTTTCTTTTAGCCATCCGTACTGTATATTCTAATTCCGATGTTATAATATTCAGATATTTATTTCCGTAAGGAACTTTAGGTAGTCTTTGCGTTGCTAACCTACTTCATCCGGGTTTCCTCAATTTCCTCCTTGTTTAAGAACAAGTTCTCCTTGTTCTTCTATTATCATTAGTCGTGAACGTTTTTTCTTTTGCTGTTTCATCATCCACTTGATTTCGCGATGCAGTCTACCTTCGTCTTGTAGATACTCGATTATTCGTTTCCTATCTTTCATTTGTCTTCGTGAATCCATCAGTTCTACAATTTGGTCTTTCCTTTTCCGTGTTGTGCTTCCGCTCTTCTATAATTCATTTGCTGTTCTATCGCCGCTGCCTTCCATGATCGCCACACTTCTGAAACATTATCGTTTACTTCGATTTTATAAGTTTTATCCTGCTATCTTCTATTGAATTCATCGAATCGGGGTTTTAATTTTTAGTGGGCTTGTATCGGTTTCAGTACTCGTTGAATATATGGTTTGTTTTTTCAGGCGCATGCGACGTGTAGTCCTTATTGTCGGTGTTGTAATCCGCTGAAGGGTATGTGCGACGGTTAAGTACTATATTCTGGTATCTTTTGTTAACGAGAATATAATCTCTCTCTTCTGGTTTCTGACTCTATCTCCTAGACTCCTCCATATATATATATATATATATATATATATATATATATATATATATATATATATATATATATATAGTCTTCTAGGATGGTATTTAAATATTATGGTGGTGTATATTATTATATAATTTTATATGTGCAAATTTAATTTTGGCTGTTCTAATGTTCCGTTGTCCTAACCCATAAGCTCCGACTCACTCTCCAACGGCTCTCCATTATTATTAATAGTGCACCGTCTGGTCTTAATTTTGTTGATAGCTTTCTCGATATCGTCATATAGTACTTTTACTTCATCATCATCGTAGTCTGTAGTTTGATCATGTATTCGCACGACACTAATCGGTTTCGGTTTGCCATGAACAACTATGCAGCTCTATTTGATATTGAAATTGCTTGAGAAATCCTTCTGCTTAGTTCTACGAATATTAATAGATAAACCGAGAATTATTTATATAATTTTTTGTTGATCAATTAAATAATTCTCGATCAACTGATGATGATCTTAAATTTTGGCAGAACTTATTTGATGAATTTCTTCTGAACGAATTTTATCTTCAAGCCACGAGCTTGAGGCAAACTACGCTTTTGCCATTCAACCGAATTACGTGTTTTATCAAAAATCAAATATTCGATAATGAAATTCGTCCACGTCGATGATTTTAATTTTAAAATTTACACACAATTGAATATGTACACATACATAGAAGTGCATAATATTTAATCAAATTATGGACAGAATAGTTTTTATTAAAACAAAAAAAAAAAAAAACACAAATTAATACACACCACAAAGAGAATAAAATAACATAACAAAAAAAACTAAACACGCATGTCGTTTATATCGCATTTATGTAAAGCGCAAAGAATAAATTGAAGCATCGAAAAATGTTAACATTAAAATTGAAAACTCAGAAAATTTAAAAGTAAATTAAACCTTTTCACTATAAAGAACTATTTACAATAAAAAAAAAAGTCACTAATCGCGACGAAAACTATCCTATCTTATAAGTTGAACGAAACAATACATATCCACAATGTTTTATTGAAATAATCGGTTTGGTGGTTTTAGAGAATAGCGTAGATGAACATCGTAACATGTGATTTTTATCTATAACGATATATATATATATATATATATATATATATATTCAATGGCACACCCAGGATTTGTATCTGGGTTGGGCTCAAACATGCCCCCCCCAAAAAAAATTAAAAAATTCATATTAAAAATGAGTAAAATATACACAGATCAATGTGTAACAAAAATCGACAAGCAAAACAAACTATAAACGATCACGAACAACAAAGAAACAAGTAATAATAACAACAGCAAAACGCACTGGTCACGACCTGGGTCAGATATGCCGAACGGCCCAACCAACGGGCATTTTTTTCTTTGTGATGAACAGTCAGCTGGATTTTCAATGTCATTAGCAGACAGAATGTAAGAAATATTTTCTAACAGTACTTTTTTGCAATGTAGGCTGTTTTGCTCGCTCTTCAAGATGAGGTTTTATCAGCGATATGCGAGCTCTTTCAAATATTCTGTTTCAACTATCATTTTCGCTGCGAAATTGCGTGCAGCTTACAAGTTACACGCCTGCTTCATATGTATTTTATACTTTTCTAAGCCCTCTAGGGGGGTTTTAAGCCCGGTAGCCCCCCGTGGGTGCTCTACTGTATATAATATTTAATAACAGGTTTGTTAATGTTAGATATTAGTTTTCGTTAGAAAATTAAAATAGTCGCAAATTCGTCTCATAAAAATACGATTCAACTTTGACCAACCCACCACGAAGTATGGCTACAAAGGTTGTTCATATGTCAAGGGTTAGAAAACCGAGGGCACTATCGTCATTTATCAATGTAAACGTGCGGACTTGCAATACCTCCAACCATATATATATATATATATATATATATATATATATATATATATATATATATATATATATATATATATGTACATATATATATGTATATATATACATATGTACTTATGTGGTTACAAACATTTTATAAGTATTATCACGTCGTCGTTCCGTTGTAAAAGTCGGTTGTAGGGAATCCGATGACCACAACGATTTTATGAAGCTTAACCCCTTACATTCGTTACAGACACGTTTAGTATACAAGGGTGTAAACTACAATCATTTTGAGTTGAGCGTCGTTTAAAAAGCGAAATAACTAACTGTTGGGTTATAAGGGGGATTTAATTCAGGATCGCCTACAGTACTGTTTTGGACATCGTTTTTAATATCATTATTCTCATTATTATTATTATTATTATTATTAATAGTAATACTAGTAGTAGTTAAATCTTGTAGCAGATGAAATATTAAATGAAAAGGAGGACTGGCTTGTCTGAAACATAAATTGAGAAAATCTTTACAATTAAAAAAAGAAGGAACATCAATAATACGGTACGTATAAATAAAATAGAATATAATAAAAATAAACAAGAAAAATTGAAATGGTAATAACGAGAGAAACGTGACAGAGGTTAGAAAAAGAAAGTACGGTCTGCTGTTACAAAAGTGAAAGAAATAACAACTCCGAGAGAAATCAAGTGTAAGGCAGATTTAATTGAAAAGTACAGTTGCTTAAAATGTTTAATAAACTAAAAACTGAAAAAAAGAACGTATTCAAGAACGTGAGAAACTGGTAAATGTATAATTGGTTTTAAAGATGAAATATAAAATAAAGATAAATGATACATTGTAGTAAACTTCTGCAAAAAAAATCAGAGAACATTAAGAGCTATGTTAAACTGTGAAAAGGTTAACGGCAGAACGGAAAAAATGGACTCGGATGATAGGGACGAACCAGTCCATGTGGCACTGATTGATTAACACAGATTCGTAAACAAATCATTATCGGGGTTTTTAGATTAGATATCAAATGCAGAGAAGTAATTCAAATTTAGCGAGTAATACGGGCAATTTATCTATAACACAACTACATTGTATCACTGCTGCCCAATGATATTACGGGTTTTTTCTCTGAATCTGTTATGAAGAATTTGAAAGGCAAATGTTTGAAATATTTTCGTTACGATTTTCTCTTCTATATATATCCTGATACACCTAAATTCTAATATAAATATTACCTCGTATAAAAGTTATAATTGCATGTATGTACACATAGGATGTGAGTGGAAGTCAAACTGACGTACAGCCCTGGAGAAAATATGAGCGCACAAATTATTGTTACATTATTATATATTACAAAGTATTTTAAAGGGGGAGGTACTACACTGATTAGGTCTGTATTGAAGCTATGTAAATGAAGCAAACTGTAAAACTTTCATTTGATTAATAAAATATTAATTTTTTTACCGATTCATTCCTAAGGGTATAGTCATTCCATTGATGTATTCAGTCTATCTTCTCCTAAAATAGGTCGCTAATTCTAGTTCTTTTCAATCGTCCGATTATAGCTCATTGTAATGCTCGCGTATGCGCATCGCATGAATTCGAGCTCGCTGCTCTATCGCTTAAAGTATTAATTAAAAAAGAAAAAAATATAGACGTTTAAATTAAAAATACTGACATTAAATGTAAAAATTTTCGGTATGCATTTTGATGAGCTAATTTTTTCTTCAATGAAGGATTATTATTTTATCGCGCGATAGTGAGATTTATTCGAATGAACTAATAAAACGCGTTTTATATATATATATATATACGAGGCTTAATGTAGATAGCTTAAAACATCTAAAGGAATCACTATTACAACAGTAATTAAGTACGCTTCACTCGGCTAATAGTGATATATCACTCGTGGGAATCTACAGGTTTTGTGATCACATATATTCGATTATAATTAGAAACAGTTTATCTAAAAAACGTTTTTGTAACGAAGTAAATAGCTGTAATTATGAAAATTTAACGAGATGTTGGTTTTTTTTAAATGTTTAGCAATATTTTAAAGTCGAGATAATTGTCACCTATTGTTCACGTTTTTGTTCGTCGTGTAAATACTAATTAATTAAATCTTAAATTACGTTATAAAAACATTTCGGGTAAATTTTTTAATCACGATCGAATTCAAATTATAATTTTCTTTCTCCAGTTTGCGAAAAATCAACGTCATAGTGTAATAAATATTACTCGAGTAGGCGCTCATTTCAACGGTATTCGATTCATCTTCTCTCTCTCCGCCATATAATACACATACAACGTGCGAACGAAATTTGAGTTGCTTATTATATCTCAGTTCTAAGATGTAATGAACAAGTATAAGCAAATAAGTCGGCTGAAACGATCTAGATACAATTCATTCAACTTTGATCAGAAAGTTATTCCAAGAAAAATCACCTGCATATAAAACTTTTTTTAAAGATTACCACTGAATATAGAAGAACTTCTAAACAATTTTTTAAGAGGTCTTCCGATACAGAATACTATACAGGACCTTTAGATGAATTTTGACAAAGTAACAGAGATTACAGGAAAGTTCTCGAAAAACAATGAAGGAGATATTGAGACGGAAATATTGTGAATGTCAAATATAACGAACAACAATCTTCTGATCACTTTAGTACCTAGTTCGGTGACTATTAATTGAAATGATTTGATCTCACCATTGATTCTGCAACATTTCAACATCATAATAGTTTTTGGTTTTTTTTTTTTCCAGATTTCACTATCAAAGATATAATGCAATAGTATCATCGCATTTGGTTTTTTAACGGCGTATCCAGTATTTTCTAACAAAGAAGAATAGTTAACATTTTCGTTGAATCTGTAAAACTGGTTAATATTCTGAAATACTAAGAAGGGGTATAATAAAATATACTAATCTGGTAAAAACCCAATAAGAATACGTTGTATACCGTTTTTATTAATTAATAATCGATTTCGATTTAAGTAATTTATTTTTTGATTTTTCCATATTTCACCGATATTTCTCGTTTCAACTAGTTCGTACTACAAATGGAATGTACAGTTTTCTGTCCGCTACTCGAAGTGCACATTTGCAAATATTATTCTTTGTTATTAATATTACTAGTAAAATAGTAGTATCATAAAAAGATCTCACGTTAAATTATATAGACGTCGAAGGAGTGAGAAAAGACTGATTTAAAAGTTAAAAATGAAAATGGGACAGTATAATAGTAGAATTAGGAGAAGAACAAGATATGGAGTTTTGAATACCACAGGACAGTAGTTTGGTACTGCGAATGGAGTGAAAAAACTGCTGATGATTTAGTAATAGCACGTGGCGATATAAAAAATGATGAAATAAGCGTGCAACATGGTCTATCGGTTATAAGTAATATGATAACAACTTGATAGTAAACTCAAAAAAAATAAATAAAAGCTATGATTTCGAAACCAGTTGCAGAATTTGAACTACTAGAAACAAAAATAGTAATACATTCGAATGAATGTGTACATTATGTAATTAAGAACGATAAATGCAGAAATCTAAAATGTGAAAAGTAGAAATGGTACACAGTATTAGAAATACTTCGATTGTATACCTACATGTGTAAACAGAATGTATAGATAAAAAAGATAAGAACTATGATAAATACACGCAGGTGCTCAAAATGTTAAAAGTATGGTCACCCTGAAAAATATTGTAAGTCTAGTAATATATATATAAATTTTGTAAAACATTGTAATGATTTAAAAATATGTTCCAATTGTGCTTGCCATAAAATTAGAAACTCTGATAAAGATAATTTAGAAGATAAGTTAACCTAATTTAAGTCTATTAGACAAGTGTGCTCAGAGATTGATCATGTTGCAAGCAGTAAAAATTGTCCTGCGTATGTCAGGAACTATGAGAATCTGAAATCTAATATAAATTTTGGTTCCCCCTTAGGTTCTCATATATTAATGTTAATAATTGCGAAGCAACTCAATTTTCTTACGGACATTTTATAATGAAAATATAGATATCTGTATCCTCTCAGAACCACATTTAGTTAACAACTCTATTTCCATAAATCTTGGCTATGTAAAATATATCAATGATAGGACAGCTATTGTCATTAAGGACTGTATTCTTCATAAGTTATTAATGACTAAAAACACAATATTGTAGCTCTTAATATTAGCAAATTTATTCTAATGTTACTTATCCCCAAATAAACCTAGGTACTCTATAATAAATAATATTGATCACATTATAAAACTTTTTCCAAATTTTGCTGTAATATTAGTTGGCGATTTAAAAAATTCACCGTTGTTACAAGATCTGATGTATAGCAATAAGTCACCAACATTTAGCAATCATAATGGGAAGAGCATCGTAGATTATCTGCTGGTATTACCCAATTAGTAAGCTTCCAAATAAAACAATTTGACCTTGCTTTTCATAAAAATATTTTATTCTCAGTGTCCTATAATTTTGATATACCAGTAATGTATATTTTTTAAGAAAACCAATCCACGGTTCTACAATATTAAAGTTGAAACGGTCAAATTGCGGGGTTTACCATTTGTCGACTGAGACTCGGCTGTTGTCGCCTTCCTGCTTCGTTACACAAGTTCAAACTTATTATTTCTCCTAATTGCTCTCATCCTATAGATACCCATTTAGTGGCCGATGCAGACCATGTTATCCTACAGTGTTCCCGTCGTAGTAATTTTCGTGTTGCATTTTATCAAGCTCTTCACATTTCCTATAAATGTTGCATTTCTCTTAGCTCTTCAAAATGCTGAAGTATATACACGTATACTCTTATATTTTAGATTCTGGTATCATTATTTAATTTTACACATCACTAAATTACTCCTTACAAGTAGCCCTTTCTTATTCATTCCATAATATACAGACATGGGTAAACTGTATGGAAGCCAAACAAAAAAAAAAAAAAAAAAAATGTAAACAAAACAGCGTATTTAATCGAGACTGAACTATGGTATACAAGCACGATGTTTGGTCCAGCAAAACTTACATGGAAAAATAAACAAATTAAAAAAAAATAAGATTAATTAAAAAATATGAAAAAATATCAATTTAAATTTAAAATTAAAATACATACAAACGAATGTGTTCATTTTTTATTAAAAAATAAACTATGGGCTACCTAAAAGGGGGTATGAATATTTAGGTGTGATGATTACGAACAAAACCAAAAAAAGGTTAAATCCGACCAATATCCGCAGATCCATAAATATCCATCTATGCCTACTTTATCTGCGAAAAAGCGCGGCAACACTTTTTGCTACATACATAAAACATTACATTGCGGACATATTCTAGACATAAATATCCGTCTGTAATAATAGATAATCACGTAAAATGGAATTCGCATATAAAATATGTTACAAAAAAATTACAAAAAAAAAACAAAACCGATAGCGTTACAGACTAAGAAACTATGTAATGGAATAAACACATTAACGATGTCATATTGTACTGTAATTGAATCAAGGTCGACATATGGTTTACAAGAATGGAGGATGGCAAGAAAATTATATGAAGAAAATGTAAATGTATTGCAGTATAAATTATTAAAAGCAATATAAAATTGACGAACGTTTAAACAGACAAAATGTGACGAATGTAACAGATATTTATTTTTATATATATATATATATATATATATATATATATATATATATATATATATATATATATATAAATACGAGGGCATCTAACGAGACAAAACTTTACAGAAATAGTGAACAAAGCAATATCACATTATAAAAAACAAAACGTACAGAAATTAATAAAGTGGACAATTATATAATTAAAATGTTTTCAAACCGCATACCGAATGAAATGCTAAGTGAAAATAGACTTAAGCAAAAGTTGGAATTGTGGTTACAGCAGGAAGGAAATATTGAAAACATACGTATAAAAATATAGGAGAACAAAAGAAGGTTTAAAAATGCAACTAGTAGCCTGACAAATCGAGATAAATAATATCGACAAAATAAAGGGGAAATTGAATGTTCATGTATATTAAAAAAATAGTAGTACTAGCAGTATATTGTATTATGATTTTTAGATTGCGGAATGTAGTGATTTTTTATTAATTTCATTACAAAAATTAGTTAAAATCACTGAACGTTATTTTCTTGAAAAAATCACAAAGATTTTTGGCAATAATAACAGCATTATCAAGTTATATTTGAATTAAAAATTAAAAAAAAAAAACACAAAATATAAATTTAAGATCACAAATTTACAAGTATAAAATGAAGAAGAGATAGTTAAAACAATCTGACAGTGACTGTGGTAAACAACACAATCAACTATCAATCATTTAAATATATTTACAAAGCGGTAGCCAGAAAATAATTATTTTTTTTTAAATGGTTGAACAGTGAAAAAATATATTTTATAATAATCAAAAATCAATAGCTAGAAAATAATACAAACTTTTTACAATATACTTTTTAAAAATAATTATTTTGCGTTTTTTTAATCTTTATTTTTATTTTAATTTAAATATCACTTGATAATATTGCCGAAAAGCTTTTTGTATTTTTTTCAAGAAAATAAACATTTAGTGACTTTAACTAACTTTTGTAATTAAATTAATTGCTATTATGGTTATTATTACTATTATTATTATTATTATTGTACATTTGCGAGCACAAGTGAATTTACTTATGTATTTTGTTTTATTTCTATTTTTCATTATTAGAATTACAATTAAAATGTTATTATTATAAAAGAAATAGTATAAATAAGTCTAAAACAAAATTTATAGTACCGGAATTCGAGTAATGGAATTAAAGTATAACTTTAGGTAATAACAGCCTATTAGAAAGGACATACGAAGTCATATTGGTTTACATCTGGATCATAAGTTAATACAGAGTAAACACACTCTTCATATGTCAAACAAATTACGAACATTATCTTTCAATTTTTTGTTACTCATAGTTTACCTATTAAAATTTTACAACGTGCGTTATTTAAGTATGATTTAAGTATGATTTAAGAATCTCGATTTCAAACAAAAATAAATAAATAATAAATTACTCACTTTGTATGAAATGCATTAAATTTTTTTTAATAGTATTTTCAAAATTGGAGTAGAGAATTGTAGATTCTAGAATGCAAAAGTGAATACGCAGTTTTATTGGCTCACTTTTAAGGTGTATATAAGAGCGCGGGCTATATACGCAGGAGTTACAGTGTATAATAATAGGTTCTAGAAATAAGTCTAATTATAAACGAAGAGGCAAATTTTATTTAGCGCGGTAAATACATAATCCTCCTGGAACAGTCTATTTTTAAATTCTCCTATCTGTACCTAGGACAGTTCTTCATTCGATAAAGTGTAATAATTATGCTCATAGGGTGGAAACTACATAATTTCTAAGTCCGCAGCGGCATATAGATAGTTTGTTCGTCTACAAATTCTTTTGGAATGGGAGTTACCAGCTTAAATTGTTAACTTGGTTTTTTGCAGATTTCGACATTTCCGGAATGTTTATTAATATGTATTTTAATTTATTGTTAATTATTAAGTCGGTTTTTCGTTTTAAAGAGGAAAATTTTACATTTCTAGAGAAAAGTACGACGTGGAGATATACCGGTTATATCGTTATTACGAGCTCTGACGTATGAGGGCGTTGTGTTAAGGGAAGTAAAAAAAGAAAAATGAAATGAAGACTTATCGCGTATTAATGAAGTCATTTAAATGCACGATCGGTACGCGTTAATCATCGGGCTACACTGTCGACGTGTATACAAGGCGGTCCTTTGTTTGAACGAAGTAGAAAATAGTTCTAGGATTATCCTTTTTTTTCACGTATAATCGTCTATTTCTTTATATGAAACCACTCCAGCACAAGTTAGAGAGTAGACTGCGAATAAAATAGAATATAAAATGAGGTTAAGATGGGTATGCGTGTTAGTGTAATTGTAAAGAAATACACTTTCGAATGCGCGTGAATATATATACGAACGATTTCATTTCGAAAATGACTTTTCAAATTTGACACACTCAATAGCCATAGTCTGAAAATATATGTATAATATATATATATATATATATATATATATATATATATATGCTTTTTTGGTTGTTTTATTTCGAGCACAACAGGAAGCGATTACAGCTCAGTGACGTGTAGATTAAAATGATTAAATATTAATAAGAAGCTGCATTAGGAATTTATAGAATAATCGGAAAAAACGAGCAACTTCGCGAAATAATATAGAAAGTCGTGCAATTAACTTGGAATTAGGGAATTACGAAGAGAAAGTTGGTGGGCCTTCTGAAGATGGTGTTAGAGGTAAGAGCTAGAAATAAAACTCGGATTAATAAATTCTTAACTAATGAGGAACGATTGAATAATTAAAAATACGACAATTACACAATAGCATTTTACATTTGGACGTTATTGCATATTTGCAAATATTAACTCCAATCTGTTTCCATCAAAATTATATGCTCGTTGTGATGAAGCAGCTTACAGTACGGATTTTCCTCACTTTTTCAAATTATCGCCGGTTCGTCTAACTTGTTGAAAATATTCGCAAATCATAGACAGACACTGCTGTTTTATACATTATATATATATATATATATATATATATATAAATCTACCCCTAGCTGCTTAGCTATAGATAGTGTCACATCGAAAAATTACACGAATGACGCATCAGAGATCGCGACTTAATTATATTTATTTATGATTAAAGTTTCTTTTTATGATTTTCTGCTTTTTCGCGCCTATCACTTTCAGATCGCGGTAACGGGGGAACTATCTACAACATAGGATAGCTGTATCATCAGCAAACGTTGTCACTTCAACATTTGCAGGAGTGGGAATATCTGCCGTATAAATTATGTAGAATAACGGCCCCACCTTCAGGCACACCTGATCTTACTGGATAAATTTGAAATTCTTCTTCACCATATTTAGCGCAAAAGTATCTTTCTTCCAGGTAAGATTGTAACAGTTTTGACAATTTATATGGGAAATAATGTTTGATTTTACTAATCCTTAATGCCTGACACTGTCAAAAGTTTGGCGTATATCTAGAAATATCGCATCTCTAAGTTTCCTTTCTTCCATGGATTTTTCATTCATATTAACTACCCGATGAACTTGCTCGACGGTACTATGTGTTTTCCTAAACCCGAATTGATGATCCGGTATTAGTTTTTTTTTATACTCCACAAGTGGTGGTATTATTTTTATAATTAACTTGGAAAGCGTGGGCAATAATGAAATAGGACGGTACGAGCTTGGTTCTGATGCCGGTTTGTTTGCTTTTTTAATAACCACAATTTGTAAAAATTTCAGTTGGTTTGGATAGTATAGTCTAAGTATAGTATTGAATATATAGGTTAGTATTAAGGGTTTTCTAGGTAGTTCTTTTAAAACTCTTGATGAGATTAAGTCGTAACTTGGTGCTTTTGTAGGATTCAATGATTTAACTATATTTTGTATTTCACCTGGGGATGTAAATTTAACAGGCTTAGATATATCGTGACTATTAGAATTATTGCATGAATTTACAAGATGTGACTGAAATATTTCAGCATAATATTTTCCAAATACTTCAGCTTAAATCACTTCGAGCCCGGCTTCTGTCTTGTTTTCTTATTGGATGAATAGTTTGTTTAGGCCTTTTTAAATTTCTTATTGCTTTCCATAAAGAATAATCATGTTCGACTAATGCTGATAAATTGGCAAGATGTTCTCTAAATTATTATATTTTTTAGATCCGACAGTAAAATTTTAACCCTTTTGATCTGATTATTTAGTGCAGTTTTATCCGCAGGATTTCTGCACATTTGCCATTGCTTCCGTAATTTTCTCTTCAGTTTAACTTCTTTCCTAATTTCTTCAGGATAGTAAATAATTGGATTCGTTAACTTTTGTTGTAGTTGCCCATGCTGTTTGTTGTACTATTTGAATGAAACAGCTTGTTCTATGTATTCTTTCGTTTTTAATGGTATTTTTAAATTTAATCTTATTTTCTAACTGTTTACGAATGTATTGCCAATCGGTATTGCGCAGTTTTGGTTTCCATGATTTCTTGATTATATATCTACTCACTATGAGCATTATTGGAGAATGATGCGATGGTTAACATTTATGATATCAAGAAATATTCGAGAAAAGCCTTTTACTATGAAAATGTCAAGTAGATCCGATAGTCTATTAAGATCAGTAGGCCAGTACGTAGGTGTTCTTGATGAATGAACCCGTATTGTGTGTTTCATCAACAGTCATTTTCAATCTATTTCCCCTAGTTACAGTTATTCTCGATCTAAAATAAAGATCTTTGGAATTGAAGTCGCCTCCAATTATATGTGCCTATTGCCTAATGTTTTGAGTAAAATGTTTTTTTGTAATATTATGTCTCGGTGGACAATAAACAGCTGAAATTGTGAAACGTTTATCATGTCGCCCATCAATTACTACACCGGATGCTTGTAGGTGACGAAATTCATATTTCTCTAATTCATAATGCTTTACGTTATTTTTTATTACGATATACCTGTAGCGCCGTGTGCTGTACCGTCTGGATGATTTGTGTGCTATATCAAACGCAACATGTTTTATATTAGTTAAGTGTGTTTCAGATATTAGAAGCACATCGATGTTGTTTTGTAAAATGTACACATTGGAATGAAGATATTTATGTAGGAGGTTAGCCGGGTTTTCTTATTACCGTGATCTGTGAGAACTTTAGCTGTACGGGAAAATATGCGAGTCTTATTATTTACATTCAGTATTTTAAGGGTTAAAAAATTGTATAACCCATGTGCTTTCTTCGGGTTCGTGTTTTTAATGATGATTTCTATTTCTTAGGGAGAAGTTTACGAACATTGAATAGGAAATGTTTAATTTTCAAATTGTTTCTTATAAATGAAATTAGGTTGGTTGAATCCAAAACTTTATTCGTTTATTGAAGCGGGTAGTTGAATGCGATCCATGCTAAAGTCTTATGGCATTCTGACTTTTCGAAAAGGAAATTTATAACAGACCCTATAGCAGTGTGTTTTCAAATTCACGGCTAAAGCGTATGGAATACAAAGCTCATTGCCACCGGCATCAGTAAGAACCTGGATAAAATTTTATCTATCCTCGCTCCTGTTCGTCTCTAATCCTCCGAACGAATGTGTTTCAATTTTTCCTCTCCACTGTATCCGATTGTATATTTTCAATCATATCCATTCATCCGGTGTTCCGCCTATTTATGAATAATCATAACGTGTAGAGTGCTCGTTTTGCGTAGTATGCTAATAACTTGCTAGATGGTCTACACGTTTGGATGTCTCGTTTGAAAAAAGGGGAAAATATACGTTTCGTTTAATTTTCAACTATAGCGTATGTCTAAAAAAACACATTTAGAACTTTACGTTACTTATATTTCGCTTTCACCATCCGTAAACGTCACACACTGACTTCCTTTTTACCATATTTATGATGGATAACGATAAAATGAAATAGGAAAAATAATCATAACTAGTTACGATTGAAGGTCGTTGTAAAACAGGGAGACCTTCAACGAGATATTTTGACAGAGTTAAAAAAAAAATTACAGGAGCTCAATCGATACGGGACGTAATAGACGGGCCAATAAATCGGACCCAACGGCGGAAAACACATTTGTTCGTGAAGATCCATAGCATCACAATGTTCGGTAAGAGCCACGATGATGAATATTCCGGTTAATCGACTCGTGAAATTTCGCGGTAAAAATTCGTCTCTGTTTTTGAAGATTTCAATACAATATAGGAGGTATAAACAATCTGCAGTTAGAAATTGGAAAAGGCAATGTTGAAAAAAAAAACACGAAAATTATCGAAAAGTTGTTTAAAAAAAAGTTCGTTGGTAAACAGCACCATATAGTTAAAGATGTAGGAAATTGACGGAAATATAATGAAAGTCAAACATAATGAACAACAAGTCAAAGTTTCTGTCACTCTGGCATCTTACTACCAACTTCGACGATTATATTAAAGATCTCGTTAAAACAATTTTGTCTCATCGTGTGATTCAGCAACATTTCAAATAGCTCTGTTTTTACCGGTTTCTCTATTGAAGATGTACGAAATGCAAAAGTATCGCTTCCAAATGAGCCAGAATAAATAAAAATATTTACTTTTTCTTGAAACATTTTCGTTTGATCAATCTATAACACTGGCTAATTTCCTTAAACATTATAAACTAATCCCCAATAATTTCGAATTTTGACTTGAAAATCGTTTTAGTCTTTTTCGTTTGTTTCGGCCTGTTCCGTTATTATTTTCGTTGATAACACTTTTGTTTTCAAAATACGAAGTATCAAAATTTGACCTTTAGCTTCCATTTTGATTTTTAATCTGCAAAAATTAGTTCGTCGCGTGTGTTTCTCGTTTGCGTCAATTTGTGCCGTTCTTAGCAAACGTACAAGGGCTCTCCAATCAGATTCGAAGTATCAAGCCAGATCTAGAAAGTATTCTGAATAAGTAATTGCATTTGTCAGAAGTTGGAATGTTAGTTGGATAAGTGTTATCATCAACGATAACTTCTCACAGAAAAGGTAAGTTAACAACTTCGCAATCAATACTACATTCACCGAACACAGAAAAATCGCACTCGTCACTCACGATAAAAGTTAGACTAACATCAATGACGACGTCTCCCAAAAAACCTAGAAATAACTTAAATCCGTCCGAAGGAATGTTTTTTTTTTTACCACTTAATATTACGCGCAAGTCATCCGTATAAGAGATCAACTCACACGTAGCATTATTTGCAAGACCGCTATAGATTATTATATTAGCTAAAAAAAATTTTTATCGCTGAAACCATTGTTCGCCGTCAGCGTGGAGGTTTTCGGTTTGTGTTGAGACAATTTGGTAAATCAACGTAGTCTAAATTTCTTTTAATTATCCGTAAACCTTCGTTAGAGGTCCAGATTTTACGAAAAATAGTTTACAATATTATCGTAGTAAAGACGCGACTTAATGATTACCCACAAGTTCTATACTGAAAATTCAGTAACGACTAAAATACACGTGACATTCGAAAGCACCCAAAAGCGATCCCTACACGCGCATTTAATACAATGTACATACACAAGTACATATATATATTTTATGCACATATCATTGCTCGAAGAATAACTCAGTTACTCACCCAAAATTAAAAACCTGATCGAAAAGATTATATCGACCGTCGGTAAGATTATTTCCAGGTGGTATAAAATTTACTGTGAATAGTTTTGTGTGTGGCAGTCCAAAAAGTTCGCGGTAGGTAATCCCGGATCAGTGTAATCTGACAGGTCACGATCGCGTGTAATAACAATAGTATTGTCATCGAATCTCCAAAATAAAACGAGGTTAGAAGGTTTCAAAAAGCTGCACGAACATTCTTTGCTCGATTCCGCTACCACCTTGGTCAATGATACTGCATTGATACTGTTCCGATCATATATATATATATATATATATATATATATATATATATATATGGTGTCAATGTCAATTCGTGAAAACCTAGTACTTTCCCTGAATAATCTCTAGCCAACCCCTAAATTTTCCTCTCGCTCGAATACCCAAAGATAGATTACGTCCTTGTGGTTAGTTCGTCGTCATACCGTGCCGGTACTAGTGTAACATGTAGTAGTAGTTGCAGATAGTATTGACAAAGGTTAAAGATAGTTCTTTTACTCTTAGTTAATACGCGAACACAAACATGCGGTACATTGCACTCGTTTTACACTTCGTTGATTATCAACATTATATATACATATATATATATATATATATATATATGTGTATGTATGCATTATTTACGGTGTATACGCGTACATGCGTATCATCTTTTTCTATCGCACTGATAATACTGAGTTTTGTACTTTTATCTCACTCTGATATGCAGTCCGGACGACTGTTTTATAATCCGCAGGATTAGGAATGACAAGATCCACATTCTTTTCGTTTGCTTTTTCGATCTTTTCCGTCTGTATACCGTCCAACAAGTTTCAACCGTTATTTGCACGCGGTTATACGGATACATCGAGTGCGACAAACATCTCCCTCCAATCGACGTCTAATCACTCTATCGGAAAAACTAAATCGCCTGTGTTCCATTCCCCTCTGCCCGATGATGCTGAAAACTTCGCTATACGGGGGTTGTTTATTAATCCACTTCTGATCACTAAGCGTATATAATTCCCCATTTTGATAATATAAAGTGTACGAGGCATGAGTATATGTATATATATACATACATATATATATATATATATATATATATATATATATATATATATATATATATGTATATATGTTCTTCAACATACAAATGACCAGAAACGCTAATACCGACGTTCGAGAAGAAAGTATGTACGATACATATTCATAATCAGAAATTAGTACAGAACTAAGATTTCTTCATTCGATTATATTCTATATGAAATAAATATTAATTCCGTGAAATATACAGATCGCGTGTACAAATTATGGCGTTACTATTGATTAGAACAACCTTTACCACGTAAAAAGTAAAATTAAAACAAATACAATAATTATAAAATGACGAATTCATACGCTTATGAAGGAGACAGCGCTAAAACTTGTACGCAAAGATTTGGCAAAACAGTCGCTGTTTAGTTTGAACGATCGATATATATATATATATATATATATATATATATATATATATATATATATATATATATATATATATAAATATACACAATTTATATATAAAAAATAAAATAAAATGCAAGAAAATACTTAATTTAGATGTACAATATCACGGAAAATAGCAAAGTGAAAAAACAGATAAGCGCATCCTAATTACTACAAAACGTTTTTTTGCTCAAACCTGGAAAGGTTGTACATCAAAAACAATGAAGCATTTGGTCGCAAAAATTACATTCGCCAGTTCAACATAATACTATTAATTCCTGCACTTCCTATAATCCACCGATCCCGCCATGCAAAATGCCAAACTCGGAGGTGATAAACATCTAAAAGCTATTATTAAACAGGTAATATGCTCATTAGAGCGTGTCAAACAAGCGCACTAGTCGAGTTTAAGCAGCAGTGGCGAAGCCAGAGGGAGGTTTTGTGGGTCTGAACCCCCCCCTGGAATCAATCTGATAATAGCAAAATATATACTCGTCGTTAATTGCAGTTTTGCATTTGTTGAACCTATTTTCTTTTTCATTTATTTTATTTAAATTTCGTTGTTTTTAAAATAAATAAATAGTTTTGTAACATATTACAAATAATAATTTTATATTATATGTAACCTTGTTCATCTGTTGATTTCGTTTTAGTTACATTGTTACTGGCTGTCGCTGTTTTATTTTAGCTCGCGTCTAATAAGTATAAAAATAACTCTTTGGATTGCTTAGGGCTTTTTAACCTACTTGAGTTTTGGTTATTTCCTTAAAGTTCAATTTAACTTGGGTTTACTTTTATAATTTAGTTTTGTTTAAACCCCCATCTTCAACCAAGTCTGGCTACGCCACTGTTAAGCAGCAACAAGTTACGACAGATCAAAATTGGCATCTGGACAACATCGTACAGCAGAAATAGACAAGAAGAAATGACTCTAGCCAGGATACGAATCGGTCACACTAGGCTAACGCAGGTCTCACTGGTCAATGAAGAAACGCAGGCGTTATTACTGCCAGCTCTCTGCACTAACGATAGGATCTCTGAGCGACAAATTATTATTACTATGTAATAATATTTACTTTTTCATTTTCATAAATATAAGACTTTAATTTTATACACTGTATCGTGGAATGACCCGAGTAGTCGAACGTCGTTAAATAAAATGTATAAATAAATAAATAACATATTTGATTACAAAGAAAAATGTAGTGATTTTAAATATTTTTATTTTAGCTTTTTTACGATTTAATAATAAATTTATAGAGACGAAATTTAAAATACTAACCCTCGCAAAACATAACGCTTAAACCTTTTATGTATATATTTTTTTTTTTCAAAAATCTTATCCATTTATTCAGTGTGAAAATATTGCTGAATCTATCGATAAATTTTATTGATATGCGAAGTTGAAATATTGCGCGCTATTTTGTGCTTAAATTCGACTTTAATATAATTCTACAGCGGTGATTTCGAATTATTTTACTAAATTAGAATTAACTTTTACTAACACTAAATCGGTCATTATAACATAGTCGGTTTTATAATATTGTTTCTCGTAGCATAAGATGGCCCCACCAACGGTACAGGCAACTAATATGTTATATACGCGAGTTTATTCTTATTATTGAACACTCGTATCCGAGTTAGTCATTTTGAATTTCGACCCTCGTATGTAAGACAAGTTTCATTTGGCCTTTTAAATTCACAAACTGAACACGTCACTCGGGTTATCCCTAGACGCGCTCTAATCGTATTTTGTCAGCTTTTTACGACTGTTTCCAATTTGGTTACGCAGATATTCTTCTAAAATTTCTTTCGGAAGCCTTCGCTTCTCAATCTATGTGTAAATATCGTATTATTTCGGTCTTTATAGCGCCTTTCTTTTGTCAAAAATTGTATCGAAACCTATCTGGAGTTATGGCGCAGAAATTTGAGGACGTGCACAAAAATCAAATAAATGGATAATCCGAGAGGCGTTACGGTTAATTTACCGAAAGTCGTGGTATGTGTCCAATGAAGCTATACTTCAGTATTTAAACGTAGATACCGTTGAAGAAAGTAAACAAGCTCTGAAACACTTAACAGCATCACGTCTATATACGGATGCGACGTCTATGCGAGTAAAAAGAATAAATATTTTTTTTTACATAGTACCTAGTATAAAGAGTAAATACTAATTAACTACTTAATCGATTTAACCTAATAGGATAGGAAGAAAAAATAAAATGAATAAAATAATCTTTTCCCATTGGATTAGATCATCATTTTGGTCGGTACTGCTGCACCTCTGTGTATCTTCAATACGAGTAACATCAGTGGCAGAGTTCGAACGGTTTCTTCCGTTTGAGTCTGCGAAGCAGGTTCTCCGTTTCCAAGAGCTGGATAACCTCAGGATTTGGATGTCTGGATAACCTTTTTTCATGATTTACCGCTATTTTCTTGATTTCCTCATTAACAGGCGTTATACTAAGATCTCTATGTAGATCCGTATTTCGGATGTACCAGGGTGCATTGACAATACATCGCAGCACTTTATTCTGAAATTTTTGTATAATATTTATATTTGTTGGTTTAGTGCAACCCCATAATTGTAAGCCATAGGTCATAACCGGTTTCAACATCTGATTGTACAACAACAGTTTATTTTGAAATAAAGTTTAGATGTTCTACCAATTAGCCAATACATTTTGCTGTATTTTAATTCGAGTTCTTTCCTTTTTTTTTTGACATGCTCTTTCCATCTTAGTTTGGCATCTAGTGTCATGCCTAGGTATTTCGCAGTATTACCGTGTTGTATTAATTTACCATCGATTACTACCGAAATATATGGCTCTTTTTTATTGGTGAAATTTAATTTTGTTTCATTTAATTTTATCTGCCACCGTTTAGACCATTCAAATATATTGTCAATGGATTTTTGCAGTGTTTTAGTTGCTTCATCAACATTGTTACCTACGCACATAACCGATGTGTCATCAGCGAAGGTTGCCGTTATAGCATCAGCGGAGCATGTCACTCGTGTAAATTAGGTACAGAACTGGGCCAAGTACACTGCCTTGTGGTACACCAGCTTTGATTTCTCTAATGCTCGAATAGCTTCACATTTAAAACTCTGAAAAATCGATCCGAAAGATAGGATTTTAGTATTTCTCTGCAGTTTACTGGTAGTAATTTGTCCAGTTTGTCGAACAGCCCATCGTACCAGACTTTATCAAAGGCTTGCGCCACGTCTAAAAAAACAGCCGAGCAAACTTTTTTCTCTTCAAGTGCTTTTTCAATTATGTGCATAATTCTATAGACTTGATCCACGGCAGAGTGTTTGTTGCGAAATCCAAACTGGTGTTTCGGTACGAGTTTGGCCCTCTCGATAATTGGGCTTGTCCTTTTTAGTAACAGCTTTTCAAATAGTTTTGCAATGGTTGGTAATAATGATATTGGTCGATATGATTATGTCTTTTCCTGGTTTTGGTATCAATATTACCTCCGCACATTTCCAAATTCTAGGGATGTATTTCAGTCTGATCACAGATCTAGTTTTATCGTTTCATAGTTTTTGTAAGGTTAAAGCATCGCTGGATCTGCACATGGTTATTAATAGATACTATTTATTAGATAGCCTCTCATCTGGCTAGTTATAAATTAGTACTTGAAAACAAATTTGCACTTCGGTCTTTATGGCACTTTATTTTTGCCACTTATGAGCTCTACGTATAGGATGTATTTCGTCACTCTAGAAACGTCCGTGTGTACAACATACCCTACCTAGGGTAGTTGCAATTTGCAAATCAGTTGTTCTATCGGCACGCGGTTAGAACGATGTGTAAAACTTATTTATCTAACATGTAATTCGTACATGTTATGAGTAAGACACGCCGTAGTAAGCGATACTGGAATCTCTCCAGAATTTTTATATGTCGCTCATTAGCGTTGTATCGTTCGTTGCCAAACATCGCGCGACTATATATTATGAACTAACATTCGAAGCACCGATTATAAGTAAAACCAAGTGCAGTGTCAGTGTCTTCCAAGAGTTCTACGATGATGAAAAGTTTTATTGCCGCTAACTGGGGTTCGAACGCTTGACCGTTGTTTTGACAGTTGTCGAGTTGTCTTCTAGCGTCACTCCGCCTTAAAATTACTTCATATAATTATATTAATAATCGCTTAACGAAATTAATTCGTCGCTTAAACGCGATCGTTAAATTAATAAAATTTCTGATTAAATTATTTTAAATTTAACAATTTCTATACCATACGAAAAAAGAACTCGTAATTAATCCCAATTCGTTCGAGATAGTTTATATGTATAACCGCCGATCAACCTCAATTTCCTCCTGACGAGTAGTGGAAAATGTTGCTAGAGATAAAATATAAAAATAGGGAAATCGAAGTAACCGACTATTTAAAATGTAAACGTAGATTCGAAAATAATACGTTAGTCGGAAAATTAAAAAAAAAAAAAAATGTATTAAAAAAAATTTTTTTTAATAACCAAAAATGGAGGACGCAAAAAAAAAAGGAAACTAACTACGTTGAACCTTATACAAACAATAATCTAATTTCGTTAGCAGCAGCATTATACTGTTTTTACATTGAAAAGAAAAAGTTGATGATTTTATATATATATACGTGTATATAAATGTATGTGTGTACGTATTTGATATATATATATATAAATTCCTCTTTTCGATTATTACCAGGGTATGCTCTTTACATTGTTACTCCCGTTTCAGCGTGAGCGAAATGAATTTAAATCAACTTTGTTGAAATTAAAAATAAGGAAATTGTATAACAATTTTTGAATACCAGTTTAATTTAGTTCAATCCGAATTTTACGTATACTAAATACATTCTCCCTACGTTACTAATATATATTACGTATTTATGTAAGCTTTTAATAGTTTTGAACATTGAATTCGTAACTAGAAAACTATATCTACGCCACGCAACCACGTCAAAATCTGCGCGGTAACTTCACGTACATCTTAAAATGACCCGTCGAAAACTTTGCTCCGGGTTGATATGCTCTATATTGTTAACAGTATCTCCTCGCCGATTTATCGTTTTTATATCGTACAAATTAAACTTCGTTACTAATAACGTGCTACGTGCGTCGTTAGGTTACTTAAAACATTCGTTAATACGCTCTCGCATCCTAACGTTACAAAACTCACATCTGACAGCTTATATCTAGGTCCGTGTGTGTGTGTGTGTTTAGAGAAAAGAATGACGAAGAATTAGGAAGATTTTTTTTTTCATTTCGTAAACGACATTGTATAAAATATTTTTCCTATAACACACATAAGATAATAAAGCTCATTTTTCAAAAGAGGGAAAATATATGAACTAAAAAATAGATATTTAAGGGAAAACAAAGGTTTTAATGAAAATAATCATAATAAATAGTTTAGAAATTGCTTTTCGAAAACATATGGCTTAACTTCTCTCACGAAAAAAACCATCACCTAATCGTTACTCGCCACTCCTTCGTTACTGACACACCATTTATCCTCGATGTCTTATCATTTGAAGGGTCCAAAGTAAATGAATCCCGTTTTTTTACTTATATATATATATATATATATATATATATATATATATATATATATATATATATATGTATATATATATATGTATATATATATATATACATGTATAAATTAGTTTGTACGCGGAGTCTACATCGTAGGGTCGAGACTGCTCGAAATAATGAAAGAAAAAAATCATCCACTTCACCATTAAAGGTAAAACCCCCATTTTTTTTCGAATTACAACGACGACTTTATTTAATAGGTTTTTCTATGTACATCTAATTAGGTAATAACGATTTTTTTTTCGTATCTCTAAACGTAAGCGATTTATAGTTCGAAAACCGATTTTGGTATAGTCCTATATATACACGTATATAACGATATATAGACATATAATTAACATATGCTAAAAGCATTAAATCGGTCGAAAAATTTGTCAAAATCTTAAACTCGCGATTTCTGGTTACCGGTTAATTTTGGTAACATTTACGTTATTACGTAAATAACAGATCTTTAACCCGAAACTATCTATCATCCATATCATCCAACTATCTTCGCGTCTATCCTATCGTCCAAGCTTTCGAACTGTAAAATAAGACGCTCTGTTTCAATCAATTTCGCTTAAATATTCGCGTTGCTCCATATTAATGATCGTTTCTTTTCCATACGCGCCAATATCGCCGATCCTATTCCTTCTTTCATATCCTATATAATCACTTGCTATTACGCTTCCTACATATATTTATTTCTTTTATTAATGGGCGGTCAATTTTTACGTTTATTTCATTATTTATTTCTTTATCTCATAATCGATGTATTATTTTCGTTTATCTTCGTGTTCTAGATTCGTTCGATTCATTTGATTTAGGGCAGGTTTTAGGTCTCCTTCTTTTCCTGCCAGCATAGTATCATCATCATCATCGTCTGCAAACAAGACGATGTTTATTTTCTTTCCCCTATAGTATTTATTTATTTATTTATTTACAATAATTGGGCTTAAGTCTAATAACCAAAATTACCCATTGTGTGCACTGTTAAAAATTCAAAACAAAGAAAATAAATTTAAAAATGAAAAGAAAAACGACTTAAAGACTAATTTTAGAAATAAAGACGCAGGTGGCCAGAGACGTGAAGATATTCAGGGCCAATAAGTAAGCCACCGAGTAGGGGGGTAAATATTTAATTGTAACATTTTTTTTATAAAGGTAACCTCTGGAATACAAATCACAAGCAAAAATCACATGATTAGCATCGGCTGTATTTCCCGCATGCACAGGGCAGTATAAAGAAGTCGAGCTGAGAGATTTTTAGGAGGCGTAAGAGTGAAAGTGGTTGTTGGGAAGGGAGGTTAGGTTGGATGGATCTATAAAAGTCAAACCGTCTTTTACAAAACATAGACTTCCATCGATGAAGAAGGTAAACAGGAGGAGGGAACCCTCGGAATGAGAATACCCTCCAATGCACCAAGTTTTGCAGGCCGATCACATACTTCATTACCTTGAATACCCTCATTCCCCTATCGCAGTTCCCTTATTACGTTCCTTTTTACATTTGAAACTTATTGCAGTCACACCACGCACCTTTATCAGATTAAATCAAAATTAGGACACTATATAACAACGGTACAAAAAATTATACGAGAAGAAGTCGAGATTATAGACGCACAAGGCTCGCATCATATTGCTGAATGGAGATCCTCCATCAAACTTCTGCGCATGTAATACTCAATTAACAAAATAAAACACGTGCTATTAGAATGTAAACAATATAACTCGAAAATAACACTATACAATCATTATTACAGGATAATCCGCGAATAATTTAAAAACTCCTAAAGATCCGAGAATGCGAACAGTTAAACGTAAAGATAAAAAAGTCGGAAGAGAAAAGACCGCGAACCGCTTTCAGCGGCGATCAATTGAATCGTCTGAAAAAGGAATTCGCAGAAAATCGTTATTTGACCGAGAAACAACGTCAAGAATTAGCTAATGAACTCGGACTGAACGAAGCGCGAATTAAAATTTTGTTTCAAAATCAAAGGAAGCAAAAGCAGGGGACGGGTCGTTTGAGTAGATGTTCATGAGAAAGTAATATGTGACGAAAATGGAGCCGACTGAGTGCTATAAAATTAACAGGTGTTTTCGCATTAGATTAGTAAGATAGAAATTATGGTGGTATGAATTCGAACTCCGTTGCCAGTTGGTAGTGAACGAAGTGTATTTAATACTGAAGGTGGCATGGATTGTTGGAACACAGTGTAGAATGGATTACCATAGCTACCGTTTCGTTACCTACGATTATGACCTGGAATACGATTAAAAAAAGGATTTTTTTACCTTGTGTTCTTGAGAATTGCTACAGCAGCGTGAGAGTCCGTCACAATTAGTATTTTGGTATCAGTAGGGTTTAGGAATATGAAGATAGAAGAATATACCGTGTAATTCTGAATCATATGTAGAACAAGCATCGTGCAATCGAATGGAATTTTAGTTGGCATATATAACGGACCCGGTTGTGTGGCTACCGTGCTGTATGGGTACCGTGCTGTATGGGTACCGTGCTGTGTGGCTACCGTGCTGTGTGGTGTGTTCCTAGATGATGCGATACCTTAAAACATTTATTTTAAAACTAGAGGGCTAATAGAAGAAGAAGAGAAGAGCTTTATTTTACACGTATAAGACATGCGTAGCATATTCTTAATGTTAAATAGATACCTCAATATTTTTCAGAGTAATATATTAGAGCAAATAAGAAAATATACTATAAACATTCGGTTATACAGGAAAAAGCAAATTTAAAATACAAGAGAAACAAAGAAAATACGATAATACGGCAGAGGTTAGTTAAATATGTACGTACATGCGTATGTACACACACATTCATATAATCACCTATACATGCACGCGCATGTAACTGTATAAATAAAAATAATCGAAACTAAAGGATAAATGTTGAATATATTGGAGAGTAGTGATTTTATAAATTATAAACCAAACAAATCATAAAACAATTTGATCTCTAAAGTTTTTTATTGCAGGATGGAAGGAGCGAAAAGGAAGTTAGAAGAAGAATAGCCCAAGCCAAAAACGCGTTCAATAAAAAGGGAACCTTGCTCCCTTCCAAAAATATTTCATTGACACGAGAAAATTATTTATCAAAACCTACATTTGTAGCCTGGCATTATGTACGAATCCTGGATTATTTTGAAAAGAGATATATCCAAACTACAGACGTTTGAATTGTTGTGCTACAGAAGGATGATGAAGATATCTTGGACCGAAAAAATCACGGATAAAGAAGTACTCCGAAGAATTGGAGAAGAATCAAGAATAATGACAGCAATAAAAAAACGAAGAAACGGTGTGATCTATCACTCAGACACTCTTCTTCGATCACAAATTTAATTGAAAGAAGATTAAACGGCAATAGACCAAAAGAAAATCAAGTTTATGGAGAGCATATTACAGAGAAGAAGCTATGCTGAAGTGAAAAACTTGGCGCATGATAGAACATTACTGAACAGCCATGTTGTCCAGCAACCAAATGGTTGAGGAGAAAATGAATGAATGAATATCTGCTTTCGTTATCTGTATCTGGATACCGTGACCTTATGTAATTACCAGACGTCGTCACTTGTGTCGACAATGCGCTAGATTCATAATTTGTCGTAAATCGTTCTGTGTTTCCTTTATCAACGATCAGCATTGAACATTTCTGTTTGTTCAGCTTTGAACCACTTCATTGCCCACTGCCACCATGCCTAGTACTAGTTGAAGTTTTTATTACTCTGTAGTAACACCGTATCATCTAACAATCTGATATTAGTAAGTTTTTTCCCTGCAACAGGTATTCTTCCTTTTCAGACATCCTCTGCTTGTCTTATAATTTATTCTTCGTAGATGTTGAAGACAATCAGTGATATGTCAACAGCCTTGCCGTACACACTTTCTTACTGAAAACTTTTTTCCAACATTTCGTTCTCTAGTTTAATATAGTCTTTATTATTTAAGTATAATTTTTTTAGCAGTAGATAAATTAGATATTTTTGTGAGTCCATTTTTACTCAAATTTGTCACATTAACGTTTTCGAAAGCTATCTGATAGTTCAGAAAACAAAACCGTGTTGGGTTATTATATTCATTACACTTTTTAATTATTTGTTTCATATTTAATATATATCGAAATAAATGAAAATAACAACAAAACACGTGATATGTTTTGAAAAATCGAAACAAATAACAAACGACTTTAAGCTTCAACGTGTAGTAAAGAAAAGAATAAACGGGAAAAATTGCTCCTATCACAGAATTCAACTACCCGGACGAAAACCAAGGAATAATTTTTCCGTACATCGAACATGCCACGCTAAATGACTATTTTAAATTCCTTCTTCCCAGTATCATGCAATCAAAAAAAATTATCGCGGCGTCCCGAATTAGTGGCAATCGTGTATTAACATTCCTCAAATCGCCCAATAATGTAGTCGATTTTATGAGCGCTGGAGGTACCATAACCATCAATGATCATCGTATCGAAGCTAGACGATTATCTCTATCTACAAAAAAGATTGTTTTATCTAACGTATCAGCGGTAGTCCCAAATACTTTATTAGAACACCACCTTAAAACGGTCATCGGCTTTACTCTCGTTTCCCCAATCGTCATATTGCGTGTCGATCCGTCCGACGACGAATTTAGTCATATTATCAGTTGGCGTAGACAATTTTACACGACAAATTTTAATGAAATCACCGTTCCTCCATTCTTCTCAAACCATAATTACACAATTTTCATCAACACTGACGATTTGCACTGCTTCATCTGCAAATACCCACAAAGCAGCATCGTGTCCATCAAACACCGTCAACTTTGACGTCTAACCCCCGACAGATAGAAGGAAAACTGACGAGACGCCCAACAATGCAGCACCGTTCCAGCCTCCTACAGAACGAAGGAAAACTGAAGAGACGAAACAACCAACTGAAGCAGAAATTGCGGATCTAGCCAACGTCATGACAGTAGCATCTAATGTCACAAAGAAACGTGGTTTACCTACATCGCCCACAGACTCTGATAATGGAAAATCAATGGTAGTAAAGCGATTGCATGTTAAATTAAAAAACACAATTTTATCTAACACACAACACAGTAACTACTCAATCTGGCCCTTTACCTCCAATCAGCCTATCTGCTATTACCTCCAATCCCGACAATTCACTCTCTCCGCCATCCAGTATCAATCGATCTCGTTCACCCACGCCACTCACCCATGCCGTCCCTAACAATCGCTCTCGTTCCGCATCTTTAGCTGCAAGAAATCAAGTTCTAGAATTCCTTGCCAATTCTTTGCAGCCAACTAACGAGGACAAAAATGATGACGAAATCGATGCCATGTATGATACTCTGCATGCAATCATTAAAAAGTTCAAAAGACATGACCTAACTCTAGTAATCGGTGATTTTAATGCAAAAGTTGGAAACATGAAAACACTGAATGTCACAGGAAACTTTGGACTTGGAAATAGAAATGAAAGAGGTGAAAAATTAGTGCAGTTTTGTTCTCAAGAAAAATTTGTCATTAAAAACACTTACTTTAAGTTACCGCCTAGACGTCTATACACATGGAGATCACCGCAGGATTCACCGGAAAAAATAGTAAAAAATCAAATAGATTATATTATAGTAAATAACCGATTTCAAAATAGTTTTACAAAGGTATCAACATATGGTCGCTAGAATTAATGTTCGGTATAAAGTAACTCGTAAGAGTCAAAGAAATATACAGAGACTAAACTTAGGAAATCTCGAAGAATCCAAAATAGGAGAAGAGCTAACAGAGAACTGCTTGCAAAGATTACCAACAGAAAAGGAAATAAATGAAATCAATGGTGGTGAAATTAATAACATGTGGAATATAATCAAGGACGAAACAGTCAAAACTGCAAAATAAGTACTCGGTGTATCAAAGCTCACAAGTAATAAGCCATGGATGACAAAAGAAATTTTAGAGCTCATGGAAAAAAGAAGAGACTCGAAAAATAGTAATGATATGAACAAATATAAATCCATTCGTAAAGAAATAGGTAAAAAAGTTAAAACTGCCAAATTAGAATGGGTAGAAGAACAATGTGAAGAAGCACAGAAATTATTAATGTTGCACGATTCTTTTAACTTTCATAAGAAAATTAAGGTTTTAACTGGTACATATAGGAAATCTAAATTAGCAGCATTAAGAAACAATAAAGCAGAATTAATTGTTAATCAAGACGAATTAATTTAAACTTGGAAAACGTATGTCAAAGAACTGTTCTATGATCAAAGGCCATCCGCAGTTTCACCTAGTATAAAATCTACGCATAAGTTAACGGGACCAGAAGTACTTGAATCAGAAGTCAAGGAAACAATGAAAAATATGAAAAATATAAAAACTCCTTGGCAAGACAATTTACCAGCTGAAATAATTAAATGTTTAGATACCCGAATGTTGACTGCACTTTTTAATAAAGCATATGAAACTGGTGAAATACCGGAGGATTGGTTGAAATCAACATTTATTCCAATACCGAAGAAACAACACGCAAACAATTGTTCTGAATTCAGATGGATCTCAATAATGAGTCACACGCTAAAGATGTTTTTAAAGATAATACACCGACGGATATATAGTAAATGTGAAGAGCAAAGTGGAGAAATGCAATTTGGTTTTCGTAGGAATCTAGAAACAAGAGAAGCAATATTTACCATGAAGATATTATTACAGAAATGCTATGATCATGATCAGAATGTATATATATATATATGCTTCATAGACTATGAAAAAGCGTTTGACACCATCAGACACCAACCACTAATGGATATTCTTCGTGAGATTGGCATTGATGAGAAAGATAGAAGAATAATAAAACATTTATACTGGAAACAAGAAGCCAATGTTCGTATTGATGGAAGACTAGAGACTCCGAATATTTAAATCTTTAAAGGTGTACGACTAGGCTGTGTATTATCGCCATTTTTATTTAATCTTTATTTAGAAAAGATCTTTAAGATAGCATTAACAGATGAGAATGCTGGTATTAAAGTAAATGGAAAAATAGTTTGAAACATAAGATATCCGGATGATTCGGCCATCCTGACTGGAAATTTGATGGACTTACAGCGGTTGATAAATAAACTAAACAAGATAGGACAGGAATTTGGAATTAATATTAATGTGTCCAAAACAAAATTTATGGTAGTTTTCACAAACTGCGGGCGAAGCACTATATGTAAATGGAAGAAATATTGAAAAAATAGAGAAATTGAGATACTTGGGCTCAATAATCAATTGCAGATTGAATTGTGATGAAGAAATCAGAGTGTCCGATGTGGAATAGCCAAAGATGTATTTAGAAGACTCAGGTAACGTACTTCTGCAACCAAACTTCCCCTTACCTACAAGGTTAAAGGTCATCGATAACTATATATGGCCGGTATTACTATACGGCGTGGAGACATGGTCGATAAAGAAGAGATCTGAAAAACGGCTAAAGGCAATGGAAATGTGGTTCCTGAGGCGTCTGCTGAGAATATATTGGACAGAAAAAATAACAAATGCGGAAGTCTTGAAAAGAGCAGCAGTTAGCAGAGAATTATGGCATATCATACGGATAAGAAAAATTTCATATTTCGGTCACATAATTCGTGGACAATAATACCGCATATTACAAACTATATTACAGGGTAGAATAGAAGGAAAACGGCCAAGAGGCAGAAGAAAGTCCGAATGGATAATGAACATAAAAGATTGAACAGGAATAAATGGAATTGGAGAACTAATGGAAGCAGCAAGAAATAGAACACTAAAAACAGCCAACGCGTCAAGGACGTAAGGCACTAGAAGAAGAAGACTATTCACTATGTTTGTAAAATCTTAAAGGTATACATTAAAAAGCAATGGAGCTAAAATGGAACCTTGAGGTAAACCATTGTTTATTCTTCGCCATCTGCTACTTGATATGCTCCAACAAACCAATAAAATAGACGAGGGTGTGATGCCGAAGATAGAAATGTTTGAATTAGAATCAAGAAAACGAAGCTAGAAACGAAGATCAGATACTAGTAGCGGCATTCTTAAGAGTATTACACCGAGATGTAGATTTTTTTAAAACCTTAGCGCTTGTTCCAATGCCCGAAAGGAAGTGCTTTTTTTTTTGCTAATAATAAAAGTATAATCTTGTTTTTCGTTTTTTTTTTTTTTTAAATATTAAAAGAAAAAATTACATACTGTTCCTTATTAGAGCGAATGGTAACCGGTATGGAAAAAACTCCTGATAACTAACTCCGTCGTCTCCACTACCGTTACGTATAACGAGAAATATAATAATAGGAAAAGACCGGTAGGAATTTTTCGAAATATCTAAAACGGTCATGTCCCTTCGGACATTTTCTTCTTCTCTGAATTACACAGTAATCTCGACTACTATCATATATATATATATATATGGCCAGTTTCAAAGGGATTATAGTTGGCCCTCTAAATATTCTTCCCCTAACGTCTCGTATACGTTTTCTTACACGACACGTACGTTATTCGCTATCTTTAGAAAATAGAGTCGTTCTAACTTCACATAAGAGATGCCGGCGACGCCGAGTAAAAATCTTTTATAAGGTACAATCAGGCTATCTAAATGCATGAAGCGACTTGGACTACTCCTCGTAAGAAATATTTCTCGGAAAAGCGTTTTCACGCGTGCGTGTGTAAATTTCGATTTGTTTTTTTTCTTTCTCGGAATTAAAACGAAATCACCGAAACTTAGATTTTACACTTTCTTCGGACTAAGCCGAATTTTAGCTTTTTTCGTTGTTTATATACCCGAAGCGGGTCGGACTAATTTAAGAGCGTTTCAATTATCAACAGGATACGCGTAATAATACACAATCGAGGACCGTCAACCGATTGTAATATAACAAAATGAAATTTCTTCTAATGCTTGAAAATGATGTAATTATCGAAAAGCTTTCCAAAAATCGAAATAAATTTTATAGCGATTAACATTGTTTTTATTTTGTTCTGTTAATAAAATCACTACTCTGCAATACGTCAACGTTGATTGTAATATAGTTCGAAGAATATTATTCAGGAGACGGTAAAGAAATAAAAGCGATTAATACGACAGATATTAATATAATCGTTTTGTCAAATATATATGTATATGTATGTAACACGTGGTTTTCATAAAAGACCCTTGGATAAGCCCCGGGGGGAAAGTACAGAAATCAAACAGACTACATAATGGTAACATATAAGAGATTACAGTCAAAATGCGACTCAAACCACAATTTACTTATGGACAAATGTTCAGGATTTTGGATAACTCAGCAGTAGTGAAAGAATTTAGGAAAGAACTCGATAGGAAAATGGAAACGAAAAACTCGAACGAGAGAAGTACAGAAGATAGATGGAGGGAATAGAAAGAAAAAGTCCTGTTGGTTACGGAAAACAACCTGAGCACAGAAAACATGCGCATGAATAAACCCCGGATAACAGGAGAAATATTGAACACGATGAATCCGGTGTAGGGAAATATAGAAAAACAAAGAAAATGCGTAGAAGCGAAAAATAATTGGTATATGGAAAAATGCAAAGAAATAGAAGATCTCGAAAAAAAGAACAGCAGCGGCGACGAACCAACATAAGAACAAAATAACGAATGAGATTATGAGTATAAAAAACAAGAACTGGAAACAGTGCGGTGACGAGGAAGAAATACTTGATACGTGGACGCACTATATCTCGGAACTGTGTATAGAGACGATACCATGAGGAAAATAGAAGATGCTCCGCTGAAATGAAGAAACTGAATAACGCGATACGAAAAGCTAGGAAAAATAAAGCAATTGAATAACGCCAGAAATGCTGAAATGCAGTGGGGTCAAAGTAAAGATGCAATTGCCGGATATCTTCGATCAAATTTATAAAAGAACTACATCGTACCAATTCCTAAGAACGGCTCCTCACAAAACATGTTCAAAACATCGAACGATAGCTTTAACTGAAGATATTACTAGGCATAATAAATGCGAGAATAGAAAGGAGAATAGATGCATAAGCAAAACACAATACGATTTTATAACATATAGAGAAACGAGGGATGTCATAGCGCTGCTGAAATTAATCGTCTAACGCGCTATAAATTCGAACAAAGAAATAATAGCTTACTTTTTAGATTACGAAAAAGCGTTTGGTAGAGTGAAACATGCCGAACTAATAAATATCCTACAAAAATGCGATTTTTTACTGGGGGACAATCAGAGAATACTAACATCAAAAATAAGTACTCTGAAAGAAGCAATACAGAAGGCGGTAAGACAAACATACGCATTTTCGCCACGTTTGTTCAACGTATATGTTAAAGAAAACAGAAAACTGGCTATTAAATAAATGGAAAAGTAGTCAACAGTATAAGCTATGCAGATGACAGGGTGTTAATTGCGCAGACAGAGGGACAGATTCACAAGGTGCCGGATACAATCAACAACGAAGGTAAAAAATTTGGTACGGAGATAAATACAGAAAACTCGAACATAATGAAATTTACGAAAACAAGTACTAGTGACGCAAAAATAAAAATTGACAACGAATGGATAGAAAATGTAACCCGTTTTAAATATTTGAGAGCAATAATTAGAAACGATGGAAGAGATATGAAAGAAATAAAAGCAAGAATTGCAACGGCATAACAAGCTTTCATGGAAAGCGTGCTGAAGAACAGAAAATTGTCGATGAAACCAAGAAAAAGAATTGCGCAATGTTACGTGTGTAAAATATGCGACCGAAGCGTGGGTTATTAACGTCAAATGCAAAAAGATGTCGAACGCATTCGAAATGTATCCACCGACGATTGTTAAAGGTATGATGGACAGATTTCATTTCCAACAAGAAGGTGTTGAAGCAATGCAACGTAGATAGGCTGACTATAGTAGAAGATATCACGAAAAGAAAATTGAAATATATAGGTCATATAAACTTCGGGAAGCTGTTTATGTTGGCAGTACAAGGAAAAATACTTAGAAAAAAAAAACAAGAAGAGGGAAAGATATGTAACACCAAACACTGGATTCAACAGAGACAGAGAAGTAGTGGCTATAGCAAGATTTTGGAAAACATGAAAAGACCTACACCCTTGATGCGTAACCTCCTTTGAAGGAGATGTAACTTGATGATTATATATATATATATATATATATATACTAGCAAACCCGAAGGACGTTACCTTGTACGCACATCTTAAATTGGAAAATTTCAAACTTTTTTCAATAAGTTTGAACAATCTGGACTAATGAAAATTTTTATTTACAAAAAAAGTTATTACAATATCCAACGCTATTAGATGACGTATAATTTTATTTTTTACTTTTTTTTTTTTATTTAATATTTCCGATGAGAATCATTGAAAATAAAAACAATTTAAAAAATGCGTTATAAAATCAATTAACTATGTAAATAAATTTGCAGGTTAGGATGGTTGTTAATCAATGCACGTGTAAATTTGATAGAAAATGATGTAAAACGCTCCAATACTAAATTTGCAAAATGTATAGTTTTTTTAATGTAAAACCATTCGTGACTAATTAGAACTTAATGTAATATTTCAATTAGCACGAGAATTATTTTAGCGCAATAATAATAGAAAAGTTACAAAATTTTCTTGAATCTGATCGCAGCGCCAACACTCGGAACAAGCTGAAATTAAAATAGAATATTTTTAAATATTCGACACTGCGATCGCAGCGCTGTCTGCCGGATTCGATGTAAAACATACCAAGATCAACAACAATTTAGAAATAATTAATTAAATACAACATTTTCCAGGGGACCGAATTGTGAATTTAAACCATTCTCAAATCGTCTGGAACATTTAAAAAAAAAATTCGTCAAAATCATTCCAGCCGTTTGGGAAGAGTTCAGTCATATACACGCGCGCAGAAGAATTATATATATATAAAGATATATATATATATATTTTTTTCTTATTGATCGATTACCCCAGCAGGGTGTCGTGATCATGACTCTGCCGATAAAGATGATCCAACCAAACCTCTCCAATATTACCTATCCATGGTTCGGTGAGAACACACCTGTACATTTAATTATGTTAGTTATTGGATTCATCGAACCACCGTGCTTCCTCTGGGCCTTATATTTCCCACTGTAGCCTGCAACAACCGACATTCCATCCCATTTTCTTTCCGCATAACATGTCCATAAGAATCGAACAGGCAAGATCAGTATTTATCCAAATGACATCTCTGTTCAGTAATAAACATTTAAGTCTGAAATTAAGATACAGGATGGTTAAGTGTTATGTATATTCGGTTTTATTATACGGAGCAAAAAGCACAACGATGAAAAATCTAGAAACATTCGAAATGTGGGTTTTCAGGAGAATGCTGAAGATATCGTGGACTGATCGTATATCGAATAGAAAAGTTGTGGAAAAAATAGGGAAAAATAAAGAGCTATTTTATCAAGAAAAAGAAATTAGCGTATTTGGGCCGCATTATGAGGATGTAGACGAAAAGGACGCAGAAGAATGTCGTGGATGAAAAATTTGGAAAATTGGACGGGATGCTCAACCAACAAACTTAATACATTCGGCCAGAAACAGGACCAGTTTCTCACTCGTTGTAGCCGACCTTCGTTAACGGAGATTATGAAGAAGAAGATAATATGTCCGAAAAATTTCATCCTACGAATATGCACTGTCTTAGACAAAGTAACGTTAGATATCTCTGCAGCCCACGGTATTCTAAGCGCGCTGCTCCGGCATCATATTTGAATGTTGTCTATTCGGTTTTAATGTCCAAACAAGTGTACGGACTAACTTTATTTCGACGCATTTTTTTCTAGAACCATCTCTTTTCATGTCTTTTTAAATTTAGGCGTGGTGCCGCGACCTATTTGTATACGGCGTTTCACTAACCACCTTTATTATCTATCAAGGATGCTAGATACACAAATTTATCCACTATTTTATATATAAAAATTTCATCTATCTGACGCAAAACTTGAAATCCCAATAGTTCTATGTTTTGCGGAGTTTAATAAAACATTTGACAAGAAGGTATGGTCCGTGATTTTAAAAATGAAAAGCATCCAAACATATTATTAACTTGATACAAAGTTTATATGAGAATAACAGTAACAACGTCAGAAATTGACAAAGAGCTACAAAGTAAGTAATTTTATGCGCGGAAAGTGATTCGGAAAGAATGTATAAACGCATTCTATTTAAACTATGAACATATCGGATCGATGGAAGAATATCCCAATAGGAGGGTATAAATACTCGAATCTGCTGTACATGCAGATGATATAACATCGATGAAATGAGGGAACTACTAGAGAAACTAAGGGTTATTGGTCATTCATACGGCTTTGGTATAAATAACGATATATATGTATGTATGTGTGTGTGTATTGCTTTCAAATTATTTCTAATAATTTTTTTACTTAACGAAATTAAAGACGTTATTCCGTACACATTAAACTGCCGGGCTTTATTTCATTAATCGTATAACTCGCTCCTCGAACAGTATGTTTATCCGAGGTGAATCTTATCAATAAGAAGGTATTTTTTTAACTCATTGTTTATGATTCAAAACGTATCGGCTTGAAATAGAATATTGGGGAGGAGGGTAACGTACGCGGCAATATCACGACGCTGAATTCGAGCGAAACTTTTGCAAGTTGTACGTACCCGGTATCGAAGACAACATTGAACATTTTATGTTTCAACGTGCACAATTGATTTCTGCCTTAAATTCAATATCAATATCACGCATCCTTTCGGAAATAATAAAAACTAATTTCGAGATCTCTGTTGTATATAGAATTTGTCATTGCTTACAAAGTTTAAGACTGGCAACTAACTATGTTTTTTTATGAACACCAATCCGACAGTGTATTTACTTCGTGGTCTCCTAGCTACATCGCACTTTCTTAGTATAATAACTTAAACTTGTTTATTAATATTTCTTAGCTTAATATAAAAATTTACCGATTTTAACTTCTTCTTTTTTTTTTGTTTATTTTTTAAACATCACTACATTCTACAACACTGTTGAAATTGTACGCAAAAACTTGGTTAAAACTTTGGTACGGTGAGTTTCACTATATACGGTGCGGAGACAATGAAGCTAAAAGAGGTCGAGACAAATTAGCAGTCTATAATGGTGTTGGCGGAGTTTATAGAAAATTGGTTGGGTAGGGAAAGTGAATCAAGCTCTAGTACTAGAAAGATTAAATGAAGAAGAAGTATATTACAAAATATTCGCAAAAGAAAATTTGACTAGGTGGTGCATTGCGCCCGAATCAAAGTATCCTGAAGGATATTATTGAAGGCAACAAATAGAGAAAAAGCCATATGAAGACGACGAAATAGTGCTAAATGAAAGTGAAATACCGATTTAACCGGAATTAAATAAAGAAGTAACCTCGGACAGGTTAGGGTGGAAACGATTGATGCATGGTGCGAACCAGCCTACGATCTGATACACTGATGATGAAGAGGATATATATTATACTTATACAGTTCAGAGTAAGTACGTATTAAACAGATGTGGTCGATAACAATAACATTTTTAAACCAAGTCGATCGAATGAATATTTTTAAAAATATTATTATTTAAATCGCTCGATATTATTAAAGTCGGGCCGAAATAAAAACCAAACAATATACATCGTTTAAAATACGAAGAGAATTGAAACTTTTTCCGAAAAAATAAACAAAATAACAAAAAAAAGTTTTTAGAAAAAGCAAAATGAAACCGCTATATAAAAACAAAATACAGCAATCGGCGGGTGAGGATGAAATTAAGGGAAAAAATGAGAACATTGCGGGAAGAAAATGGATAATGTAAAACCGAAAAAAAATAAAAATAAAATAAAAATGAAAAAACGAAAATAGTCCTTTCATTTTGGAAATAGATTTTCATCAGAAGAAAGAACTTCAATTCCGCGGTACAGGTAATAGAGCTGTGGAGGAAAAGTAGCGAATGACGATAATGATGATGACGACGTAAATAGCGAGAGATATAAGAGATGGGTAATCGAGAAAAAGGAACACGGTTAAAGGAGGAGCCCATGAATACAGACATACCGTATAAGAAATATTACGCACACGAACAACCGTTTACTGAAAACACGCATATATATATATATATAATATATAATAAGTACATACACATGTATGTGTGAATGTATCGAAAAGTGTGTACGACGTTACGTCGGCAGTATAGAGCCCTGTTGAATCTGCCCGGAAAATAAGCAATCTATATGCATAGATTTTTGCCTCTTCCAATTTTCTAGCACGCAACTACTCCAACAGCCAAGCAGACCTCTTGTGACTGATGATGGGGTGAAAGCGTGTCGTACCTGGTGAAGGGAACATGAAAAGTACGCGCGACGTGGTCGAAGGGGACAGGTATGCAGGGACAGCAGCAGTCAACGAAGCAACTTTATTTATATCCATCCCCGACGTCGAAAGCTTTGTCGATTTTCTTTCCCCGGGTGTTACAATATTATTATCGTCTGTCTTTTTTCAGCTTTAAACTTTGCGGCATTATTCTTCTCGCTCTTTCTAACTCCGCGCTTTCTCTACAACTATTTCTCCCGATACTTGTCCCGTTACTTATTCCCCGGGACACTTCTTATATTTATATATATAGTCATTGTTCCATCACGTTTTGCTCTGTCTAGTCAGCTCTTTTTCGATATCACCTATATATATATATATATATATGTATGTATATCCTACCTTCCGAACCGAGTTTCTCATTATTTTATTCTTCGAGTTACAACATCTCTTTCATAGACTTTTAGGTCGTCTTCATATTTTTAAAATTCTCGCTACTTCGTTGTTACCGCTTTTATTCGGCGAATTAGTTTCCGCTTCTACCGAAATTATCCTTTCTTTAGAAAGTAATTTTTTCTCTTTTTGTTTTAAAAATTTCGGAAGAGCTTTCACGTTCGAAATTATGAACAACGTCTGGTTGCTGCAGGTAGCCGAGAAGCATGAAAAAATTACAACCTGTAACGCAAAAGCACTATCCGTTGAAATGTATGTGAACGTAAATCGAAGCGAAATGTCAGAAAACAACAAAAATTATTTCGATTTTCATCGATTGTAATATTTTCCTGGAAGAAATGTTCGAGCTCGTTTTAGAAACATTTTTAACCCTTTCAGTTTCGCATTGTCAACTTTCAAACACGACAAAGTTATAAATTTCGGTTCAACTCGAGAAAGTGAAAATTTTTAAGTAGTATTTTTAGATAATTAGACAGTTTTTAACGTGTTATATAAATATTTTGAAAACTGAAACATTCTATATCGAACAAGTTGTTATTAGGAAAATATAACTTTTATTTTTTTTATTATTTTTTTTGTTGCAAATATTAAAAAATGTTACGTACCGTATAAAGGACAGTAGGTGGTTAAAGATCGACAAAATTAAACGCGATAATAAAAAAAACTTTAACGCGACCTAAAAGTTTAACAACAGTCGATCTTACGTTACTTTCGGTAATGAAATTCTGACATCTTCGACTAGCTGTCTAATGACGGCTGTGCCCTCGACACGAATCGTTTTTAGACGAAGAAGTAACATTAGTAGCCGCTGCTCAAATTACTTCGATAAACTGATGACATTTCGTTTCTAAACAGGAGATGGTGCTTTAAACACGTCCTGGTGACAAACATTCGAACGACCTTTGAAATCTTTTCCGTAAAGAAATTCGTACATCTTCAACTAGCTGTCTAATCATAGAAGTGGAATAGGATATTCCCCGGCGCGAATGGTTAGCCGCTGTTCGAATTTCTTCGATAAACTGATGACATTTCGTTTTGTTTCAAGCCTTACTTTAAGATCGATACTTCTTTTACGGATGCGATTCCAATTTATTTAATCGTGAGAATTTTTTAATAACAAAAATAAAAGGGAAAATATTTCGGAAAATCGTCCTTATTTAATTCGCATTAAATAATCAACTTTATTTTAAAGAAAAATACATCTTGTGATCAAAAAGAAACCGGTAAAAATTTGTCTGATTTTTGCATTAATGACCTGAAAACTATCAACAAAAATATAGAAATAATCTCATCCGTATAAGATACAACAATATATATTGTCAATGTAACTGATAAATAAAATATTATTTTCCCAATATCCGCGCAGTATTGAATATATTGTCAGTTCTTACAGTTATATATACTTTGCAGAACAAACTTTTCACACAATGTTTATCAAACGATTATACTGAATGCTTGTTAGGTGACCAGTATAAAAAGTGAAGCCGTATTTACGTGTAATGTACTTTCAGGTATTTCAAATCTCGTAGACTTGTTTGGTAAACGCGGCTCTTAAGGTAACCAAATCTGGCGCGCGCAGCATCCAAGCGAATTTCGTGCGACGCGACAATATGCGATTATCAAACGCTTCTTTCAACACCGTGAGCGTTTCTGTCGAACAGTGACACGTCGCACCATCTTGTCGAAACCACGTACGGCGAAGTGAAAGAAGCAAAAACGAGTGTTTAACATCTCGATATAGCGCATTCCATTTAAAAAAATAAGGCCCCACTTCGCCAAACCAGCTCAGACGGTCGGTCCACCAATACTAAAAGCTGATTCCGTTCATAGCTACTTACAAAATATAACACCAACTACGGAGACACTCGTTATGCATTGTGGAAGGCGACCAAACGAACAACCAAAAAACAACACATCCCACCAATATGAAAAATAAATAGCACATGGGCTAAAACGGATCGCGAAAAAGCAGAAGTTTTTGCAAACTATTTTCAAACTGCTTCAACCTTTAAATATGGTAACTAATAATAATTAAAACACATTAATGCATTCCTCAAATAAAGATTGTCTAATTGTAAGTTGAAGATACCTCATATAACATTAAACGAAGTAAAGCAATTACACATTAAGTCCGAACAAAGCTCCCGGATATTACTTAATCACAGGATATGTAATTAAACAGCTACCTAAAAAGGGGATCCTTATGCTTATACAGTTATTTAATGCCGTATTAAGGCTGTGTCGTACTTCCCTGTTCAGTGGAAAATATCAGAAGATATACTTATACCGAAGGCTGGAAAACCACTTAATGAACCCACTTCATATCGACCCATTTTTCTTCTACCGGTCATGTCAAAAATACTAGCAAAATATATTATTAAAACGATTAATGAATGTAATTGAGGAAAAATTATTCCAGACGACCAATTTTCGAAGACAACACCCAACGATAGAGCAATTCCATAGAGTAGTCAATACCATCAACAAAACGTTTGAAGAAAAAAATTATTGCGCCGCATTGTTCCTGAACATAATTCAGATCGATAATGTATGGTATACAGGGTTATTATACAAACTTAAACATCTCCCATACCACCTATACACTCTCATGAAATCATATCTTCATGAAAGATACTTCCGAGTTCGATATGAAGCAGAGGTTACATCGCTTCGTGAAATAAAATCAGGCGTGCCACAAGGGTTAAAGCTGACTTGCCGACCTGCCAAAGCACTATCACTACCACATTTGCCGATGATACAGCTATTCTACCTATAAGCAAGAATCTTTTAAAAGAGCATAAATATGATTGAGAAATGGACTAAAAAATTGCAGATAAACCTTAATGAAATGAAATAATATTATATGCTGTTTACAAAATGCGAACATGACGCAGAACCAATTACTGTCGAGGGTAAAGAACTGCAAACCACTGATTGTGTAAAACACCATTACACGTAATACAACAATTAAGATCGAGTCTCCTAGGAGAACACCTTACTACTAAATGAATATACTCTGTCATACACGATGTTTAAATTAACTTTAGCAGATTATCTAAAAAAAAAAAAATTGTTCTGATCTGTACGTAAAAAAATTTCTATTCCGAAAATAGTGAAATAGCAATTGGTATTGCAAACTTTTTAAACATTATTTAGTTACTTCCGAACACAAAAAACAAAAACAAAGCATTTTGTTAAAATTGTGCACTAGAAAAAACGCATGAAGAAGTAAAACACGTAGATGGTCAAATATACTTAGAATAAAATTAGCAGTAGAAAGACCACAAAACAAATATGGAAATTCTATATTTATTGAACGGAATTTAAAAGTTCTATTAACTAGAACTGCAGAAGAGAAGGACAAAGAGAAAATTATTACCGAATATATGAACCTCAGAAAGTACCTCTCGAACTTAAAAAAGCTAAAATAGTTCTAATGTCAAAGATTATAAACTTTAATAGCCAAAACGTAATATGGAGATATTAAAAATATAAATGCAACCAACATCTAAAAAAAAAAACCTATTAAGAAACCATATATATTCGAGGGAGATATATTAATTATGCAAACGGACTCTGTCAAGAATCTGTTAAAAACTCGAAAGAATATTACAACAAATATAGCTTCTCTTCTGTTAGAACGCAATTGAAGCTGAAGAAATACTAATAGGGACGTAATCGAGAGAAATAATAAAAGAACGAATTTAAATAATAAACAATTCGGATATGACCAAAACAGTTACTTTCGAAGAAGAACATATCATTTATTTAAATTGTAAACATAAAATACAACATAAGTGCACAGAATTGTCCTTAGTAGCTAATATAATAATAATAATAATAACAAGATGCAACCTATAAAAGCAGCGATGAGGAAAATTTGAGAAAAAAAAAACTACAATAAAAATAAAAATAAATACAAATAGAATGCAATTAAGTAGAAAAATAGATTACAGTTAATTTACTTAATATATAAAAAATAAACAAATATATAAAACAACAAATTAAAATTATGTTAAAAATCGGTGTTTTAATCGTCTATGCTTGTAGAGGGTGTAATACGTATAAACTGGCCATGTTATAGTCCCTTAGCATGGCATTCTATAACGGGAAAGAACGCGCGTTTTGCGTGGAACGTTATTTCACGACATTGCAAAGAAAGTTTCGAAAAGAATTCAAAGTTGCGCGATTTTTTTGTGGGAACACCTTAAGAACTACGTTAAACACGCCCACGAGATCTGGAAGACCTGAAACCTCGGATTTCTGAAGAAATTTCAAAAATTCAGCGACCTATGCTCAAAAAAGTCTTCGAAAATTTTGTAAAGACCGAATGAATATATTGCTGCAAATGGCGGTCATCCGAACGATATTGTGTTTTCAACACAAGAAACGATTGTAAGCTAATCTCTCGTTTTCCTATTTTTAAATAAAATTTCATAGAAAACTTTTGTAGTTTTTGTGAAACATCAAAATCGTCCGTCTTCTCTACGTCACCGTATATATATATATATATATATATATATATATATATATATATATATATATATGTATATATATATATTTATGTATATATGCGTACAGTTTGTATGCGTGTGTATAGAGTAGTGAATATTTATTTACGAAACTCGTGCGGTTATACGATAAAAGTTAAATTCCGTTAACATAATAAAACGAAAATCTGGTCGTCCGATTTGCATTAATTTTGCCGAGCAGTTGTTTCACAGAGTATTGTAAAAGATATCACGGCCAACGGGTTTTTCTATGAGGAGCGGTTGAAAGAGATGAAAAGAATAAGTCGTCTGATAAACGGTAGGTCCTTTATTGTTTAGCGATGATCGCGAATTGCCCGAGGGAGTCGTATTCTAAAACGTCATACTCGCCGGTATCGTGTACCGCGCCATGGCGAATATAAATTCCGCGTATCATCTCTCGCCACTACTACCCCTCGCAGGAGCTACTCTTATTAACAGCCTCAAAACGGAACGAATTCAAACGATTGCACAACAACCGCTAAAGAAAACAAGGTGATGAAAAAAAAAAGACTGAAAGACCGAAGAAGAATAAACTTGGACCTTATCGGAAGAAATCGGTTGGCAACACCCCCTCGCTCAGATACTCCCCTGTATAATAATAATAATAATATCAATAATAATAATAATAATAATAACGGGAGTGATAAAGACGGATATGACAAAAGCAGGATCCGACTTACTTATATAGAGAAAAAATGTTAAGTAAACCGTTAACTTACTATTATTATTATTGTTATTATTTAATATTATTATTATTATTATTATTATTATTATTATTATTATTATTATTATTATTATAGGACGGGGTGGATAAGCGAACGGTCGGGTAAAGGCTTCTGTTGCAAAACCGATAAGAACGAAATAAAAATCTAGGGACGTCTTTAAAAAGCTTTTTTCTCGATGGGGTTAAAACATTCAACATCGTAGCAGTAACAGCAACAGCAGCAGCCAACCAGCTAAGTATCGGGTGGAGTAAGAATGGTAGAACCTGATAACGACCACTAGCAGCAGAAGTCTTATAACGTGTTCCCGTTAACATTTAGCGATAAGGGTATTTCTAACGTCTGCCACTCTATCAGAAATGGTTAGCCCGATCCACCGTCGGGATTCACGTTCGCGTATTTACCCGTTTGCCTATGAAAATACGGTTGTGTCTGTCGACTACTCGTGAGTAAACAAACCGGCGCACTCTAGCCTCTAGCTTTGTTCTCTTTTCGTGTCGACCTATCGACATCAACCGGGGTTCTCCTCGTAAAATATTCGAAAATTCGAAATTTTTCTATCCCCTTCTCCCTTTTACCATGTTTCCTCTTTCCGAAATACCCTTACACCGGCTAATACCGTCATTCTCGTTCAGCTCTCCGATTACTCGCCTCTATTTCTAAATGTAAACAAATAATTCCCTCTGTCTAGTATTAATATTACTTTTTTTTTTTTTTATTAATTAAGCTCGTTCTTAAATTACGACGATAATTATACGAATCGTCGTTATTACGGTAATAAATAATTAATTCGTAGAGGAAAAGAAAAATTATTTGAAATGTCCAATTCGGAATAGGCGCTGTATTGCGTAAAAATAAATAGACGGTATACATAAATAGCGTAACATTCGCAGGTGAATAGCTCAATGACTAAACTCTGTTAATTGTATTAATTGGTGACGACCACAATTGACGAGGTAATGCAGTACCAGGTCGACCCGTGACAACGGTGGAACAAACTCCTAACTCCGTACCGGTTTTCAAAAATTAGTTTAATATACCGACCCCGCATTGCGAGGTGTATCAGATATGAAGCTGATAAGAACAGGTCAAATGGGATTATAACATAATCGGCCGTAAGATGTTTTTATAGATAATTTATTAGCGATATCAATGTAGCGCCTTCTATTACAAATCGGAAATAGTTTAAAAGACGTTTGATCGATTTTATTCGGAATACGATCAATATATTTGGAAAAAGTGAGACCTCCATCTAGAACGACACCGATGGCTCTTCCATTCTACGGGTGAGTTATCAACTATTATAGGGTTTAAATAGCTAGGTCTCCTTTTAGTGAATAATATTGACTGCGTTTTATTAGAACTTACGCCAATTTTCCATTTATCGAAGTATCACTAACGTAACAGAAACGTGGATTTTCGCACAGAAATAAATTGGAAGTAGAAGATGTCAGACAGAATATAGCCAAGAAAACGATAGGTGGATTGAAGGTACATAGAAGTGGACAGTCCCGAGAAAGGAACCACGATAAGCTCTGCGCTAGGTGGTAAAATGATGTACAGAGACAAGTTTGTTCAAGATTAGCATTTATAATTTCCCTTGCAACTACCATCCTTTACATAAATTTGGTACTTGAATTCCTGGATTACCGACAAATTGAAATGCTGGTCTAGAAATTCTATTACTGCAGAACATCAGCATGTTCTAGGGGGATCTGAAATTGTATTTTCTAATTCATCATTTGAACCTTCAGTGAATAACTAAAACCTTACCTGTCACTATATCGCTACTTCCAAATGAAGCAATATCCTTCATCACCAGCTAAATTTTAGTTTTTTCGACATTTTTTATACTAGTTTAAAACAAACTCTCAACGATTTTATAACAAAATATAACGAGAATAATCTTCTAGCAGAAAAGCAACCAACAGTGAAATAAAAACTGGTAAACGGTGTACAAACTGTGTATAACGTAGCTGACAGGTCAACAGAAAAAATGAAACTACAATGCGGTAATGATTATGAAACTTCATAAAATGTTAAAGCGACAATGTTCGTCACCACTACAGTGCTAAGTTTTTTTTTGAGTGGCGAGTATACTCGTCATAAGCATATTTCAGGATATTTCGCTTGACGAGTATATCCGTTATAAGCGTTCAAGAGGTTAATCACTTGCTAGTGTGGGTAGTGATTGCTACTTTGCAGTGCTCAATTATAATTGAATTTCGATATTACTTTCAAAGAACGCGTCGCTTTATGAAAAATAAACGAATAGATCTTACCCCTTTTTCTAACCATCGTACACGCTTGTTTTTTCTGATCTTACACATTTTAAAAAATGATCGTGTCATCGTTTACCTGGAAACTTCAGAAACAAACAGGAAGCGTTTACCTAGTGAACAAACAAATACCGCGATCTAAACAGTTTTTCCGTTTACCGAACAGTTTTAACTTATCGTTATTAAGCGTACAGCGTCAGACGATTAATGTCATACGACCACCAGGACCACGAATTTTGTTAGATTCCTAGTCATTCCAGATTTAAATTAATGAAGCGAACTGCTAAACAGGCTTCCTTGTCAGGTATCCCGCTCCCATTTATTCCATCGTCAGATCTACGCTCTAAAATTCAGTCAAACTATCACAATTCTTGGTATGAATATTGAAGATCCTCAAATAAAGGTAAATATATTATGTTCGTATCCCGATATCTATCCCCCTCATTAACTCCTCAGACTTATAACCATAATTTGTAGGTTACCGCATGGGTCATTCCCGTCTAGTGTTAGATAATCAGGGGCAATGTACTAGTCATATTTCCATAAATTTCCTAGAAGATATAAATCACCTTCTCCTTAATTGTCCGCAATTTAATTATAATAGACAAATATTTTTTAATTAACCGATATATTTCGCTGTCTTACCTCCATATCCCGTAGATTATCTATTAAGCTGTGAGTACAAGGTATTATTTGTAATTTTTCTTTTTATTTTAAGGTGCAAAATTATTATTTAAAATCAATAATTTAGTATGTAATCCTTAAATTAGAATCTACCGGCCATAAAGGTTTATCTTGACCTAGGCCACAAAAAAACCTTATCGTTAGTTTTGAAATAGTGGACTTTATTTTATAAATATAAATAATTATCTATGAATAGTATGTATATTTTATTTATTTTCTTTCAATACATATCGACGGGGAAACAAACATCATTATGGATATACTTTTTTTTTTAAAAATATATTCTTATATTTGTCCCATTATTTATTTTTATGTTTTCAAAGTCTCATTAATCCGAAAATTAGTCGGGCACATTACCTAAGCGATCCTTGTCAGTCGGGCATTGGTACTGGCCGAATGATGCATCCTGAACAAGCCTATATACAGTGATTTGCCAATGCTTTCCCAAGCTTATTTACCTTCCTAAATATATTCATTTACCTATTGGAGAATAGCTCTAGCTAGACCCATTTTTACCGTGAAAAATTTTATCTTACATCATGCCGAGTAAAATACCAAAACATTGCCGCTATGCCACAAAGTCCTTGTGTTTTTTAGTCAATTATCGGTAAAAGTCCTTGTGTTGTTTATTCAATTACCGGTAAAAGTACTCGTGTTGTTTATTCAATTACCGGTAAAATTCTTGTTTTATTTATTCGAATTACCGGTAAAAGTCATTCGAGTTCGATCGAACAAACACGACCGAAATAACAAAAATTACAATTATAATTGATTTTTAATATTTATTTTCATTTTATTTGTAAAATTGTGTTTTTTAAAAAATTTTGTGGTTGTATATTTTTATATTTTATATTTTACGTTTGGACATCATACATCGCAATAGTAAATGAAAAATTTAAAATTCCAACAGTATACAACTTTTACAGAATCAGGAAAATAATATTGAAGAAAAAATTAATATAAAAAAACTAAATTAATAAACAAATATATCGATGTTAAATTTCAACAAATCAAAAAAAATAGACCGACAGAAGCAGACATCATTTTTCGATCATATTTTCACAATTACCATCGCATATTTTTAAGTAATTATATTTAATTTATATTTTTAAAATTATGATTTTTAAATTTTCACTTGATAATGGCGTAAATGCCGAAAAGCTTTGTGTTTTCCTTAAGAAAATAAATATTAGTGATTTAACTAATTTTCAATTGATTTTTTATTAATTATAATTGAGACGTAAGAATAAAGCAAAATTGAAAAGTTAGCGCTTGTATGCGCAAACATTTAAATATTTTAAGTAGTTTTTATTAAAAATAAACAAATTTTAACATTTTCAACGCCGAATTAATTTTGTTCGTCTTTACCCAAATAGATATTTGATGTAGCGATGAAGTTTGTTTCTATGGTCGCGTCATCATCAGTTTGTTAAACCATCATTCGAGACTTTAATGAAGAAAATAAAAGTAGGTTTGTTGTTCTAAAAACGAATAAACACTGGACGATTTGAAGGAACAGATGTTAACGACGAAAAATGATAATAACGAATAAAGAAATTTAAAAAAAAAATAAAAGTATAAACAAAAGTTTGTATATGAACACAGAGGCGAAATAAATAAATAAAAATAGGAATATGTTTACCTAAGCTGCATCATCGAGTCGAATATCGTCAGAAACGCTAAAATGTAATTCAAGAAACAATACAATTTATAAAGTACCTCTTACAATACTGTTCCTACACCGAGGTCGTCGGGTCTTCTTCAGATCGAACCGAACAAAGCCGTACAGCCATCACCGGGGATTTGACGATGAAGGGTTTAGAAGGGCGCTAGACCGTGATTCTGTAGTGATATAGTAATCGAATCGGACGCACTTGTTATGAGATCTGGGAATTTGGGATTATACTATAGCGTCTCGCCAGTAGTTCAAAATGTGTGCGTATCACTCTTCGTATTAAATATATATATATATATATATATATGTGCGTGTGTACATTATCGAGAACGTTAAAACAGACGCAGCTTTATAAGCCATACCCCAAGAGATAACATTCGGTTACCACATCTTCTGCAATTTTAAAAATCGGAAAAGTAGTTACTTATTTTCATGCACACGAACATATTATATATATATATATATATATATATATATATATATATATATCGTATATATCGTATATATATATCGTATATATCGTATATATTCAGTCAATAGGACTTGTAAAAGAAAAATTTATACAAAAAAAAAGATAATACTTTTATAATCTTAATTTATTCCACCAATGAATACAATTCTACTAATAATTCTGTACCATTGTATCCACAAATATTTTATATATACGTGTACTGTTGCTTCCTCATGTGAGAGTACATTTCTATACAGCGCAGTAGTAACCTTCCTACATGCTTCCTATACGTACATCATCTAATAGTCGTATATTTTTTGACAAAAGAAAACGTATTGAATCGAATCAAATCGTATTACCCTTTTCCTGACTACGTCTATTATTTCACGCAGTTATCGTTTCCCTAATCCTGTTATTACCACTTACATAATTTTTCGCCCCACCTGGAGGCTACCTTTCAATTTTGCCTTCCATTGCGAGCAAGAATATTCTTCCTTCCCGGATCTTGTGTCTGGTAAACTTTCTTTTACCGATCAGTATATCATCATCTGTCAGCGTCATCTTCCTAATTCCACTTTCTGGGAATATTTCCATTTATTTTCACCATCCATGGTGTTCGTCACATTCGACGTATTGTCCGCATTTCGAATGCATTTAGCCGTTTAATGCTTTCCGCATTCAGTATCCACGTATCTGATTTACACTTTAATCTTAGTGACCATTCTTAACTTTCGACTGCCTGTAAATCATGACACGATTGTTTCACTATTGCAATACGCGACGTGATTTGTTTCATACCTCGGTCATCTATCGTGAATAAATAACCTAAATACCTGAATTCCTTAACTGATTAGATTGTTTCATTTCCTACCTATATATTATATATATCCCCGCCGAAGGTATTTCGTACCTTCCGGGCCGGAGCTCTAACCGGAACGGGTCGCGTCCACAGGTGGTGGATAGTGGAGCTGCGAATAACACGTCAGTCGAATTAGCAGTCGCGAACGAAGAGCGGCTTCTGGTGGAAAGCCTGACGATTCCAGTGTGTCACACAGATGGGCAGCTTAAGAAACTGCTTATTAAAAGTCTGCATAAATCCTGTCTCTCCGTCGGTGGGTATAGGTCGCCGTGAAAACCTTAAACCGTTACCTCCTCAGTAACAACCCGCTGCGCTAAGGGAGTATAAGTAAAGCCTGACAGAAAATCCGGTGGAAGGCAAGGAGAAACCGCCGCTGTATAATTCTCAAGTAAACCAACATGAAGATACGTCAAAATGCAATTAGTAGTCACGGAGCTGTTCAATTGAACAGAGTCGAGCAATGTAGAAGAAGACCCTGGGCATCTGAGACGTTCAGCGAGCAAAGTCCCAGATTAACAGATAAAACCAATATAGGTATCTGAACATGGAATATAAGAACAATGTTAAAAATACGCAAACTAGAAAATGTAAAGCAAGAAGTTTTACGGAACAATATGGACATTTTAGGACTTTCTGAAACTAGATGCTAGGATGAAGAAGAAGAATTCAAGAGCGGGAGCGTTCATGTCGTATATTCAAAAAATAAAGGAGGACAAGGAGGAGTTGCAGTGTTATTAAAGGAACCGATCGCAAATACAATAATAGACGTCAGTATTATTGAAAATAGACTTATGCTCAACCTGTAAACATCTCAATAATACAAGGATACATGCCAATTACAGCAGCATCTGAAGAATAAATCGATACTATTTACGAGCAGCTAGAGTCGTTACTACATGAAACATGTGCCGATGACAATGTTGCAGTTATGGGGGGAGAACAAAATTCGGTAGTAGGAAAGTATGGTTTGGATAAACTAAATAGTAGAGGACAAAGATTAGTCGATTTTTATAATCAAGAACATCTTGTAATAACAAATACTTATTTCGAAATGCCATATGGACAACGATATATATATGGAAAAATCCAAGCGACAAAAATAGATATCAGACTCTACATATTAGTAAAAAAAAAACGATACAAAAAAGTAAACAATCAAAAGCTGCGCATTCCAGGGGCAGATGCAGACGCTGATCATTCATTAATAGAAATAATATCGTGTAATATATTTAGAAGATCGCAACAAGAATATCTAAATGGAATGATCGTTGAAAGATAATAAGATAAAAACTAAATTTGCAGAAGTATACAATGAAAAAAGTTGAAAAATCTAACATTAATTTTGGGAAACATTGAAGAGGCGTGGAATAAAATTATAAATATCTGTTGTCTACAGATGCACAAACTCGCTACATTGGAAAAATAATTTAAACGTATATACGTATGGAAAAATATAACGATAATTTACAATTATCGAAATCAATAACTCAAAAACACGCCCACGAACTAATGTCAACACGTTTCTCACAATAGTAACAAGTACGTAAAGCTGAAATTTCACTAGACCAAAGAATCGTGTATAAATATCTGCTTTGAAATTGTATACTGAGTTTTTGGAGTTATACAGACGGAAAATAGTTGAAACGAAGATTAGTACACGAACGCGATCGGAAGAAATTTCATTCCAGTATTCATCCTATAGGTGCACTAGGTAACTAATTTTGCGAAGTGAAATATTCGTCATTTACGAGATAATTGCACGAGCTACGTAAATGACTCGGAAATTTTCCATCTTTTATTACACAACGGTAAGTAAATCGTAAAAATCTATGCGGTCTAGATAATAATTCATTATAAAAAAAAAAAAATCGAAAATTTAGCCGTTCTACATATCCTGTAAAATGTATTATCACAAATTGTCGAACAATACTCAAACTTAGAAAGACCTTTAACGTAATACAGCGACTAGTAAATTTTAATAGTTCGGAACTTCCCTGTTTTTCTGCAAGGTTTTTTCTAAAAAAAATACTGACCAATGACCGATTTAGTCTAAATCAAATTTTACAAGAATACCGGCGAATAGATTTAGGACGAAGATAAATAATTTGTTCAAAATCCGAATAAAAGGTCATTTTTCACTACCGATATTTCATTAGGAACAGGCAGATTTTGCGATTAGTCTCATTTATACCTTTCAATCATCGTGTCCACTATATGGTAGATAAAATTTCAATACTAATAAAATTATATATTTTCCCTCGATTCTAATTATATTTATGTAAAAACACCGAACATCATTTACGAGTCATATAAAAAGCAACATTATATAATAAATAGCCTGTATAAGATTTATAATTTTCTGTCAAAATTTCATGCGCGACTGAAAGGGTTAAATTAAAATTCATAAACGACGTGCAGTACATTTACGAGCTAGTAACTTCAGCATGAACAAAATTTAAATTTTCCCACTGACAATCTTCGCTTGATGAATATTTTTAACACTAGAAACGGCACGATACGAACAAGTTTTCCAAAGAATAACCGCTGTCATATTTAGCCCGATTTAGCTTTCCGAGGAAGTTCTGATACTTTGTACACAATAATGTTTAATCCCGTATATAGGGCAATTAATTGCAAAACTTGATTCCGTTCTAAATGATTATTGAAACAGAACAACTCCGTCATATCATTATTTATAGTGCGATCACTACCGTAAAGGATTTTATTAGTTTACCACTGTATCCTGTGATTAATTTGTAGAGGTGCACGGAGTCAAGTCGATAGCCGATGTTTTGAACCATTATAAATGTTAAGTCTAGTTGTTATCCAGTGTGTTTAGTAAGCTTATATTCGGATCGTTTAAAAGCTTTTCTATGACCTATTTTGTCTATCATTTTAGATCCTCACATTATATTGTGGCTATTAAAATCAACGGTTATTACGTATTGTCTCGGTAGTTATTTAGTTAGTTCTTTCAGGTTCTTTAGGCTAACCTGATTATTTTCACGTAGATAAACGGTGCATATTGTTTAATAAAAGTTTTATAGCGATCACTTGAAAACGCGTTCACCTTTGATAGTATTTTATGTACGGCTATACCGCCTTTTACGTTATCCGCTAGGAGGCAGTCTTTTGTATTTATCTTTTTTTGAATTTAAAACTGTGTATCTAATTTATAAAATTATTAATATCGGGCATACAGCTGTGTTAAATGTAATGCTTCTAATTGTTCCTGTATCTTATTATTTAATTTCTCGGTGTAAGTTTAATTCAGGATCTTCATTTTCCATTTCTAATTTGTTCTTTGTATGCCCTTTGATTCTATATTCTACGTTTGTAATATTATCTTTTTCCACGTCGGTGAATTCATCGAGGTCTAGTATATCCTGCGTTTGAGCAATTTCAGAATATGTGTGTTCTTGAAGTGACGATGCTTGTATTTTTAATGGTGGTCTGTTTGAGCGTACAACGGGATCTGGTTCGAGATTTGTATTACGCTCTTCTTCTGCCGTAGATGTTTTTTTTTTTTGAGAAGAATTCATACATAAGAAGGTTCATAAAGTTAAGTACCTTATACTTTAACAGTTAACCTATATAGTATTTACTAAATCTAGAAAATTAATAAGACAAATGTTAGGCTACAGGAAAAAAACCCAGCAAGAAAAACAGTTTCAATGACTTCATGGGGTTATAATGGGTGCTACATTGGAGATCACCCCAATTTTCCGAGACCGGGCTAATTAGTGAACGAAATTTTGTCAGTGTGTTTTTAATTATTATTACGCCGTGGTTTTAGATCGTCGGCTGTCTTGACAGAGTCCCGAAATCTACTATTGGACATTCGGGATAAGAAAGTGATTTTCAATGGTGACGTTCTAATTTACTTACTAGGAATTCTTCGTTGGAGAAATTTTCAATGGGTGGGAAAACGATGGCTCGTTCTTCCGTTGGGAAGTTTGGATCGTTATCGGTTTTTGATGTTTCGACAATATTTGAATAACTAACATCTTTCGCTGGTTTGTTTTCAGTTACACTTGAAGTCGGATCACTTGAGACGATGGAACGGTATTTTTGTTATTACCAGTTTGTATCTGTCCTAGCGTCGGGTTTAACTTTTCTCGTCGTAAAATAATTAGTGCGGCGCAACTGGGAGCGCTGATTTTTTAATCGTCTGGCGTAGTCTATAACGGTTACGATTATCGCATTTTGAGTAATAACGCTGATAATATCGGTAATAAATGTTAGATTAAAATAGCTTATCTTACGTCGGAAATTCCAGGTTTCTCCGAATGTATAACATTGTCATCGAGAGATAGCTCTTTATATAGAACGATTCCGGGTCAAAAAATCTGTTGTACTTTACATATCGTATATATTGCATTTCTGAAGTGCTGTATATTAACTTTTACATGACGAGCTTCGTGTATCTCGTGCTTAGTTTTAATTTTCGGTAAGCTATATAATTCTGTATGAAAGTGATAATCTATTATAAGTTCCGATGTCGAAAACCTTCTTTTTTTTTATTTTATTTCATTTATAGACGCTCGATTTATCATTTGCGTCTTAGAGTATAAGCTGTTTATTAGGTTAGTCTCTGTAAGGTACTGTAAAAGATTTTTAATTTTGTCCGGGTTATCTTCGAGTATTTTATTGTGTCATGATTTAGGTTGTATTTTATACGTTGATTTCTCTATTTTGTACATTCTAATAGTATGTGGTTTATATTTAATTGTGAATTGCATTCATGGCAGATGGGTGGAGGGGTCCTATTGAGTAGGTGTTGTAAAGTTACGTAGTCGAGCTAGTGTTTTTTCTATTTTTCTTTCTTTCTGGTCTGTTGTTTTCCAGTTTCCTAATTTCGGCTTAATCTGATATAGGTGTGTATGTGTACATTGGGTCTCCCAGAATTTTTGAAATGACATTTTAATTTTTTGTATAAGGACTGTATGTAAATCAGTAATGTTGATTTTATTGTTTTTATATTCGTAGGAGTTGTTTTGACTATTCTATCAATGTTTTCATTCCCAGCTATTCCCGAATGGGCTGGTGTCCATAAAAGAACAAGTTCATTGTTATTTGAGATGAGGTTGTTAATAATGTGTTTTAGGTTGAAAGTATCTGAGTTTGTATTTTTAATATATTTTTGAATATGTTTAAGAGCGCTGTAAGAATCTGTGCAGATTACATATTTATTCGGTTGTGCTTGTTTACATATGTATTTTAAAGCTTTATAAATTGCAAGAAGTTCTGCAGTAAAAACTGAGGCTGATTCTGGTAGATAGTATACTTGGGATTGGTTGGGTATTAGGCCGATGAGGTTTGGTTTGTGGACTTTGATGCGTCCGTGTATATTTGTGTATAATCGCCGTACTGTTTTTCCAAAATGTTGTAAAATTTTGATTTGAGTATATTTGTAGGTGTTAAATTTTTCTTATATTTTTCCAGTTCTGTGTTTATTGCTATTGTAAAACTTTGTCCAAGGTGGAATTTTCGGAGCTGGGTTTGTTCTAATTTGCGGTAATCGATATTGAAGTTTTGCTAATGTATTGTTAACGCGTTCTGATAGGGGTTTGGAAGCATTTGGCTTGTTTAAGAAAGTATGATGAGATTTATTCGTAAGGACTGGGATGTTGGATTGGATGGTGTACAAACTGATTGTGTGTAATATTTTAGTGCTAATATTTGTCTTCTGTATCGGAGTGGTAATATGTTTACTTCCACGTGTAAAGCTGTGTTTGAGGTAGTGTGAAAGGCTCTCAAGGCAATTCTAATAGCTAGAATTTGAATATGAGTTTTTTTAGTGTAGAATAGGCTGCGCTACCATATATTATACTAGCGCAGTCCAATCTGCTTAGAATGTAGGATTTGTATAACTGTATTAATGTTTTTCGGTCAGATCCCCGCGATGAATTATTTAACATTCTGAGCATATTTATTTTTTGCAAGCATTTTATTTTTAGTTTTGTTTAATGTGTTCTTTCCAACTTAGCTTCGGGTCCAATATTAGTCCTAGTATCTGAAGTGAATCTGTATTTTCTATTTGTATTGTATCCATGTGTAAGTTTGGTGTAATTACATTTCGTTTTTTGCTGAAAGTTATATGCTTAGTTTTTGATGAGGAGAAAGTAAATCCTTGAGATTTAGCCCAGTTATTTAAGTCGTTTATTGTATTCTGTAATAAAAGTTCCACAAATTTGGAGTCCCGATTTGAGTAGTATTAAGTCGTCAGTTTGTTGTCTACCATTAATTAAGAATTTACCAATTCCGCAATCCCTATCCCGTCCAGAATTAAGAATTTATATTTTTACACGTATTGTATAACTAATTTATTGAATATTTCTAGATTCCGTCGTTCCGGGTAAATTTATTAAGAATTAATATAAGCAGAATGTAGCCAATTTATTAAGAATTCATTTTTATGTATTTTTTATTATATAGTAACTAATTTAATTTTAATTTTAATTTTATATCGTCGTTTAACATCAGTTTATTTATTTATTTTTTAATTCAAAATAGTATATTTATTCAAAATTACAGAAATATATGTGTTAACGGTGACAGTCCGATTAAGTTTATTGCCATCGTAAGCTCCATTTACAATCTTTTAACTACATTTTTTAATAATAATAATTTTCTAAAAATCAAGATGATATTCATAAGAAAAATGATCTTGTTAATATGCTAAATTCTTATTTCTTGAATAGTCAAGTTATTAAAATCGTTATATTTATTATTTACTAATTCTATCGCGTTACAATCTAAAACTATTTGTTTAACAACCTTGCAGGATATGTGGTAAACTGTATCCTCAAAGTTACATGTACAATTTTCGGTTTCTGCTATTCTTTAAATATTTTTTAAGACAGCCGTGACCGATGATAAATCGAACATTATAAAAGTTAGGAACAAAATGATTATTATCGAATCTATCATTTAAATTTGGGCAATATCGATAAGTTGATCCATTATACGTATATGCTTCGATATTTCAGGATATCGCTTTAGTATTAAACTGTTTTGCGTTTAATTTTTTTTTCTCGTGTATGAATTTTCCATTTAAATATTTCACTTGAAAAAATTCACGATTTATATTAATATTATTCTCGATGAAAAATATATCGATATGTTTACGACTAAATCTCTAGGGTAAATACCCGCTATTACAATTGATCCTCAGTAGCTAGTAGTTTTATATGATTTAATCATTTTAATCGCAATTATTCTTTGAAAATATCTTATTAACGATATAAATTACTTTAATTTTTAACATTTCATAATAAATGCTACTGTTGTAAATTAAGTTCGTTTATATTATCGATTTATAGAATATTAATCCCTTTGTATTAGTTTATTGAGAAAACTTTTTTTTTTTATTAATGGATTAATTTATATCATGGTCTCCGATTTGATCTTATGTCAAAATATATTTCGAGATTAATGTGACGTCTCCGTATTAATATGGCATTAGAGTAAATACACACACACCCTTGTAATCGATTTGTTGCCACGACACAATGCAGTCCCGTGTGTTTTTGTAGTAAAGTAAATAAATTATTTATAATTAACGCTCATAATTTTATCTAATATGAAGCCAAAATCGATGGCTATTATTTTCAACTGCGTGTCACCGACATATCGATTTTTGTAAAAAAAAAAAAAAAAAACTTTCAACGTAACAATAATTAATTATACACATTTATATTAGATTGTCCCAAAGCATACGTATACTATAGATATATATATATGTGTATATATGTGTATATATATATATATATATATGTATATATGTATATATGTTTGCATGTGTTTATTTGTATATATAGAGAGACAGTAGAGAATGAGTGATACGATGAAAATGCACACTGTATCAGCAAACGTGTAACGTATTTATTGAAGTAAATAAATTTTTATCGATTAGCTAAATTGTAAACATATAGAATATTTAGATAAAAAACTTCTTTATCTCGCTCGATAAGCTTATGTGTACAGATAATTTTTGTGTAATAAACAAATTTTCCCTATATGATAAACTGTATAAATATACACGAGTATTTTGATTTCTTCGTCTCAATATAAATAAATATACTAATATTATATATATATATATATATATATATATATATATATATATATATATATATATATATATATATATATATATATATATATGTATATATATATTTATATATATATATGTATATATATATATACATATATATGTATATATATATATTCGAACGTATTAATGTATTATTTGTTTGTTTTATTATCAACGTGATTATCAAGATAAGCTCGTGGTTCGTCTAAAGTGAAAAATTACTGCACGAATAAATTAGACTACAATTTAATTTATTATGTTTACGCTTTAGAGTCATACTGACTGCGATCAATTGGTCCGAGCGATTTTCTGTATTTATTATAATTATTATTATTATTATCATTATTATCATCATTGTTACTATTATTATTATTATTATTACTTCCGACAGGTTTGTAAATGGACAAGACCAAATTTCATTTCAGCAGTGTTTTATAGGAGGCCATCCTTGCATTCGTAAAGGTTTGTATTTGATATAAAAGTTATTAATTTTTTTATTTATTTTTTTTCCCTATAATTTTATATAATAATATTCGTTATCGTGATTTGTCGGAATGCTTTACAGTCGTGCAAAATTTTTAAAAATGAAACTGTAGAAAGTTATTTTAAACATTATCATCGAACAGTTTAATAACGCTAATTAGGAAATATCGAAAATATGTGCTGATATATACCGCGACAGTAGTATAGAATAAAACGCTGTTCATCTGCCCAGTGTTTTCTAATGATAAAAATAAACGATGAAATTGTCGAAATTTAAGCCTTTCAGTCGCAATATTACGGTACGTGAAATTTCAACGCTAACAAATTTTAGGTAAAATATCTTTTTTTTTTCCAGTATATTTATTTATTTAGAAGAATTTGTGTATATAAAGGGGCAAATGGAAAAAAAAAACGGAAAAATTAATACTTAAAAAAAGAGAAAAAAAAGTTAAAATCAACATATATCGGTTATAAATTCATAAACATGAAAACAAGTATTTCAAATGTGGGTGTAGTAAGTCCTTTGCGAGTGTACTTACATTTAAGGGGCTACAGCCAGGATGACGAAACATAGTCTCAGCCGTTACCGTGAAATGCGCCATAAATATCTAAATTTTAAAAATACATAAATATACAGAAAATTATCTACAGTTCACCTAAGAAGTAGTAATAATAAATAAAATTTCTAATTTTGTGCCAAAATTTTATAATGTATTGACTGAAAGGGATAAAGATAAAAAGATATGTATACAAAAGAATGGAGCTGAATTAAAATAAACATCGAGCAAGAACAACTCCCACTTGATGAAAGTTGCGTACGTAAACTTTTTTTTTTTTTAAATATATATAAATTGCAATTTGACTGACATAGCCGATAAGCAACTCGGATGTGAGCTATGACAGGATGTGGGAGATGTCATTAAAAATAGAAAAAGAAAACTTTTTTTCTTCGACGATTCGTAAAATAAAACAATTTCACGCGGAAAGAAAAATTAAAATTCGCCGAAAGTTATCACATTTATTAATATTAGTTATATTAATTAACTTACATATTTATAGTAGATTTAAATCTATAATTTAAATGTAAATTCTTCGCAGTTGATTTTTCGGTTACTGAAATTTTAAAGGAACACGGTAAATTTATAATAAATTTAAAATTAAAAATATAACTATTCGTCTGTTTTGTAATAAAAATAAAATCCGGTAATGCGTATTATTAATTAATAATGCAGGTAAATCGTAACTTCGATATGACCGATAACAATATATGCGTTAATAAATCACGTGGATAATAAAAAAAAATAAAATAAAAAAAAATAAAATAAAAAAAAATAAAATAAAAAATAATAAAAACACAAAATATTCGAGGGAAAAAAAGTAGAATTAAGGTTTAGTTAAATTAATTATTTACTTTTAATTACGCGAAGTAAATCTGGTCAGTATGCAGACTCAGCGATAGCATCAGCAAGTCGGATAAGGTTATTTGGTTAACTTTCTTAATTATTTTATCATTATTTTAACGTATATTAACACGTTTTGGGGGGATAGGAATCCGTTATATACAACCATAACTAGAATTATAATACTGTTCTTTTTTACTGTATATATGTATATGTATATATATATATATATATATATATATATATATATATATGTGTGTGTGTATAATCAACCAAATAAAAATTATTTTTAAAAGTAAAATAATTAAAACTGAATAACATGAAAAACAAGTAATTATAAATTATAATATCTCGGATAAACTTTGAAATAAATAACTTTAATGCAGATTCTACGGAACTGTATGGAAGTAAAACAGAATACCAATAATACGCTTTATGAAAATTTTTTAGAGCACAACACATTATCTGCCGACCACATTCACAATGTTTTCCATTTCAAGGATTCATTGAACCTTTTACATCAGATCTAGGACCACAGTAAGTTAACGGGTGCATATAACCCGCTAGTGCAGCCGGCGCCCGTGTATTATCAAATACAAAAAAAAAAAAGATGTATTATAAAATTCTAAAATGTATTATAATGATCGCGATAAAATTTAAAAAAATAGTTATATTTAAGAAGCAATTTAATTCGCGTATGTTAAAGTACAAATAATGAAAAATTTGAATTTGGTAATATTGTAGAGTACACACGGCATCGAGACAAAAACGTGTGACATTATAAAGTAACGTTAAAAATGGAGATTTCAATTTAATATTACGTTACATTAGGGAGGCTGCCGAATTTTAAATTAATTAGTTGCCGGATTGTGCAAGTATTTCTTGCACGAACCAATTTATTTATTTTTCCAATTAGCCATCAAATATTTATTATTCGTTGTAACGATTTTTTTTATTTTATTTTTTTTTTCACATTTCTCCGAAAATGGATAAACGTTCGGGAAAATTTTTTAACCCGTTTATTAATATGGTTCGTTTTATAATTAAAATAAAAGCGTCGAAGTAACTCGAACGTTATTCTAGAACTATGCGAAGAATAAATGCTACTAGATTGTTAATTATCTGCGCAATACCGACGCTAATAGCGCCACCCACCGTTAATGACGACTTCAAATTAAATCAGCAGAATAGTAAAATTCAAAGATATTGCGGCCGAAATTTAGTAAACGTACTGACGTTAGTTTGCGACGGAGTCTATAATGAGATGACACCGCCGAAAGATAGTAAGTTCGATTTGATCGGTACTTTAGGTAATATTTCGTTAAAGATCTTATAAAATTTTCCCCCGCATCTATTTTATAAAGCAGTTTAATAAATCATCGCGATAGGCGAATAATAAACCTGTTTATTTTAGAAAAAAAATTATAACGGAACGCAGACTTATGAATCCGTAAGGAGCGAAGTATTTCCTCGAATTCTTAATAAGGATTACACAGGCATTAAACTTGACGTGAATTATCATTTCACGTATGACACCCTGAACGATTTTTACTATACCGTCCACATTATTGCTACGACTCTTCCGGTTAGTCTTACTTTAGACTAATCGGTAGTGTCCTCGATTAATAATCCATCAGTACGGGTTCATTTCATTTTCCACGTTCAAGATATTCGCAGCATTCCGTTCTAGCGCCACATGGTAAAAATTTGTATGATCTTTAACATCTATCGATAGAGGTGGTCTAAACCAATACCGGCTACTAGAATAATTGTATTAATAATATAGGAGCTTTTTCAAATTTTCGAAAGATACTTCGTCGTAATACGATCTAATTGAATTCGTATCTATATTTCTGGTTCGGTATTTCTCGAACTTGTATACAATTTATTTCACCACGTGACAGTATCCAATTAGTTTAGTATTTCCGTGTGTGTGTGTGTATATATTTGCGATCTATTACGAATGTATAAAGCTGCACAGATACCACTAGTAAACTCACTGACCCTTTCGGAGTTCCTGATCTTCTAATTGTTCCTTTAGTAAAACTCCATATTTCAGCTTCGTATATTAGAAGCGGCAAAACCGCATATTAATTGTACAGTTTACTTTTCAGGCTATTCGATGTTTCTTTATTTCTGAAAACTTTGTTTAGCTTACCAAATAACACAGTCAATATAACTGCCTTAAATTATTACATTTTCTACAAGTGTACACCCCATAAATAATATTTACTATTATCGTTAATATGAAAATTTATTCAAACAATATTCGATGGATTTTGTTTTTCATGTAGAAATTCACTTAATTTTGTTTTCGTCTTTAAAATTTTCTGTTACATTGGGGGGATTTATCTAAAAGTTTCTTCTCCTTCTTTGAATCGTAGGTCACCACTAGAGACATCGTGACATCGAAATGCTTTCATAATTCAGAATCCAGTAGTTTGCGCCATCCATTTCTATTGTATGCTCCATGCACAGAATCACTGAAATTCTTCCCGGTACATTTTTGAATCCCGTCTGCCCCTTAATGAAGAATGTCTCCAGTCCATTTGCTCGGACCGTATGGCCAAAACCGTCTAATTCTGATCAGAACTACTTTCGTTAATAGACGTTTAGGTTCGCCCACCTCCTACGATATTGATTCATTTGTGCTCATGGTCGTCCATGGAACACGTAGTACTTGTGTCTATCAGGGTGGCATCGTTGGTATATCGGTGATACTTTACATCCACCAACTGAAAAGCCATCGTTCCATTCTACAGTTTCTTTCCCGTTATTATAATATAATACTCTCCTCATCATATAAAAACGAGTGGTGAGAGCAGACATCCTTGTCTGACACCTCTCTCCCTAGATTGAAGTTACCAGAATAAGTTGTTTTTCCCATTCTCACAGTAGCTGTGTTCTGGTTATATAGTTTTACGATTAATGGGACTAGATGCTTTGGCGCTTCCATTTCCGACAGAATCGACAATAATTTATTCCATTGGACACAGTCGAAAGCGTTGTGATAAACCACAAAACACAGAATCACTCTGTGTTGTATTCCCTCGACTTCCCTATTAGTTGGCGTACGTTGAGAATTTGTTACCTCGTGCCTCTTTCCTTCATGAAGCCGAGTCGTTCTGGCGGGATTTGATTTTCCATCGAAGCGTACAAGCGGTTAAAAATTATTCTAAATATTAGTTTGCTCGCGTGTGGTGTAAGTGATATTGTTCGGTAATTTTCACATTCGACCGCTGATCCTTTTTTGTGAATTGGAATATAAATAGACTGACGCCAATCTGCTGGCCACTCTCCAGTTATCCATATAGTATTAAAGATCTTATGCATGGCATATCTTTTTTTACATTCTGTTAGCTTCAGTATTTCGGCAAGCATTTCATCGGTCCCTGAGGCCTTATTATTCTTGAGATGTTCTATTGCATCTGATTTTGTCTTGTATAACCTGATGCAATAGTTTTTCCAAACTTCCCCTATGTCTGTGGGATTAGTTTTCATTTCCCCATTATCATCTCTAATTGCTTGGCTAGTTAATTTAAATTCGCGGGCCAGGAGACGTATCCTTTTGAATAGAAAATATGTTTAATTCTTCTCGACATGATTTTCTATTTGAGCACGGATAGAAGATTGCTCTGTCGTTTCTACATAGCTCTCTTATTCTTTTATTCCAAAATTCTTTTCCGCTAACACAGTTTTTCACCTCTCGTTTCAAATTCCTACATGACTCTATCGCGTCTATTGTCTCTTGTGAAAATCAGTATTCCATTTCTTCCGTGTGTTTTGCTGTTGAGTTGTTGTGTGTGCTTCTTTTATATGATCGTTCAGATTAATCCGTAGTCGTTCTGACGATTTTGTTTCAGTTATTTCTTTTTTGCACTTGCATTTTTGAATGCATCTGGGTTGATGATGTACTTCTAGCAGTATTCGATTTTTTCAGAATCTTCAAACGTAATTTCAGTTTCATCCCTAATAGTCTGTGATCGGATCCACATTCATCACCTGGCAGAGTTTTAACATTTTTGCACGAGGACCTCCATCTCTTACTTATAAGCATATAGTCGATTTGATTACGACATTTGTCACCCGGTGCAATCCACGTAATAAGCCTGCAAATATTGTATTTAAACATTGTGTTAGCAATACAATATTGATCATCAATCGCGTATTGAATAAATTTATCGCCACTTTCGATCCGATTTCCTGTGCCGAACCGTCCGACCGTATCCATTGAGGTCTCCCCTACTTTCGCGTTAAAATAAACAGTGATAATGGAGTAAATTTTGTAATTTCTTACTCAATTCTACGTAAAAATTGTCTATTTCTACTACATCTGAATCAGCTGTCAGCGCATATGCCTGTATTAAGTTAAGGTTTATTGGTGTCGATTTTATTCGTACTACGATAATACGTCCGCTAATTACTAACCGAATGAGTGATATTTTTTTTAATCATAATGGCGACACCCTATATACTGTTGCTTTCGTGGACAGCGCAATATACCACGTAATTACTGCCAGCAAAGTGTCCGTTATGTCTATAATGTGTTTCAGATATGCCACAGATTGGAATTTTATATCGTAACAGTTCGTCTTCAACTATTTTTAGTTTGCCGATTTCTAATAAACCACGCACATTCCACGATCCTACTCTGTTAAAATTTTACACAATTTCATATTGATTTCCCAAGTCGCATATTTAACGTAACCTAGGATTCAAAACGCCGGGCGCCTCTTGGCAAAACAACGCATTTTATTTGTTTAAATGGGAAAGTACTACAGTGGTGTCCCGTTGCCTACTGTAGAATTTTCTGTCACGGTTTACTACCTTAGTCCTTAGATAAAGATTCTACCCGCAAGACAAAGGTTGTTTTCTGTCATGTCTCGTTTAGATAAACATCCTAATCGCTTAACAGCGGGTTGTTACTGAGGAGCTAACGATAGGTTTTGTCGGCGACCTAAACCTGCCGAAGGAGAGACAGTAATGAGATTTTTGCAGACTTTTAATGGGCAGGACCTCAAGCTGCCCGTCTGCATCATTGTGTCTCCTTGTCCTACTACTAGAATCATCTGCTAGAGACTTTCCACCGGTAGCCGCACTTGGTTTGCAACTGCTTAATGGATAATAGCAGTTGGCCAGTATACCTACTGGTCATTCCGCTCATCCACCAACCACGGACGCGCCCCGTTACGGTTAGAGCTCCTGATCCCAGAATGTACATATTACCCCGGGGGGGGGGATCTATTAGTTTAACTGTTGTTAAATTATTGTATCTAGTTTTAAATTATAAAAAAATTTGTACGTTTAATTACTTATATATTCTCTACCTAAAAAGTCATTATTCTTTCTTGTATTAAAAAAAATAAGAAAATATTGATATTTTTTTAATATATAAATTAATCGATGGTACTCACGCTGCAGTATGGACTCAGTGATATTAGAAGTATTATATACATATATAACACATATTATATATATATATATATATATATATATATATATAATCGAATAATATGTAACAAATTCTTCAGCGCAAGACGTGATTAGCTGGGTAGATACGGATTCCGAAGAATATTCGTATTTAAAAAGTAAACGCAGTGTACATAACAGTTTAATACAGACTTCATTCAGAAGAACCACAAGAGGTGCCTACGACGAATGTTGTAGAAAAGGTTGCTCCATAGACGAAATGATCGGTTATTGCGGCGCACAATCTTAATTCCTGTATATACATATTTATACATTTTATATATATATATATATATATATGTGTACGTACATGAATGTGTGTGTGTGTGTATGTACATGAATATGTATGTCATCGTGATCGAATGATCGAATATTTCCTATTTTCTTAATTCGCAACTCGATATTATAGTACACACCTTTTGAAGTATATTCGATGGTTTATAAAATGAGTATTAAAATTATTTCCGTTTAATAAATCTAGAATTTACTTATGAGAAAAACGTAATCAGTCAACCAGTCAGTCCTAAAAGATAAATTCCAGATAACTGCCTATTCGTAATGAGCTAAGTTTTTTTGCACTCGCTAAGTTGAGAATATTGCAGAATCAGGGTTTGCAATGTTCAAACATTTAAATATTGAAAATTTTATTCCTCAGATCACAATGTCCTTCATGGATATTATTTTGTGTATTTTAAATTGCTTTAATACGAAATACATCTAAACAACTTTTTCACGTTAAATTTGGTTACATCGCTATGTTATTTCATTGATAACAACAATAATAAAATAAACAAATAAACATATTTACATATATTAAATCAATATATATATATATATATATATATATATATATATATATATATATATATATATATATATACATATATATATATATATTTATTTATATATGGTATTTAAAAGTAAATGAAACAAAAATGTGCAAATTGTAGCTTATGGCTACCGGTAGCGTTTATTTGCATATGTGCTTCGCTTTAAATAATTCTGAAATAAAAATTGGAAATTTGTTTGATAAAATAATTTCATTCAATTTAAATATATATTCAATTCCATATAACTACCGCAGGTGATATTATTTGTTACCCTTATATTTTTTTAAAATTAAATTAACGTGCGACGTACAGCAGCCAAGGCTAGAGGCACGATAGGAAAAGAAACAGAGTGAGGAATACAGACCGGAAAAGTGAAGGACGGAAATTAGATTAGACAATGAAACATGGTCATCTATGAAGAGGAAATGAAGCGAAAAGACGCTCGAAGCAAGGAATATGAGAGACAAACAAGCAGAATATGGGAAATGGAGAGGCTAATGTTACAGCCGCAACACACTGGAGCCAAAATTTTATTATTTGATTTGTCGCAGTTTGTTGGTTTGTGACGTATGCAAGAAGATCATTTATGATGTATTTCTTAACGTCAGGCGCTGGAACTTGAACATCCGGAACCGGCAAAAACGTAGCAGGTTCCCTGCCCGCTTTATCAGCTAGTTCGTTTCCATGAACCCCAGCTTGAGCTGGATACACAGGAATGTCAGTTTCTGACTCGACCCAGCCAGTACCAGTTTCATCACTTTTTTTTGGCTGTAGGGCACTGATCATGGTTGAAAAACGTCGCAGAAAGTGCGGAGTGCTAGTCAGAACATATAATCGAAGGTTTATCAACATCGGAGCTCATTAAAGATTCCATAGCAAGATAAATCGCGTATAATTCAGCTGAAATGACGCAGAATGTCTGCGGTAACGAATATTGAATGATAATTGCTCCATCTCTGACAACTGAGCAGCCGTCAAATCGATTAATGCGTCAGTGTAAAACATGGTAGATTCATATGAACGTGACGTAATTTCTTTCTTGATTTCTTGGATGAGCAGGTTTTATTTCCATAGTCTGTGGATTTCGAGATGCAGCCGAACCAAATTGTCTTTCCACGGAGACAACATTGCGGTGTTATGAGCGGTTGACTACGGATTTGGGGAAGTTATTGCCTTCAAGATGCTGTCAAAGAGAGTAGGATCTGATTGTTTTAATTTCGAAGAAGCTGGATTAGCAGATAAAAACAGTTCAGGAATCGAAAATCCGGAAGCTTTAAAGTGCACTACAAAATTGGCTAGAAGAAACCAACAACGATAATCAGGAGACCATTTTGATGACTGGGATTGTAGGCTGTCGATCAGTGTGGTGCGAAACGCTCCAGTTGCCAAACGTAAGACAGAATTGTGGATAACATTGATAGTTTTTGGGGGTGGATGAGCAAGGTGAAGATTATATGACAGCTCCCTCATCGGTTCTTGATCGGATCAAACAACGATAAATTTGAAGAGATTGTCATAGACAGTATTTTCTTCAGAATATTCATCTTTCTGTAACAGTTTTTTTTAACGTAGTTTACACGAGGCGTCTATGTTAATTTGTCGACTCGTTAGGAAGCGTCTTACCCTAAAGAGACATACACATTTGACGTTTACATTTACGAACACGGCAAAAGTGCATTGCAACGGATTTTATGCTTGAGAAGGATAAGTCGTTGTTGGAACACCAGGTGACTAATCGGTTTGTGCATTCTTGAAGGACGCATTCACCAGCGGATCTAGTTTTACAACTTACAAAGATCGTGACATTGTCGGCGTATAATAAGCTTCGTACAGAGGGAGTTGACCGCTTCTACCATATCATTAATCGCAATATTGTAGAGTAGTGGGCTCAAACCGAGCCCTGAGGTGTGCCATTCATTAAAGATCGTAAGGATGAAGACTTGTTTCCAATCCGAATGAAAAAACTTCGGTTGATAAGAAAATTCTGTATAAATGTGATGAGATTTCCTCTGAATCCCTAGCGGTATAATTGTTCCATAATTTTATTAATCGGGATCTTCTCAAAAGCTTTCGATAAGCCAAAAAATACAGCTAGCGGATGAAGATTATTTATTAATATGTTTATTATAACGTTGAGGATTACGCGGTTACAACGAAAGCCACATTGGGATGGGTGAATGAGAATTCCTCGATTGAAGTATCCAATTTAGCCGATAACATCTAGCACTTTGCACAGAACTGGCGTAAGTGAGATATCTCTGCATTTGAAGGGTCTTTAGATGAGACTTTAATACTGAAATTATAACGGCTATTTTCAAAGCCTTAGAAAACTCTGTTATCTGAAGTAAAATATCTAATATCTATAGGGGAGCATATTTATTAATTTATCTTTCGTTTATTGTATCCTTTAATTCGTTTAAAATTTATATATTAAACTCTTTGAAAGAGTTATTTTCCTTAGGATACCATTATTATTTTTTTTAGTATTAAAGATTAATGATCTTTTTTTAATATAAAGATCAACAATAGGTAACATCCGTGCTATGGTATATGTATATAACGTTGTATTATAAACGGTAATATATGATGAAGTTAAATCAATTAGAAATTTACAAAAAAATGCGGATTATATTGTACATTCGTCGTTTAGTTAAATACTTGAAGTATACACCAGCGCAATACGTGTATAGTGACTGTACTAAACTATAATATAGAATTACCATAGACTTATAGTTTAGTTCTCCATAATTTACCTCCGAGTGCTTTAAGAAATAATAATACTTGTTGACTGTATTATTCATATTAGATATATTATAATGCATTATATATAATAAAGCCTGAATATTAAAATATAATGTGGTCAGTAGAACTGAAATATTCTTGATCCAATTTTTTATCTCGAATATATATACACTTTAATTACAAAAATCAGCTTAAATCATTAAAACTTTATATTCTTGAATTAAACAAAGCTTTTCGGCAACTACGCCATTATCAAGCGATGCTTAAATTTAGATAAAAATAAAGATTTAAAAGTAAAAACACAATTATTTATTTATTAATTTTTTCTTTACGTGAAATATCTCAATTTTAAAAATATTCATATAAATACATCGAACACCTAATAAAGTGCGCATAATAAAATTTATTGTATCGTCAAAATTTTATAATGTACAACTGTAAGGGCTAATTCGAAGGTACGTCAACAGAATACTACTGCGTTAATCCTCTAATTACAACGCATTCTTCTTTGCTTGCTTTACCTTATGAACGTATATTATACATGCATTTAAACACGTTTTCCGATTTTTAAGCGCAAAATTGTACCACCTTTCTTATACTTCAAGTGCTTAGTAGTTCTGTTTAGATGTGTCCGTCAATTTTTCTTACGGTAGAACTGTAGTAGCAGTTCGAGAGAACATTCTGGCATATTTTTTTTTCAATTCATTACGGTGTGTCTTGATCCGGGCTTTAGTATTTCCTTGAATGGTATATCAGTCAAATGATAGAGCCGAAGAAAGTTTTTTTTTCTAATACATAGTAGCTCGTAATCGCCGTCATATCGCTGCGGTTATCAGTTCTAGCCAATCTAGAAGCGTGTCGATATTCATCCATTATAAAAACGACAAACGTTTATTGATCAAGACTGCAAATCTTTTATTCAATGGTACGTCGATGATAGAGCCCCGGTGGAGCTGTTATTTTAAATCGGAGTAGGTTTTGGTTTTTTTTTGGAACCCAATTCGTAAAAACGATCGGGTAAATATATTGTGTAAATGAAATACAAATACAATAGAAATAACAGATTGTTCAGAATCCGTACAATTAAGTTTATGGAACTCCGAGAACAAACTGTTTTACGATAATTTTAATTTTTATACTGTATACTTAGGCTAGGTGCGCATTTATTCTACAATGATTTATTTCTGCAGCGGTGAAAGTATTAGAAGTTTAAAACAGTTTAGTGACTAATTGATCTGCTCTAATATCGCTAAAATCTTTATTAGAACGATTAAAGTAATACGTTACACAATTGTCGGAACGTGCAATACTTGCATAAGTAATCTTTAAATAAGTCACGGCCAGTAATAAATTGTACGTTTAAAACGAATCAGGTGTAAACGATGTATTACTGAATTTTTTTTTCAATATCGGGGAAAAAGATTTTAGCTATAACATTATATTCATTCCACAAATCATTTAAATCATAGTAGCGTTTCTCCGCATCATCACGATATCACAACATTTATAAATACTAGCCGCTGTAATGGCGTGTGTCTCTATCGAATGTAACACAAGCGAATTTTTTTTAATTCACATTTATTTACTTCGGTTATTAGCAATAAATTTTCTACTTTTTACCTTTTTTTTATAGTATACATTTTAACGTCCTACATCTGGCCGGAAGTTGTAAATTTACGTTTGTCAACAAGTATCATACTAATTAAATTATGCTATATATACACACTAGAAGTTATCCACGCCTGTGTAATTATGTTTTTAAGTTCTATTTCCCATAGTAGTAAACAGCGACTGCTAAATCGTTTAAAATTTAACACGTTTTCCGGTTCGAATATACCTTCACTACCAACACCCGCAATGCAAATCACGTTTTGTTGATTTTGGATATATATATATATATATATATATATATATATATATATATATATATATATACTAATATATAAAACTGTTAAAAGAAAGAGATGAGGGTATTTTAAAACTTTAAATTATTGTAATTACTGTCCTATTTTTGTGACATCAATGTGAAACAAAGCTTAGAACGAATCCAATAATATAGACTATAAGGTATGCGAATTTCATCATTATTGCTTTAATAGTTTTCGAGTTAAACAAAAATTTAAAAAAAAGATTTTCAATTGATTTGTTAAAAAATAGCCAAATGCAGTGATTATAATGAAAATATTCGCAAATCACAGACACTACAGTTTTATATATTAGTATAGATATATATTAATTAATCTCGATGTCATGACATCGAGATATTACCGTAAGATACGTTTTACCAACCGAATTCTGAATGCTATCCGTTGAACCAATGGTAATCAACTTAGCTATCGATTTGGCTAGACTTACGCTTACGAAAAATAATTACTTTTACCGACGCTCTTTACGCCGTTCAAATCATTAATCTCGATCTCTCAAAATCTATAATAGCCCAAGATATATTCACCTGTCACCTAACCAACGCATACAAGGAACCACCATTTGCCGGATCCATTCACACTCCAACATAAAGGAAAATGAAGAAGCTGACATCGCTACGAAAGAATCGGCGGAGATATTTCCAGTGCCAAAATTTCAATCCCAATACAGGACGAAATAATATCAAAAACCAATTTCATGAGGCATGGAACTTACGCCGGAATACGTATTCCCACAACCACCAAACTCCGAAACGTCAAGTATGTACTAACTCGGCTCAGAAATGGACATATTAACCCATAATTGCATAAAGAAAAAGAAAATCAACCGATATGCTGCTACTGCGGACGGGAGACTCTAACAGTCGAACACATGCTAATAAAGTGTAGGCCACTTCAGAAACACCATTGGCAATACTTCAATTCACACGACACTCTCTGATAATCCAGTGGAACTTGAAAAAACCATTCAGTTTTTAAAACTAACAAATGTATATCCGTTCATTTAATTAAAATAGCTTCGGTGCCTTTAACTTAAGTTGTGGTACACGGCACTTGAAAAAAAAATTATTATCTTAAGTGATAAATCTTTTTACACGCCCTAAAAAAAAATCATCCTAATCAGATACTCTCTGGTTTATATCGCCTGTTTAGTTTATTTTCTGTAGTAGGCCCTTTGATATCCATGCTGTTTCTATGCCATTTTCCTCTCGTACAACACTTATTCTCAATATTTTCTTTAAAGTTCTCTTATATTGCAACCAATCTTAAAGTTTTTGTTTCATTGTAGCTGTATTTTTTTCTTGTTTATTTTATATCCAGGTATTATGTCATACATTTGTGTTATAAATTTTTCTGTCTGATTTTCATACTTCGTTCGCGGTATTTACATATTTTAAACATTTTACTTAAGTCCTTAATATCATTTTTCCGCCTCGACCATTTCCAACTCTTTTAGAAAGTTAAAAATTTCCTTGATCATAATAGTGTACTTACGTTAAGAACATTATCTTCTCGAATTAATTTGCGCAGTTCGTTCGTTTTTTAGACATTTCTTATAACCGATCTACGTGTTTGTTGTATAAGATTTACTTATCAGACTCTACTTTTGGTACGCTATTAAACATCTTAAATGTACTTACATAACTTCCTAAAAAGGCTATATGTTTGTTAAATTTTAAGTTTTCGTCTGATTTTTCCTATATATATTTATATTCAACTATCATTTCAAATTTATTGCGATCCTTTTAAATATTTTCCTCTGTTACGTAGTGAGCACACCCATTCGAATGCATCCCCCAAAGTAGTTCTTTCTCTGTTCATCATAGATTTTTAAAACACGCTTTTCATTTTCGATATACGTATTATCAAAAATTAACCGTGTTCCCATTCATTTATTTAATTAAAATTTTTAACTATTTATCCATCTACACTTGTGCTATTTTTCATCGTATTAAAGCGGTAAATAACACAAATTCGTTTTCCTTTAAGGTTATAGTTAATAATGGAGATATGGCACGCTGAGATGTTTATTAAAAAAAAAAAATTAATAAACTTAAAGGAAAAGATAAATAATAATGATTACTATATTACCATCGGTTACAGTGCCATATATAAAATTTAGAATAGGTGGAATTGTTCTTAAAAATAATACTAGAACTGTATGCGGAATACACAAGAAGGCGTAGAACTTGTTAAATAAAAATGAGTATGAAATATCAGATGGACATACCGTAGCAGATTACAAAACTCCGCGTTACGGCAAGTTGTCCTTACGAAGAAACACAGTACTTTCAATATGAGAATGATTTATTTCCACTTTCAGCCTCTTGGAAACTTGTATTACTAATTCGTAAAGAAACATTACAAGTCACGGAAGCTAGAAAAATAGCTAAAAAAAATAAATAAATAACCAATCAGAGTGCAATGAATCTATGGCCTCGTAGAACAACCAATCACAGCACATAAGATATCTCACCCGGTAATAAAACAACCAAACATAGCACAGGAATAGAGCTGATGGTATAAGTATCAATCTTAACATTGAGAATATAAAATTCCGATTAATACGTTGAGACTTGATTTACATCAATTCTGATGATGAGCGGTACAAGTCTACGCGAAATGTTAAAAATTATTAGCATATGAAACACCGGTTTAATGAATATAAACTTTTAAGTATGAAAAATAATCACTCGAAAATTTTTAAAATTATATAACACATCGTTTCGAATAAATGTTTAATTCATTGCTTTTTGATGTTAGTGCATCATCAGTATTTGGCATATCAAATGTAAATATTAGATACAATAGTGGACCGACGACACTTCCCTGAGGTCTTCAATTTTTTTAATATATTTTTTTGACTTTGTTTCATCCAATATCACTCGGAAATACACCTGTCTGTTAGTTAAGGTTTCACAATATTGAAATACTGAGTTGGTAACAGCTTTTTGTACTTGTAAAGAATTCCCGGATGACATACTTTGTCAAACGCCCGATGTGCATCAAGGAACGCTTTTTACAATCTTGTTAACTAGTCGGTGCACTTGTTGCACAGTTGAGTTATCAGCTCTAAATTCAAATTTTTTATTTCGAATTATATCTTTGCTGTCTGTGCACTTTCGTATCATGATAGATATCTAAGCAAATCTGCTTTAGCGATGTTAATTCATTTCCCATTATCTGCTTTTATTGGTTCATTTCTAAGTGTTGGTTTATGTACATACTTATTTACAAAGAGTAATTACTTTCCTTTTCTGGGTGACAGCTATACGACATATTCTCTAAATGATTTTTTTTTTATAATTCTGAAGCAGCAACTTAAGTTTTTTAATTTCTACTCCTATTTTCATTGTTTTTTTGTTTTGTTTTATTGCGACACACGTTGCCTGCAAACAATCTTTATCGTATTCTTCTTCTACCTAATGAGGAATGTTTTCGCTAACAGCAGATCACGCATGAGCTGCCTTGTCCGGATGTAGAGTCCAATAAGCTGAATAATTTAATATTTTTGTGAAGATTTCGTTCTGTGGACGGTGCTTCCGAAATAAGTATTACATCGATATTATGTGCATTTAAGTAATGCTCTAATTCACGCTTATGTTGTAATAGCCCATTTGTATTCCATAAGGGAATTTTATAGGTCACTTCCTATGTATTATAAGTCATTATTTTTTACAGACAAGAGCAGACATGATTAATTATATTACCGAATATTTCGCAATGTTGTTAAATCATTTCTTTAGATGGAGATTTTATTTCGACAAAGAAAAGAGTTTAAAATTTTCTCAATGCCACTATTAGTAGTGCTGGCGGGAACAGTGTTTTGATTGTTTGAGATTACTTGAGAATAGGTCATCGTCCTTGGAATCTCTTCCATTTGTTGTCCTATTGCAGTTAGAGTTTGCGACTCGGTTTGATTTACAGCCTGTTGTTTATAAGGGTCGTTGATTTTTGTGAGATCCGTTTCATACTCAAAGATGAATAGCGCAGTTGGTAAGACTGCTACAACACACATCGCATTCTCCACGTTTAGTGTACACACGAGAGATTCATTTGTATCTACATTTTCAGTTGTCATAGTCGAGGAGCGCGTGTTTTGGGTAGAACGTTATTTTTAGCGCGAATCGATCACGACAATTCAAATAGAGTTTTAAAAAGATAAACAAAAATGAAGTTAAAATCAGTGATGAGGCGAATATACTTTGGCCACATTATGCGGTAAGGTCACGAGTAGGATTTCAAATGACTAGTCAATATTTCAGCCGCAAGAATACTTTCATTTATGTGTCAAATAATTTGAAAATATCTTTTCAATATTTTTCCCTTAATTCGAAACATCACTCGATCCAATTATTAAATATGTATTTTCTGTTTCACATAATCGAATTCTAATTTTTACTAATGTTATTCCTGACAGTGCCGTATATTTGACATCATTTTGGCTTTATCAGATCACTTTCAAAAGGAATAAATAGTAATCATAATTTAAAGTGGTTAAATTTAATCAACCATTTCGTTTCGGACATCTTCTTTTCTGTTCGCAATCGTCTTTTTGCTTTTCAAAAGCTTCCGCTGCCGGACAGTTAACTTTGCTATCCGGATGCTTGTCTTGCTGTTTCTTTTTCAATTCCTTTATAGCATCCTGCGTATAGGGACTATCTTTGCACTCTTCCAATCTAGCGTCAAACACGTGGTCCAATGGCGATACATCTGGGGGAGGTGTAACTGCCGGTTTACTATCTTTCTTGCCGCTTCCGGACATGTTGATCGACTTCTGTTATAACTGTTACTGTATATTTGTCGGTCGAAACGAGTGATTGGAATATGATTGTTCGATCAGAAGCAAATCGTACATTATGAAATTATTTTGCACTTTTCGTAGGAATTATTTATAAACTTTACTAATGCTAAGCAAATTAAAATTATTTATATTTCCTGGAAATATTATATATATATATATGTGTGTTTTGAAAATTTAAAAGTTTTAATAATAAAAAATATTTACTAGATATTATGAAGTGTACATGGCGTTACAATTGCCATTATCGACGCGATTTTAACTTATTTTTTTTGTTTATTTTAATAAAAATTACTACATTCCACATTCTAAAAAAATTTCAAAAAGAATTCACGCGATTTTTCTTTGTGGGGATACCCTAAGAGTCGCGTTTACGCTGGAAGACCTGAAAACTAGTATTTCTGAAGAAATTTCGAAAATTCAGCGACTTACGAATTTCGAAAATTTTGTAATTGTTGCAAATGGCGGTCATTTGAACGATATTGTGCGTTACACTAACTATTCTCTCGATTTCCTATTTTTAAATAAAATTTCAGTCGACAATTTCGGTCGACTAGTTTTTTAGTTATTTTCATCAGTTTTAACACTACTTCATTCTTAGTTTTACTTGTCCGCCGTATTTTTCATATCCTCCTGTAAATTTAGTTAAGTACTACTATTATTCGTTCTCGAATAAATATAAAATTTATTTATATTTCTTTTTTTTTTTCAAGAATTTCTTTTGTTTTGTAGTACGCCGTTTGTTTATTACATTATTTTATATTCGAATTTAACTGTTTCAGTTATAATAGGCATCGTCAATAAACTTCAGCTATGTAGTAATTGAAGACTGCTAAGTAAAATTTTTAATAATATGCCGTATAAAATGACTGGAGATTAGGGTAAGATTTTTTATATAACTTCAAAGCGTTTTTTGTAAAATGACGAAGCCGTTCTTATATTACGAAGATTTCATTTTATTTTAATAACATAGTTACAACTAGCCGAGAAACCATCTAGCAATTGTTATCGAAGTGTATCGTAAGAGGATCCATTAGTGCTGCCCCGATGAAACCACGTTGAAAATTCGTCTGAACGTGCAGTTTCGAGATGAACAATTTCGCCAGCATTAAAGTACACGTGCCGTATAAGAAATACGACTAGTGAAAATATGGAAATTCTATCGAAAATTATTAATTATTAACGATTAGAAAATTTACATCTTATAATTGAAATCGCGAGATAGCATCTTCTTCGTTTTAAAATAAATCAACCGATAGATTAATATAGATTGACAGATAATTTAAGAGCATTAAACAATTTCTAAATCCGGCACTATAATATTAACGAGTTAGTTAGATAAACGGAATAATAAATTAAACGGTACGATACATATATATATATAAACGACTACGTGCCCGAAGTAACAGTGTTACCTATATCGTCGACTCGAAGACAATTGGCGATCAATTTGTAATTTCGAACATTTTATCGGCTTTATTCGGACGCGATCTTGATTAAAAAAGAAATTCAGGTAATATTGGAGGTGTCCTTTAATAATAGTATTAAACGAATTATTAAATATTAAATAATATTCTGTTTTCATTTCGATAGGGTTATTTACAATTTAACAGAACGATTAAGAACCATAGAAATTAATAATAGTAATTTCATATAATGTTTCATTTTACTTGATAGTCTAGTTTGGCACTAACATATACAATAATTATTATCTCGGTTTATACCCTCCTCACGATACAAAATTATATTATATATATATATATATATATATATATATAGAGAGAGAGAGAGAGAGAGAGAGAGAGTATGCAATTTGAAGCTAAAAGGAGAACATCTCTAGCCTGGATTGCATTCGGAAAACTAAGCAGTGTATTTAAAAGTTAAGAAATACCGAATAGTTTAAAAAGCAAAGTATACAATCAGTGTGTGTTGCCAGTTCTAACATACGGAGCTGAAACGTGGAGTTTTACAAGACTAATAATTCGACGAATTAGTAAAACTCAAACGGCGCACGAAAGAGTCATGCTGAATATCAGACTCCGAGATTGTAAAAGCATTGCATGGATTAGATAACAAACGAAATTAGTAGACGCAGTAGAACTCATAGCTAAACTGAAATGGAATTGGGCAGGGCATATTGCCAGACGAGATGACAACAGATGGACCAAGCGCATGTTGCAGTGGTGGCCGATTAATCATCGTCGCAGGCAAGGAAGACCCATTTGTGAAAGTAACCGGAATCAATTGGATGCGCGTCGCACAAGATAGGCAACTTTGGAACTGTTTGGTGAAAGCTTACACCCAGCAGTAGGTTGAGATAGGCATAACGTAATAACGTAATTTTATATATATATATATATATATATATACGCTAAAAAGGTTTTCTTCACGAAAAATTACAAAGTTTTTCGGTCGTTAGGCCATTATCAAGTAAATAGAAAGAAATATATAAGATGAAAAATATTAATTTAGAATTATATAAAAATCGGCAAAGTGAAAAAACTGTATTAATAAAATAATCTCATAGTGAACGCGATAAACAAATCGATTTAATTAAAAGTCAATTATTAAATATTTCGATTTTTAACATTAAACATATTTGTTCGTGCAGACGAAATGGGACGAATTTCTGACGACGAGTATTATTATGGGGGTTCGCAAAAGGTCGTCACCATGATTACGTTGATGACTATTTTAACCTTATCTATTATCGATACGCGTCAAGTGTACGCTTATGACAACGTACGCATAGACGACGATAATCCAGTTCGGTATTGCGGTCCGATTTTGACGTGGGCACTGGGAGTCGTATGCACCGAATACAACGAACCCAATAACTTGGACGATTACGGTAAGCTATCCCAAATCGCTACCCGCGTAACAAAAATAAAAGATGTCTGCGTTAAGTTTTATAGAAACAACAGACATTTAAAAACCGAAATTCTAAAACATCTCTAATATAAGGATTCGATCAAAATACACAGAAACTTTTTTTTAAATCGATTTAACAAAAATCAGAAAAAATCAAAATCAAATATTAAAAAACACATGACAAAACGCGTGCGTTAATATACATGAACATACATGAACATACATACACAAGCAAACATACACGTGCATAAATATATTACATTTGCTTATATATATATATATATATATATATATATATATATATATATATATATATATATATATATATATATATATAATTTAAACATTTAAAATATTTATACAAACAAAAATTAAAATGGAATGCACATAGAAACTTAGGAAAAAAGGTGGAATGCACAAAAAATACTTAGTCTGTATTAGTAGTATGATTAAAACGCTGATTTTATAATAATGAACTAATAAATGTTGCTGAAGAAACAATCTCCATGAACAAAACAAGAAGACACAGTTGGTGGAACAAAGAATGTGAGACGGCTGTAAACCAAAGCCAGAGCGCTTGGCAAAAATGGAATCAAAACAAGAATAGAAAGAACAAAATAATATTTACAGAGCAAAGGAAACCCAAAATCATACGGAACGTAAACGTTCGGAAAAAATCAATTAATCAGAATCGAGTAGGACTTTAAAAAGAACAATGTTCGTGACTTCTACAGAATTTTTAAAAACATCAAGAAGTACATACCGCCGAGCTTAAAAGACACAAAAGGAAAAATCGCCCTTAATGACCATGATAATTGTCGAATACTCGCAGAATAGTTTGAATCCTAGCTAAATTGCGAACCGCAGAAAGTAAGATTTATTTTTAAAGGAAATAACCCAGATTCATTAGCACCAACCGAAGAAGAAATTGTAATTAATCAGTCGCTCGAGAACAATAATGCTCACGGTGAAGATTTAATAGTTGCAGAACTATGGAAACATGAATAATGCGTTTTTTAAATTAACAGAATTGACGAGTATAGTCTGGGAAACTTCAAAATTACCAAATAATTAGACGTCAGCTCTCATCCGTCTCATATTTTAAAAAAGCGAAAAAACAGAAGTAAATATCTATAGAGGTATTTCCATTCTGCCAGTAACATAGATGATCTTGTCAAAAGCTGTCCAAGCAACAGCAGAGGAACAACTGGAATCACAATTAGGATTATATCAAGCAAGGTTCAAGAAAGGTCGGAGCTGTATTTAACAGATTACGAACCTAAAATTTATTTTATCCTACGTAAAATTCAGACAGAAAAAATGAAATGCGTCTAGATAATAAAACTAGAATGATTAACCAACAAACCCTCTGACACCGTGTCAAAGGCGGTAACGGTCGGCTTCAAAATCTCCGCGGATAAAACAAAATTCATGGCTACTATACAATAAACGCCGGGATTTCTATTAATTGGAAACAAAAAATATAGCAGAGTAGCTAAGTTTAAATATCTCGGACAGCGGATTGAACCCGATATGCTAGAAAAAACAGCAATACGCTCTAGAATAAATAAATTAGAAGCAGCTTTCCAATTTACAAAGAACGTTTATAACAAGAAATGTATGTAGTGTAATGCGAAATGACGACATTGCAATCACTCAATGCGAAGTATTATATACAGCAGAAAGCTTGACATTAAATACAGATCGAAGAATTACACAGGGAGATGTTACGAAGAATCTTAGGACCAACTATAAAGTAAACGAAGAATATAGGCCAAAATCAAATGAAGAAATATACAAGTATGCCGGAAGGCAAGCAGCCTTTGAAAAGAAGACGAATTAGGTTTTATAGTCACATAAAGCGGTCGAATCCAACACGGTTAATTAACCGAATATTCACTCACCTTCAGAATCGGAAGAACAAATACGGTTCAAGGAGGTGGAAATCGATTTAAACGAAGTTGGCATTGAATGACATCGAAGACCGCCATCTATTGACTGACGGAATATGGCAAATTTAAGGACAAGCCGAAATTGTGTACAGGCAAAAAGTGGACCGAAGAAAGGAATGGAACAACATCGACAGCGAATGCGGCAATTTTGGATATACAGAAGAAATCAAAAACAAAAATAAATTAAACAGTTGAAATACCTAAGTTGACCTATTCGAAAGAAAAAAATATTATAACACGCATTTAGTTGTATTATTCAAATCAAATATGTTTGTTGACATCTGCATTATGAACGAAAACCATGGTCACTACTTTAAAATACACTAACATATTGAGCTGCGTCATCGCGTTACCAGTTTTAAGTAACGATGTTTTTAAGTCAAATCGGGGACGAAAATTTTTATTGACGGAAAGACCTTTAATAGGTATCAACATCCTGAGAAGTTGATGAAGCTCGGGAAAGCAATAACAAATCACTCCGTATTAGGCAACTCAGAATTTATCCGAGTGACCAAAATCCCTCAGACGACGTTGATATATATAGAAGTCACCTACTCGCCTAGTTATTTTTTGAATACAATATCGCTGTCTCTTTTAACAAGTTTATATATTAGTATAGTATATGTATATAAATACCTCCTCTTCTCTGCAGCCATAATAAATGGGAAAAAATTGAAATCATCCAAAATGTTTCTTATCCCTTCTACCGTTTCTACTTTCAGGATTTATTTTTCTTGCTAGACGTTGATTTAATTACCTTTGATAATAATAAAACTATCCCTTCTGAAGTTAACAACGCTGCATTTATGCAAGCAATCAATGAAAAATTCAGCCACTATGAAATTATTTTTACAGATGGGTCGGTCGATAAAATACGGGAAAATTATACCTCTGCTTTATATTACCCGAAAAAAGGCATATCGAAAGTATACAGATTATCCTTTGCAGGCTCCTCATTTGTTGTAGAATTGTTTGCCATTTACAAAGCCTTGCTCCTAGTCAAAGATATGAGGGAAAAGAATATTCTAATAATATCCGATTCCACAAGTGTCTTATTACAATTATCTAAGTTCCCAGAACCTAAAATATCCAAGTTAGAATTTGATGTCAGACATCGGGTTATTCAGCTTTAAAATCGTGGATCTAGAATAAAGTTTAAGTGGGTCCCTTCTCATTGTGGTATTACTGGAAATGAGGTAGTCGATGAATTGACGCGTTATAATCTATCAAGTGTCCCTTACGAGAATATTAAATGGAATTGGACTGATATTTTACCAAAGATTAAACAATCTGTACTAATTGATTTCCAACAGTACTACATCGCCGAAAGTCAAAATAAAGGGAAAAATACTTCGCCTTGATGCATACAGTTCCCAGTAAACCATGGTTTCATTTACATAAAAACATTTCGAGGGATTATATATCAACTTTATTTAGATTGCGTACTGGTCATAATTTCTCCCCCTCACACCTAGCTAAATTGTGCATAATTTCTGATGGTACATGTGATGTGTGCCATGTTGACAATTGTATCGAGCATCAAATTTGGATTTGTCCGAAATTTCGAAAACATAGATATGAGATGTTGTTTAGTGTTGTACAAAAATGACATACATTACCCATGAGTATTGAATTTATTGTTTCCAACCCACTGTTTTCTGTCTCTGTCAGTTTATATAATTTTATCAAACGTAGTGGCATTGAGATTTAAAATAGATTAACTGGATAAAGGATTAAACTGGCCAAATGGCGCAAGCTGGGCCAAAGAAAAAAAATCTATAAATACGCATATATATATATATATATATATATATATATATATATATATATATGCTCCGTTATTTCGGCCACGTCCCTAACGCAACAAAACGTGGTTTGGATTACGTTTGCTGGCAGTGAAGGTACATTCGAACCGTAAAACGTGTTATTAAATTTTAAAAGATTTGGCAGAGATATCGCTGTTTAATACTTTTTAAAATTTTAAATTACTGTAATTTCTGTCCTATTTGTGATATCAATATGAAACAAAACTTAGAACGAATCCGAGAATACAGTCTATAAGATGTGCGAATTTCATAATTATTGCTTTAATAGTTTTCGAGCTAAATCGGCACAGACAGACAAACATTTTAAAAAGATTTTCTATTTACGTGTGAAAAAAAACATCCCAATAATATTCGCAAATCACTGACAGACACTACAGTTTTATATATTAGTATAGATGTACATATAATTCAATATCGCTTTACCGCTAAACGCAGATTTTCTCTACTAATTTCAACAATCCTTCCTGTCTTGAGTCTTCTGAATCCAATTCCTTCCCGCTTTCACTGGTTATATCGTCATACCAATGAGTCGGTATGTAAATCTTCAATAATTACCCTAAAGTATCATTACCCAGATTAAAATAAACTGTTATACGATATCGCAATTATTTCCAATAATTCGACAATGTTCGACGTTTCTAATAGATTCATATTATTCGTCATTTGAAGCTATATTTTTAGCTCGTATATATACATATATATATATATATATATATATATATATATATATATATATATATATATAAATTGAAAACGATTTTTTCATGATTATTTGTACAGAAAAAAGATCGCGTTCTTCATCGTCTTCGATCAGAATGTCGCACGACAAAGAACATTTCCCTTTGAGTCGCGCGGAAGCTGTCGCCAATTTTCACGTGATATTTCACCACAGGCAGATAAGAGGGGGTGCGTACGACGAATGCTGCTTAAAAGGATGCACCTATCAAGAACTAAAAGATTATTGCAGATTTTGAACGTAGCCTCTGTAGATAAAATTACATTATTGCAAGCACGTTGATAAATAAATCATATGATATATATCTAGTCATTTTTTGTGTTTGTTTAATTATTGAAAACGATAATACAACTAAAAAATACTGATTTTTCGTAAAGAAAAAATTGTGCAATACCATGTAATAGAATCGTTTTTGACAAAGCAAGATGCACCACTGATTTTATTCCGTCTGATAAATCTAATCATTTCTAAGCCAAACCTAGTTTTAGTTATTAGTCACTTCATGTTATTTACCTATAATAATAATAATCGTAAGGGCGAATTATTTTAAGATGCACACTTATTGAAGAATGAAATACATTAATTTGATTCATTTTTTAACAATGTAATAACACCAATCGATGCAACTGACTAAATTTTTCGTTAGAACGTGATCAATGAAAAAACCAATTCTAATTTTTTTTTAACTCCGAAAAAGTTAAAGCCGTTCTCTGTTTGTGGTTAAATCAAACGTTAATTTTTTGAATATTTAAAGAAAATTCGTATAAATGAATAAGTCGCAATGAATTCGTACGTACTTAGATTATATAATGTCAAGTTTAAAGTTGGACATTCTTAAGATAAACACACTTGCAGTTACCCATTGTCTAGTTTAGTCGGTATACTCGGAATGACGGAAGAGAAAAACCAAGGTAGATGATTTGGAGTTGTAGTTTTAACTGCGGGCTTGATGGAATTTTCTATATTTACTTACATTTGTATACACACCTTCATGCATGTATAATATATATTATTTCAAAAGTTTATAGAGGATGTGTGGCCTAACAAAAATACTCCTGTAAAACTCGAAGATTTAATAGAGAACAGCGAGCTAGTTATCGCGCATTTTAAATAATGAACAATATATCCGATGTAATCTGCTTAACATCGAGTTTATACACGCACACCAAAATTGGTTGGTACACAAATTACATTTGCATAAAAAGTAAGGAAAAAATTTTTATCCGGCTCTCGACAGTTTTCGAAAAAAATAATAATTTTTGGAACCGTGTTTCCGAATTTACTAAATCACTAAAATCCAAACAAAAAACTCGATATTAAGCACATTATTTCTCGAATTATCAATTTAAAATGACTATACATATACTTATTAAAAGCACTGCACACAAAGTGCGATTTTTTTTGTTTTAAATTATATTTCCTTCAAAGTTTAATTTTTATAACAAATGTCAATGCTAATATTCTGCAATTTGTATTAAATGTTATCGATTGGAGCGCTCTAGTATCGATAATAAATTATTAATTGCAAACAAATTTATAATGAATTAGATTGAAAGTTACTATGATTAAATACACATTTTAAAATAATTTAAACATCATTTTAAGACTAGATACATTTTGCCCAAAAGCCCGAAAAGCCATATTAGGTTAGGTTTCAGAAGAAAACGCAATATAACGCGAGACCAGTAAATGACAGTACAGACGTACTTAAACGAAAAAACCGACTAATCGCCATTTTGCATCCCGTTGACTTAAATTAGCAAACAAAACACGCGCTATATTTAAATTATATTATCAAAAATATGTTTCTTTCTTTTAAAAAAAAATGGTTAAATAATTTGAAAAATGTTGTTATTGAAATAATTTTAAATAAAATTTGTTTGCAATTAATTTAACAGATGAAAAATATTCAGTAAACAATCTATTTCATAGATTGCGGAATTAACATTAACATCAAAATGAAATTATAAAACGTAACAAAGAAAAAAAAAACAAAAAAACTTACCAGGATTAATTCCAGATGCGGTGACGACTGTTTTGAATATATTACATAAAATGGAATCATTTATATAGAATAAACTTTCAAAACAAAATCACTTAAAAAAGGAACATATTAAACAGAAAAATTAAATTGGCAAAATAACGAAAACCGAAATATAATAAAATTTTAAACGTAAAAAAAAAATGCGACTGTAAAATATACGAATAAAATCAATAAAACACCAAACAACGAAATAAATAGTTGAAACGAAACATAAAATTAACGAGTAATGTCAAAATAACAATATCTCCGAAAATCGAAATTTATTAAATAAATAACAATTGTGAATGCAACTTTAAAACAACCAGACGATTCGTACTTTTCGTAACATAATGAGTGAGGAGAACAATTTGATTATTCCTTTAGGTATTATATTCCTCCGATAATTCCATCCCACCTGTGTTGATCACAAAATTTCCAAGAACGTCGTCGTCTTATTACAGTACTTATAAATCTACACCAACCCACACACACACAAGCCGTAATATATATATATATATATGTATAATGTGTATATTATAGTCGGAATCATATTTCACCCTAAGCTGCAACCAATTATCCTTTAATAATTCGTGGACGAGATTAGAAGACAGTTATCATTATCACAGTTAAATATATATAAAAAAATAAGTAATGCTGACAACGAATTTAATTCACGCCATACCAATATCATTTTACGTCTAGTTGATGTTCGCAAAAACTCATCATTCAAATTGCAACAAAAAAAAAAGAAACATATTTTGTAACTCCATAAATAAGGGGGAAAATATGCAAGCAAGTGCTTTTTATTATAGTCCAATCCCTCTATAATATTTATCTAACTCGTTCTTTTAATAATAATAAATAACACGAAGAATGGGTGTGATAATAATAATAATATCACTAAAGTGTCATCATCATCATTGGCATATTATTCGTAGCAACATCGTGACTAGCCCATTATTTGCAACAAATCGGACCAGAATTCTGGGAACTAAATTTAAACAAGGTAGATGCGCATTGCGCAATGAGATCCGTAAGTAAGTAACTTTTTCACGTGTTTTTTATTTTTAATATTAATCAATGTAGAAGAATTTATTTTTACATGAAACTTTCGGAAATTTCAAATGAAATTTTCAACAGAAAAATTACGAAATTTTCTTCGAGGGCACTCGTATGTATAAAACAGATAATAAAAGATACTTCCACATCACCTACTAACCTGCGATTGTTTATCCATGATTTTTTTTAAAAAATAAAAGCCAATTGTTGTAATTTAATTTTGAATTTTTTAAATTTGTCGCCGCTGTAATTAGTCCAATGTACCGGCTGAACTGTAAACGATTCTCGAATTTTCAAATTTCCGACATACCGGCGAGTATTTCCTCAGTGATATTATTCTGTAGCTCGCTGGTTTTAAGATTATTCTATATTATTATAGGAATGGGATAAGCCTCTATACACCTCCGGCAGAAAAATCCAGTTTGCCGTAAATATCGAACGACTTCCATAGAAATTAATTTAAGATTTTTATATCGATGAGGAAAGAAAATTATAAATTTGATCAAAATTTTTGTCGAAATGAAAAACGTTATTAGGATCTCTATTGCGTTTGTCCAGTACTCTGCAAACGCGACGCTGTTTCCATCCCTTGTAGAGTAGGTGATTGAATAGTCGCTACATATACACTTCATAATCTGTTTAGCGAACGCCAGTTCTGTATTTTAGTTCGGCTTTTGAGGGAAGGTGCTCCTTACATTCAATTTATGGTTCGTGATTTTTCTTCGTCCATTCTTCATTCCAGGCATTGTGTCGCTTAGTGTTAATGACTTCATAACTGCCACAAAACTGTTGCGAGATTTCAGTTCAACCGGTTTATGTCCAAACATCATACATGTCGGCTATCCGTTTCCTACTTGTACTTTTCATTGCTGGCAGCTATCTGCCGTCTAGTTGCAGGTGGAGCAAAAAGCACGCGGATTTTATCGACAGATGTCGGTTTTAAATAACCTGTGATAATGCGGCAGCTCGCTTTGCGCGCTATCGACGTGTTTCAAATGAGCCGAATTAAACCACACTGGGCACGCGTACTCCGCGTCTGGGTTGCATACTGCCAGTGCTGAAGTCCGTACTAGATTTAGTTGCAATTTTAATCGTGGGTTTTTTAATTTGTCATCAAAATGATTGGGGACGTATGGAAGCAAATATATTCCGATGTTTGCATTTTACTTCTGATCGTGCCAGCTTGAAATTTTATTCGTAAATTAATTTTATTTAGATAGTAGACTGTTTTTATTCTTAATTAACGTTGTACTACCATACAGAATATTACTTGTGGGGGAAATTTTGCATACCGAATACCCGCTATATCAATTTACGATTTTCCAGCTGAGTTCCCTTATCTATAGTGTTATATGTAACTATGTTTGCTATATTTTCATATTATATACTTGTTAACATTTAATGTAGTTACTTATCATACATTAAATTTTAGTTTTATTTTTTATCACAAAACCTACAAAGTTTATTATGAAACTCCTGTTTATTAAGCTCACTGAGAGGCTTAAAAATAATCCTCTTCTTTTCCCTTTCTGATTGAAATTTTTTGCATTCGTGTACTACATGAAAATCAACCGCTGTTTTACAATAAAGACATATTTCGGAGTCACTGATTTTAAATAGTTTCAGATAAGAGCAAAAGTTTCCACGACCTGTTAAATATTGAGTAAAGTGAAAATTAGTTTCAAAATATTTCATCGTTAATCTTTTTTCTATAGAAGGAATTATCCTATACGTTGTTCTTCCTGTTAATGATTGATCATATCTAGTTTGCAAATTTGGACACTAACAGCCTTTAGTCTTTTAATTTTTCCTAGTATTAATTTTCTTTCATATCTCGTTAGTTCTTTTTCTTGTTTTATATTTTTAATATTATTTGTAAGCTCTTATTTTTGAGTACGACGATTTTAGTGTAATATAGAACTTTTTTATTCTATCTATGATGTATTCTACATGTTTAGAAAAATTTAAGTTGCTGTCTATTATTACACCAAGATACTTTATTTCGTTTCGAATCATAATTTTGTTATTATCTACTTCTATGCTTTTTTCTAGCTGTTCTTTGATAATTAATTTATCATGTATTTTGCTTATTAATAAGGCTTGCGTTTTAATAGTGTTAAATTTAAGGCCGAGTTCATTTATTTTTTCATTAATTAATTTTATTATATCACTAATTTTAAGTAGTTCTTCAGTTTTGTTAAATCCAACAACTAACATTACATCATCCGCGTAACTAATTATATTTGAAAAATTATCCAACTGAATATCGTGAACAGTACTTATGGCAATATTAAAAAGTATAGGGCCCAATACTGATCCCTGTGAGACTCCTGCACTCAGATTCCTCTTATATGTATTAGTTCATTTTCCCGATTAAATAATCCTATTTTCCTGTCCGTAAGATAGTTTATTATAATTTTTTGTATGAAAGGTGAAAAACCTTTATTTTTTAATATATATTAAGTATTTTATCAATTTTAACCCTATCAAAGGCACTTGTTACATCAAAACTAATTAAAAGAATGTGTCTCGCCTTTTTTATTAAAGTTGAAATATCTCCATATAATTTTTTTTAACAGCGATTTCAGTCGACTTATTCTTGATATAACCAAATTGGTTTCTATGTAAAACATTTCTTTCATTTGTTTCTAAATCTAGATAAATTTTTATAATTTTTTCAAAAACTTTACCAAAAGTTGGAAGTAGTGTTATTGGACGATATGATTTAGGACTGGAAGGGTCTTTTCCAGGTTTGTGTAATATTTTAACTTTTCCTTGTTTCCCGCATTTCGGGAAATACCCTAAATCTAAGCATTTTTGGAAAATTGTTTTTAATATATTTTTATCTATTTTATGTATGATTTTAATCATTTTATTTGAAATATTATCGCAACCATTAGCTTTTTTATTGTTTAAGTTCTTAATTATTTCAGTTAAATTATGATCATTAACTGCAAATGTTTTTCCTGGGTAAATTATTGTCGAAGTTATTGTGTCCTGAGGGAATAATTCATCAAAAATTAATCTGTGATTTTCTACTTCATCATAAATAATTTTGTTATTTATTTCAAAGGCCGGGATAACAGTTTTTTTTTTAAATTTTCCCGCGCAGATTTTATATGGTCTTCCCCAAACTGTAGAATTATGAACTAGTTCTTTCCAACTTTTATATTTTGAATTTTGTAACTCAGCTGTATAAATTTTTTTATTTTCATTAATTTTTAACGTTAATAAATCAGCCTTATTTTTATTCTTATCCTTTATTTTATGAAATCTCCTCTGTCATTTTTTGAGCAAAATTTTATAAAATTCAAGGGTTTGATTCCAAAAAGGTTTGTTATAAATTTTTGTTTGTTTTACTATAAGATTTCAAAATAATTGTTTTAATGATATCAGTAACTTTAACAAGTCAATTCCAATGTCAAAAAATATCTACGTATTTCTTCTGATGGAATGAGAGCAGCGGACCTAACTACTGTTGCTGAAATACATAATCATATAAAGAAACTAAAAAATAAAAAGTCAGTTGGGTTGGATAAGGTTTGTACGATTTTCCTTAAAAATCTACCCATTAAAGCTCTAGTTAAATTAACTATCATAATTAATTCTATGTTACTACTTTCGCATTTCCCCATTTCTTGGAAGACGTCTAAAGTAATACCCATCCCTAAGGCTGGTAAGAATACCTCGGATCCGGTTAATTTACGTCCTGTCTCTCTTCTCAGTAATCTTAGCAAAATAGCTGAAAAAATTATTCTCAGTCGAATACAAACCTTTACACAAATTAATAATATTCTTATTGAACAACAGTTTGGATTCAGGAGTAAACTATCAACAGTTATGCAGTTGGCGAGGATTACTGATTTCATAACAGATGGTTTTAATCAAAATAAACATACAGGTTTACTTCTCATAGACATTGAGAAAGCCTTTGATACTACATGGCATCTCGGATTAATATATAAATTAATTCAACTAAAATTTCCTAATTATATCGTTACACTTATTAAAGATTATTTAACAAATAGGAAATTTATGGTAAAAATAAATGATTGTAACTCTGTGGAAAGGTCTATACTAGCTGGAGTACCTCAAGGGAGTATACTTGGACCCTATCTTTTTCTCTTATTTATTAATGATATTCCCATGGATAAACACCTTCAGATGGCGTTGTATGCGGATGATACGGCTATATATTGCACGTCGTATCGCACAGATACTATTCAAAGAAGGCTAAGCATAGGATTTGAGAAATTAAGATCATACTTCAATAAATGGAAAATTAACATAAATACTGATAAAACACAGTCAATATTTTTTACAAAAAGAAGACCAAACTCTCTAACTCCTATAATAATAAATAACATACCCATAGAATGGAAGGCTCAGATCAAATATCTTGGTGTTATTCTAGATAAAGGTCTTACCTTTTCTAAACATATCGAACACGCCGTTAATAAAACTCAAGCCTCTTTATTTAAATTATATCCAGTCTTTAATAGGAAATGCTACGTTAATTCTGCAAATAAGCTAATTATCTACAAATGTATCTTAAGACCGATAATGTTGTACGCGTGTCCTGTGTGGTCTTACGCAAGTCACTCTCACTTATCTAAATTGCAAGCCATGCAAAATAAATGTTGCAGAATTATTCTTAAAGCTCCGTTTTATGCTAGGATAGATCGTTTGCACAGAACTTTGAAATTACCATACGTGCATCAAGTAATAAATCAGCAAACCAAAAAATTTTTTTATGATTGTACCCTAAGTGAGTATTCCATTATAAACAATATAGGAGACTACACTCGCACTAGTCTCCAATTAAAATATAAGAAATATAAACATAAAAGAATTAAACATACATTATTATGATGCGTAATTCCCGATGATATATAGTTATTATTTAAGTTTAAGTTTATTTTATGTATATAGTTATTTATTTTCCTATTTATTGCTACTCTGATCGTCTGTTATCGCATACTATATTTTATGTTATTATTTTATTTTATTCAATACTTATTTCATGCAGGTTTTGGTGGTGGTTTTTCCTGCAGTTTATTTGCTTTAAGCTTCGTTTCTTTTGTTTTTATATTTATATATCGCGATACACGGGGAGAATTTTACACTATTTCGGTACGTGTAGACGATATTTGTTGTTTCTTATTTTAAATGTAAAAATACACTTTTTATTTATTTATTTATTTATTATTATTATTTTCTAATTCCTCCGTACTTTTAGTATTATTGATTTCATATATTTTGCTTATAATTTTATGATATATGTTTTTAAATTCATTTTCAAAAATATTGTAGTTGATTGTTAAAATCTGACTCTCTTGGTTTTTTTTAAGGTTTCATTAATTTTTAATTCAAACTCAATAGTTAAATGTGGTGTTATAGTTGATGGTTGTATTTTAATATTTTGATGGGTTATTATCAAATCAATAACACTAGCTCCATTAAAATTACTGAAAGTTTTAATGTTGTAAGGATTACAAACCCGCAAGTCATTAGCAAGAAGGAAATCTTCAAACTGTTCGGTTCTTTTGCGATTGTTATTATTAAGATTTTCATACAGTACAGATCTTACGTTAGTATTAAAACTGGTTTTAGAAAACTGAATTGTGTGATTAAATTTGAAATTGATAATTTGGCGAAAAATACGCAGCAATTATAATATAATTTTCAACATTTGACGCTATTATGTTTTCAGTACTTTTTAATTGAATTAAATTTATGTTTTTATTATATACAATAGCCACGTTATTCAGCGGTACCGCATCATATCCAGAATTGATTTCGTATAATTAATTTTTAAATATGTATGGTTCAGGAATCATTATTAGGTCATATTTACTTTCTGATAAAATTTCATGCTGTTGCACTTTTGTTCTCCCTACATTTAGTAATACTATTGTTAATTTTCCATTCATTATAACAATAATTATAAGTTAAAATTGGAATTAAAGTATTCTACATGAGTAACTTAAAATTAATAATAATTTTTTTTTTTATTAATTTTTTTTGGGGGCTACCAAAATGTTTACCCATTAAAATAGTAATATAACAGATTTATAAAAATAAGGTGGTTATATTGCTAAGTTACATTCACGAATGAACTTGTATAAACAAACATAAACGTGCACATTACGAGTAGCGAGTAAGAAAGACATATTTATAGGGAGAGGAATAAATAAGGATATGATTTGATTGTATAATATGTTACAGGAAGAAATATAGTGGGAGCATCCAAAAAATATGTGATTAGCGTCGGCAATGCGGATGGCATCTCCAGGATGAGAGCAGTAGGGCGAGTTAGTAAGTTTCATTTGAAATAACGAAGAAGGGAGACGATTTTTGCCAAACCGTAATCTGCATATGGCGATTATAAATGGACGAATTAGGTTGACTGGCATCTGTATATTGTAGAACCAGGGTAAACATGGCAGATCAGTCTGAACTTATAATGTGTGACATGATTACTCCAGATCACCTTCCAGTATTCCTTGTGGGCAGTTTTAACAATGGAGAGAAGATCAGTATGTGGTGAGTAAGCAACAAACAGTCCAAGAAGAGAAGGAGAGTAGGAATAGTAGTCAGCGAGAAAATTTCCGCTAATTCCAGAGTAGCCGGGAATCCATACAAATTTAATGGAGACACCAACACCCTGCAGAAGGGCGACATGATTGCGAATTTTCAATATTATCGGTGAGGAATGGGGTTGTAGTGTGAAAATTTTAGCGCAGAGAGACAACTTCTAGAATCAGAAAAGATTACAGTTTTCTTAGATAATTGGCTAGAAAGGATGAAACGAAGAGAGTGGAGAATAGCTATAGCCTCTGTAGTAAAGATAGAAGAAATTTTCGGCAGAGACAACTTTCTAACAATCTGGAGAGAAGGAATAATAAAGGCTGCACCAACGTGTGCGATTGATTTAGAGCCGTCAGTGTAGATAGGTGTGAATTCAGAGAAGTGGTTATTGATATGAGAAGTAAAAGAGGCGTTAGCAATAGAAGGAGGAACAGAAGATTTGAAAGTTTTAAAATAATCTAAATCTATATCTAAGGATAAATCGTTATTAGTAAAAGGAAAAAGAAAATAACCAGAAGGAGAGAGGGTATCATCGTATTACTATAATTGGATAGATGATTTGCGGAGCGGCAACGGATAGGACGGCGACTAAGAGTAAATCTCAAATTTAGGAAAATGTCGAGGAATGAGAGGAATAATGAAGGAGTGGAAGATGAAAAAGAGTTTATCAAAAATCTGTCAGCTAAATATGTCCGACGCATATATAGAGGAGGAACCTTAGTCTCCACTTCCAAAAACTGATATAGGAGTAGAGACAAGGGCTCTTAAGGACAAGCGTAGACACATGTTTTGAACTTTGTCCAATGTGGAAATATAAGTGGTCGGAGAATTGCCAAACAAGAAACTACTGTAGTCCATTATACTGCGTATGAAAGATTTGTACAGAAGCAATAGGATAAGAGGGTCACCTCCGAAGGTCGTGTGAGAAAGAGATTTTAAAATATTTGTGCGTTTTAAAGCTTTTGTATAGATAAACTCAACGTGCTTACGCCAGTTGAGTCTACGATCCAATATAAAGCCTAAGTATTTATGAAACATAGAATATGGAACGTGATAGTCATCAATAACCAATCTATTTATGGAATAATTAATACGCTTGTAAGAAAAAATAACGGAAACACATTTGTGAGGAGAAAGAGAAAGCCCCATATTGTTTAGAAGTATGTTAAGCGAAACTAACGTACTATTTATTGATTGCACACACTCAGATAGGTTAGAATTAATTGCATAAAGCACAATGTCGTCCGCATAAGACAGGATGTTAGTATTGATAGGCAAAGATATGTGAAAAAGTTTAAGTATATAAATATTGAATAAAACAGGACTTAAAACTGCCCCTTGTGGCAAGCCTAAATGTACCATTCTAGTGAAAATGATGAATGTTTGAAAATTAAGACTCGATTTGTGAATAATTTACATATAGCATTAGCAAATAAATAAGGGATACTTAATGAAATGAGCGAGTCAAAAAGCATGGCAAGGAGAACAGAATCAAAGGCCTTATTTAAATCTAAAAAGCAAGCAACTAAATATTTATTTGATATGAAGGACTTATAAATTTCTGCAATCAGATAAGACACACAGTTCAAGGAACTAATATTGTTACGAAAGCCAAACATCCCAGAAGGAAACAATTTATTATTTTCGAGCCATCAAACCATTCTATTTTTTAATATTCTTTCGTATGTTTTACGTATACATGAGGCTAGGGATATGGGACGATATGATGTATTACCACAACTAGAATTGGATTTATTAATTGGAACAACGAGAAATTGAGACCAGCTTTTGGATAGGAGCCGGTCTTGAGAAAATAATTGAAACAATTCAAGAGAATTTTAACAGCAGAAGGGGTAGATTATTTAGGATTTTGTAGGTGATGCCGTCACAACCTGGTGAGGATTTTTTTTTTTGACGGAGAGACAATGTAAGATTTCAGATACACTTATAGAAGCAGATGGAAAACTGGAAACTAATACCGGGAGATGGGCAAGGTTTGAAGGAAAAGCTGACATGGAAAAGGAAAGGTCTGACAAATTAGGGACATACGAAGGCGCCACACTGTCTACAAAGTGCATGAGTGAGTCATTGGAAGGAACTGAATAACTGTTAAGTGGGGTTTTCCGGAGAAAACCTTGGCTTTATTCCAGATGTAGGAGGAAGGTTGAGTACGATTTATAGAAGAAACAAACTTCTTCCAAGCTTATCTTTTTTTAGTTAACAGGAATTTTCGGGTAATAGCTTCCTGCGACTACGACGAAATTGTTTAAAATAATTACTTAAAAGGATTTGTTGATTGTAACAAGAAATGTCCCACCAGGGAGCAGAATTGGATTTTCGGTTAGAAGGCTTAATTTGGAACGCAAATTGGTTGAGTGTTATATTGAGATGATGCAGAAATTTGTTGTACAAAGTGATGTCAAAAGAATCGGTATTAAGTAAAGGAGAGCATAAACTATCTAAGAAAGAGGAAAAGTTATGGATATTATGATCAGGAAGCATATAGATAATTGTCCTAAAAGGATGGGGGAAGAGGAGAACTGAATGAAGAGAATAATAGGAAGATGATCACTGCCCAAAGGCAACGATTGAACATCCCAAATAGTTTGGAGCAATAAATTGCTAGAAATTATGGATAAATCGAGTACGTTTGAGGGTCTCTGGATGGAAGGAATGGAAGTATGACGTCCGTCATTAACGACAGTTGTTGCATTAATGATATCTAACATAAGTTGGCCAGAATTGTTACTAGCAGTACTACCCCAGGAGAAATGCAGAGCATTAAAATCGCCACAACATATTACGGAAGAATTTTGAGGTAAATCATTAATGAAGTGTATAAAATTATCCTTATTAAGGAAATTATTCGGTGGGCAATAGAAGGAGAAAATATATGAGTTTATTTAGGAACATTACCTGCAGACACAAACCATTACAATTACTGTTGATTAAAATAGAATCAATAGGAATAGAGGAATAAGGAATATCATTATGAATTAAAATAGCGGCTCCTCCGTAGCCATCAGCTCTGTCATCACGGAAACAACGATAACCGGGAATTGAGAAATTTTTGGGAGAGGAAAGCCAAGTTTCTGATAACAAGATAATGTGAAAATTGCTTATGGCGAGAAAGGATTCATGCTGCGACAATTCCATTGCAGTATTATTAGATTAGTTTTGTCAATATGGGGATGCATTAGACGAATAGATTTTGCAACAGGAGTAGATTACTAAAATAATAATGTCTACAAACAAGAGAGAGAAAAAAAAATAAAAATAAAAATAAAAAATATATATATAAGAATGAGAAAAGCACAAGGTGAAGAATAACCAGTAAAACCGGGACGAAGGAAATTAAATAACATAAAAATATATATATACGCAAACATACACGTACATATACGATATAATACAGAATTAAACGGAAAGGTGCACACGTGTACACAAGAGAAACAATTTACGCGATTAAAATAAAAGTAGTTGCTGAAATGCACACTTACTAACACACTCTGACACATACACACACTCGCACATACATTACGCAAATTATGTGCACATTTGTACTTGAATAGTATGAGGTTGCCCGTCCCGCAGAAATACTCAAGTATAGCATCCACACAACACAAGACACACAATAATTATAAGAACACAACCCGTGGATTACACGCACATACATTCAACAATAATATATAATCCGACACAAAGTGAACACTAGCAATAATATACTATCATACACACGCATAATACTTTATATCAAACATGGGACCGACATGCAAATTGTTATATTTTTAAGATTATAATGTTAATTGAAATGTAAAGGGTATCTGCCGACGGGTAAAACAATTGTAAATCGCCCATCTACTAATATTCTGATCCTCTCCGATTCTAAAAGTATTACAGCACTCACAGCTCAACTCCCGTTTACCATCAATTATTTACATATACCGATTAAACTCTCTCGGTGTAAGAGTTAAATTTGTTTGTATCCCCGGGCATAGCGGTATCCATGGCAATAATCTAGCTGATCATTTAGTCACTTCAACGGTTACATTAGGAATTTTTTTGTTTTATACTCCTCCTACAGATCTCCTAGCGTACATTAAATATGCGCATAAGGCATACTGGAAAAATCTGTGGTCCGATCCGTTTACTGCAAAGCATTATAAATCCATTCAACCCGACATACCTTCTAATCCATGGTTCTACGATATTAAAGTTGAAACGATCAAATTTCGGGGTTTTATTACTACCATTTGTCGACTGAGTCTATGCTGTAGTCGCCTTTGAAACTTATTAGTTCTTCTAATTGCTCTCATCCTATGGATACCCATTTAGTGGCCGATGCAGGCCATGTTATCCTAGAGTATTCCCATCATAATAATTTTCGTGTTGCATCTTATCAAGCTCTTCACAGCCTTAAAGTTACGTTTCCTATAAATATTGCATTTCTCTTAGCTCTTCAAAATGCTAAAGTATATACGGCCCTATACTCCTATATTTTAGATTCTGGTATCATTATTTAATTTTACACATCCCTACATTACTTCTTACACTGCCTAATTTATAAGTAGCCCTTTCTTATTCAATCCATAATGTACAGACATGGGTAAACTGTATGGAAGCCCCAAAAAAAAATTTCATCAATTTTTTATTAAAAAAATAGTCGTGCTTTCTTTCCAATCTTCATTATGTTTTATTTACAATGATTTCCAAACCAAATACCTTTCCTATCTTATTTAAACGGTGAATCGTCTTTTGAAGCATATGAGGAGATCCCGCTAATATTACCTGGTCATCGGCAAATTTTATTGGTTTTTAATTTTTCTCGTCCTATGTTTACTTCATAGTTTGATTTTTTTAATGCTTCATTAAATCTAAATACATGTTAAAACATATAAATAATAATAATAAATGAAAGAGATAGTGGAATCTGACTATCGATAACGTATTATCGGGAAATTTTACACGAATACCAGAACAGATAAGATACACGTGTGACAATCAGGGGGGCTTAACTTCACTCTGGTATCGTATCGTTTATCGTATTCATATTGTTCAGTCCTATTATTCGTTTTCTGTAGTAGAATGAGATTTTTAAGAGAAGCGAAAAGTAATCAAATTGTAAAATATGTACGAATACTCTCCAGTAGATTTTATTAAGAGTTAAAAGAAAAAAAATCGATGAACATAATTTCATATATATTATATATATATATAAAATATTTTATTTTCGAATAAAAACACTATTACATTTTCCCCGAGAAACATTGTATTATTTACGTAATATTATAGGCATAAAGATAATTATCAATTTTTATATCTTTAAAATTAAACATAAAAACCGGATGAAGTGTTTCAAATTTCTAAGGGGAACATCTATAGAAATAATTAAAAACACACTGTTGTTGATGTTCGAATTTTTCTACCATGTCGATTTTCGCACGAATTCGTGTCTCTTCATCATAGTCGATCGAAAGGGAATCCCAACAATTACCTTATACCTATATATATATATACACAGGAATAAGTGCGTTAATATTTATACACGTCTGCAAATAATCAACAAAATTTCTTATTGAAATTTAAGCTACCACTGATTTATGCTTACTAAATTATTCTGGATTGTTCCAAGAGAGAAAATATCATATTACCTCGGACAAAATGTTTCTACAATCAAAAATTGTAATTTGCCAGTGTTTTTTTTTAGTAGAAATAATTTTATTATTATTATTATTATTATTATTATTATTACATTTTTATTTTAGGACGATCGAGTGGTAATTTGCTTCCAGGGAAATTAGATACAATAAATTACCAAGAAATTATTTTCTACTTATAATACTATTTGTTTAGTTTTTAATAATTTTTTTAACTACTTCTAGCAATTCCGTGAAATATCTTTTTTATACGTGGAAAACGTTAATAAAACCTACAGATGATGGGGTTTGTTTTTAGATGTATTCTAAATTTAGAATTTTTTACAGGAAACCGTAAAACAATAACAAAATACCATACCTGTTAGTCCCTTAGTGATACAAATTCAAAACGAAAATATGCAAAACTAAAGGTTCATAAAAATCATTTATATTTCCAACTAGTTTTTCCCCGTAGTACATCGTCAGAACTTCATGTTGTACCCAGCAAAACTGGTAGTCTGCGTTCATAAATGTAAATAATTCGGACAGGGTGTATTTTTAGTTCATCGGTTTTTTAAAACAATAAAATTCGATCAATTAAAAAGTGCCATCTTCTGAGAGAGATCGCGTTAACGATATGCGAATTACGATCCTAAACCTTGGACGAAGCCGTCCAAAATATATACAGTTGTGTAAAATCGAGATTTCGCTACGAAAAACCTGCTATAATTTAGTTTCAATATTAAATATTTAGGGGGGAGCTAGTAATCATCATCATCAAATAATGATACGAAAGAACGCCTCAAATAGTTACTTATATACTGCAATAATCCGGAAGTTCTTCGAATTTTTTGATAGATAATTTCACGACAGCTTATGCCACTACTTAAGAAGAAAACTCGTTTAAAGGAAAATTCGTAACGTACGTAGTTTTCCGTAATAAGTATAACATTTCCGATTACGCCTTAGAAAATTTAAGACGATACAATCGAGTAAATACGATAATAGTAGTTCGGACGTAAATATGGTCGAAGCACGTATGAAATTCGCAGAATCTGAAATAACTGACTTTTGCAAAGGGATCGCGTCTACCGCCATGTGCTTGAATTTCGTTCGAAAGTCGCCATTCTTTATTACGGAATTCCATATATGCTGCGCTGATTTTAAAGGTGTTTATAAACAATTCCCGATAGTTCTATAGAGCGTTGAAAATTTTAACAATTGAAGAATATTCACAGTTCCGAAATTCGTATAAAATTCGACGAAGACTATTTCGAATATTACCGATTGATTGCGAATAAATTAGAGCGGATAACGTGGAGCGGCGCTGTCCAACTATGCTGCGACACCGCCTTTCAGTTTTTGATAACTCAGTAACTTAACGCTCACTATGCAACAAATTTATACCACACGCAATTTAATATGGTACATTTTTTTACAGTTTCAGTTCCTTCGTGTAGATAAACTGTAGTCGCATGAAATCGTATAATTGCCGATCGTTGAGATATACTGATTTTCATGCAATATACAATTAAACTTACAAATTATAATAAGAATATAATCTCGAATAAAACGTAAGTTTTGATATGCTATTCCGGTATACCTTGGGGCACGTAATACGCATCTTAAACATCTATTTTGTATTGTAATTTATTAAAGCTCGCCATTATTTAGTAAGCTTATAGCGCGAATGTTGCTGGAAGCATTTTTACCGGGTTTAAAGAGAGTGACAATTTTTGCTACTATCCATTTCGAAGGGTAATGCCCATATTTAAACACGAGGCTTAATATATTTGAAACCGCATTCGATACAAGATTTTTTATGACGATAGCGGAGATATTGTCATTACCAAAAGAATTTTTATATTTACTTACTTTTATAGAGTGTAATATATATATATTTTAAATAATCCGATCTTTTTCGATTCTTCAATTCACTCTGAAATTGAATACAAACGCAACAAAGCTCGGCCGTAATGTCCGTGTTCGGAAAACGGATGTCTAACAAACGATTTTCATCGTTAATTGAAGAATTATGTATACTTTGAACCCAGTCAGTTTTAAAGATTCTAATCATGTCATATAGATCGCTTGAGGGAATATATGGAAAACTGAATTAATAGCACTTTATATCGACGAACTAAAGTATTTTTCAAACTGAATTTCCCTATGCACCACCCTAGTTCAAACACCTTCCCTCTATTATTCCGATCACAACTCTCCGCAGATTTATCACTGTTATAATGTAGGTTACGTTATGGTCATTCTGGAGTTGCTTTGAAATCTTGTAAATCCTCATTTTCATTGTACCAATCGTAGCGACGTTAATTTTAATAATTTATTTTCTATCTGTAGATGGTTCGAACGTAGACGTACGGATATGCTTGATAAGTTATTCTCTCTGGGGTTTTCCCTCTGTACTATATCTTATCCTAGTTATCTTTGGATGTTTGTGTTTTAATAGTATTATTTAATTTCGTTAGTATTAATCATATTTTAACAGTTGGTTTTTGTTTTAGGAGTAATTTTACTTTTCCTATCTTTTTATTATATGTTTCCTTTTCTTACGTCTCTCGCTATATTAACATTTCATAGTTTTTTCTCTTTCCTTTAGTTTAATCTCCAATTCATTCGTTATATTTATTTATGATTTATTTTTTGTTCTTTCGGTGGCCAGATACAGCCAGGCCATTAGAAAAAAATCCTTTACAGAGCCGTGATAACTCCTAATCTATTGTGTGTGACTATATCGTACTTGGCCAATTATATAAGTACCCTACACATAGCTTTGGAGAGTTCAGCAGCGTTTACGATGGATTAATACTCGGAACGTCGTTCTAATGACATTAATTGATTTGTAAATCGCAACTATGCTGGGTATGAAGTTTTATACGTACGGCTAATAAATCACAAAATAAGTTAGACCTCGAAGGCACCATAAAGGCTAAATTGTGGAAACGATGCGATATTTGCAGGACATGCGAAATATTCCGAAAAATTTTACGGGAAGACTAGAAACAATCGTAGAAAATGGATAAAATAAAACGTCACGACATACTTTCTGAATTTATCTGCAAAACCGAAATCGTAATTGTTCCACGAACAACAATTTATAGATAATTCCATGCAAGCGACTAACTTGGATAAGAGTGGTCGTCTAATAATATACATACATATATATATATATATATGCATGTTTATAAGAAATATATATCTGCCATCGCCATTTCTGTGCTTTTCGAGTATTACGCTAACTTTCTGTATATTATACTACTTCACACTTGCACCAATTATTGTTTTTTACCTACAACGTTTGAACTTATTTAGTAATATTATTTTTAAGTATATATATATATATATATATATATATATATATATATATATATATACACAGTGGTGGATGGGTAATACGGGCTTATCGGGTAAAACCCGGGGCGCCGCAGCTTATTCGTCGTGAATCACCAAAAAATATATTAACAGCACCAACACGTTATTGTATTATATACTAATACCTATAACAAATTAGAACCAGCTCAACCGGCCCCGGTATGAGCTATGCCCGGTTAACTGATTATGCACCCATCCATCCCTGTACACACTCACACACACATATATATATAACGGCGTTTCGAAAGATAATAATAATTATAAAAAAAATAATAAAAATATCATAAAAATTATTTAAAAATAAAAATATTCTTATAGTTGAGGGTATTGAAAGTTGTATTAAGTCGAAAATCGGCTTATCTAACAACATACAGATTGTAATGATTACGAAAGTTCCCCGATATGCGAGATATAATGATGATCGTTCAATGACGGGAATAATATCCGAAACCGTATATCGGTGTGCGTAGATAACACAGATGAACATTCCGCATATAGTCGATCAGTAGTAACATAGTAGAATCGTAGTATATACAGATTATCGCGAAGACGTTACGAGATAGACGAGGCCAACGTTAAGATATATCTATATATATATATATATGTGTAAAACGTAGGGAAACTTTAAATTCTAGTCGCGATAAATATATAAGAAAAAATTTAAAATAACTGTGTATATATCGGTATTTAAATATATTCGTTACAACTTTCTAGTTAGTTAAACACTCTGTTAAAAGTACAATTCGTAACATAAAAAATAAAGACTGTTAAGAATCCGATTAATAATAATAATAATAATAATAAAATATGAAGTACGGAAATCAGGACGACGATAGAATTCGGGATAAATTTATACTAGCACTATATGTTTTTGAAAATAATATCTTAATTTCAGTAGTTGGCCGCTTTACTCGTCTCTTTAAGATTAAGATAAAAACTATATTAGATGAGGGTCTCATTTAAAATATCCACACCCCGTATCCGTCAACCCTCTAGAACTGTACGTTATAAAAAGGCGGCCAACAACGACCAGATACCATAATAATAATTCCACTAGCTACTAGTAGGAACGTTATTATATATATATATATATATATATATATATATATATATATATATTATAACGTGAGTAAGGGGGTACATAACCAAATAGAATAGAATAATTTTTAAAAAAATTCAATAATAACATTCGTAATAATAAAATAGGCAAGAAAATATATTTTGATTTGCCTACGTTAACGATATTTCTTGTGTAGTATGATATTTGATCGCCGAAATAAAAAAATTTCGCTATAGGAACATAAATAGTAATTACGTTCGTGTAGTGAAGTTGTTTAACTTTCTGTGTTCGATATTGTTTATTCTTCGATTGTATATTTCGGTAATTTTCGAGGTCGAGAAGAAAGCAAGGAATTCCTTAACTCGTTATCTTATCGATTATAGAGAATAGTCGATAAATGTCACCGTCGTCCGCGGGCAGGGGCGATACAGTACTAATGCACGTAATAATAATAAGTATAGCGGCGGTAATAATAATAATAGTGTTAACGATAACACTAGCAATAATAATAATAGTAATAGTAATAGTAGTAGTAATAATGATAATAGTAAACTGTTAAAATTATGTATTTAGTTGTACGTGTATGTATATGTATAGACATATAGGTGTGTATATATGTGTACGTACATGAACATTGGTGTATAAATATTAATTAGTTAGTTTGATACCTGTCGACAAGCGAAAGCTTAACGGGATGAGGTAAAATATAATTATACACGTGTAATTTTTAATCTGAATATATGTAGATGATTTTATAGTGTGTGTGTCAGTTTATATATGTTGTGTGTGTGTGTGGAAATAGCGTTGCATACATTTTATTTATTTGCATGTATGTGCACTAATATGACTGTGTAATTGTAAAAAAAAAAATTATTCAAATATACGAATTTAAAAAAAAAATGATAATAGTAATAATAAAAATAGGAATAATAATAATAATAATGCTGGTAGTAATAGTCACGATAATAATGGTAATAACAGAAATAGTAGTAGTAATCAAAGTATTAATAATAATAAGGATACAAATAGTAATGATAATATTGGTGATAGCAACGTTCATACGAGTACTGATGGTAGTAATATTAATAACGTTAGTGAACGATATAATTTTGTGAAATTTAGCGATTCTTCCGATACCGTTATGGATGAAATTACAACAGTCCGGAATAATAGTCGAGTAGAACCAAATTTACAGATTATTTCAGACGTTCTGTGCGATACACGTAATTCTTCAGTAGAAATTTCAATGTCTTCCCCCCGTCTGTACGTGTTTTCCCGAGTGATTTTCAGGGCTTTGCTGTAGTTCTCTGATAGAGGGAAACATTAACAACATAGGAAACCTACACCCTATGTTTTTAGCAAAATTATTACATAATAAAGCAAAGGGCTTGAAATCAATGACTAGGAGTGGCAAAAATCAGGTTAGATTAGATTTTAACACGATTATCAAGGCGAATATGTTTTTACTATCAGAGAATATTCATAAGGAGCTCAATATTCGTTGTTTTATCCCGCAAACGTTGCTATTCCGTTTTGGCATTATGAGAGATGTCCCAACCAATCTTTCAATCGAGGAACTTACTGCTTCTTGCACTACAAACTCTAAAATTGAAGATATTCGTAGACTAAATAAAAGGAACCATGATGATTCTTTCTCCCCGATCCCGTTAATTGAAATCAAATTCCGTGGAAATATACTGCCTGAGTCAGTTCAGTTCTTTGATTACTATTCTTGCAGAGTCGAGCCTTATCAGGAGACCTAAAATGTGTAATAATTGTCTCTGATTTAGACATATCAGTAAGCTTTACCGTCGTAAACCTAATTGCGCCTTTTGTCCCTCAAACCACAAGTCTTCAGAGTGTCCAACAAGTCGTGAAAGCCCTCCCTCTTCTTTATTCTGCACTAGGTGTAACGGTAATCATTCAGCCTTTGATCGTATCTGCCCATTTTACCAAGAACAGATTAAAATTCAAAAAATTATGGCAATAGAAAATGTATCATTATCTGAGGCAAAATTACTTAATAAAGGGACGCTTTTTCCTTTGCTGAAAAAAAGAATCGTACTCATATTAAAGTAGAATAATATAGATGCAAGCACGCGTTTCTTTATATACATACATGTATATATATATTCCTACAAAAGAATCGTACTCATATTAAAGTAGAATAATATAGATGCAAGCACGCGTTTCTTTATATACATACATGTATATATATATATATATATATATCTACATGCGTTTCAACGTCGTCATACACACCCGGGGTAACTAATTTCATTTAAGCACGCTCGTATTCGAATATAAATTATAATAAAAAAATGTATACGTATTTATAAAAAAAAAATGATTGTCAAAAATGATTGAAATATTCAAAAGACCCCGCTTAAAATTTATAAATGTATAAATATATAAATAAGGATTTCGTTGGTGGTATAAACAAATGAGAAATCCGAAAAAAAAAAAAAGTTAAAAATCTCATAATCAAGTAGCGAGAAGGAAATTTACGCGTAAAGTGATTTAAAGCTACGCGGTTTGCTCGTGAATAATAAACAACTTTTCCCCTTCGGTAAGACCGTTGCCATGTTCGAGGATAATAAGTTCTTTAAAATGGACACAGACAAAATAAGAAAAATGAACTAAATGTTAAAAAACAAAAAGCACGCAGCTTTGACGCAATCTTTTACGAGAAGCCAAAAAAATTCAGTCCTCCATCTTATTTATTCGTTCATTATTATTATTATTCGTGTTTGGTAGTATTGTTATTATTATTAGTAGTAGTAGTGTAGTGGTGGTTGTAGTAGTGATAGTATTATCTTAATCATTAATAATAATAATAATAATAATAACGATTCTATTATTTATTATTATATATTATTTATTATTATATATTACTATTATTATTATATTATTTCATCGCAAAAGAACGATTTGTAGTATGATGACAACCTCATTATGTAACTTCGTACTTCACAACATACTTTCGTCCGTAATGAATATTCGTATATAAATGGTGTTAAAACACGGTATAAACCTTAAACGACGTCTGTAAAAAACGGCCAGAATAACGATGATAGCGTAGCGAAGTAACCAGTTATTATAACGGAAACGAACTGTTTCACCAGGCAATGTCAAAAATTTTTCAACACAAAATTCATAATTAGCTTTAACGCGTGTAATAATGTATATTATATTTATCTATTTATCCATCTAGATGTGATCCTGCGCGGAGGAGGGTGTAATCGTACATTTTGAAAAAAATGAAGCTTAGTTGAAGCGAACACGTTCGCAGATGGTAGAATTACCGGTTTCTGTGCTACTTATATATATATATTAAAAGATCTGCGCTTTCAACGCAAAACAAATTTTTATTATACAAAAAGGTAATTTTACCAAAGCTACTCTATGCCTGCCCAGTGTGGTCTTATACTAGTAGTAGTAATATAAACCACGTGCAAAGAGTGCAAAACCATTGCCTTCGAATAATTTTGAATAAACCTCGATTTATTTCAATAAAATCTCTCCATGATGCGTTAAAATTCCCTTACGTACAGGAAATGATTAAGGATAAAACGAAAAAATTTTTTGCCGATTGTAAATATTCCGACATTCCAATGGTAAATTCTATAGGTGATTACGATTACCAAGCTTTACGACACACGTATAAAAGATATAATCATAGGCGTATAAAACACATCCTTCTATAGTAAGCCAGCTACAAATTCTAGTTCTAGTATTAATAAATAAGCTAAGATATTTTTAAGTATATTGTTGATACGGTAAGAGTGTACGCACTCTGTTATTTTAAATGAGCAGGTTTTTTGTATTAAAATTTTTTCCTGCAATCTTATAATAAGGCGTAATTTAAATAATAATTAAATAATATTTTATAAGATTTAAGAGTGTACGCACTCTGTTATTTTAAATGAGCAGGTTTTTTGTATTAAAATTTTTTCCTGCAATCTTATAATAAGGCGTAATTTAAATAATGATTAAATAATATTTTATAAGATTATATTTTGTATTAATTTTTTCTGGAAAGAATCGTTGATATATTCGGTACAGAAAATTCTATTGAATGGTAACTTTACTTTTTTGTAAACAGAAAATATTTAAATATGCAAATATATTGTTGTTGTTGTTGTTGTTGTTGTTGTTGTTGTTGTTGTATATATATATATATATTAAAAATAAGTTTACAGAAATGAGTGATAAATATACGAGAATAGAAGAACGAATAACGAATATATAGAACAAAATTGGTCGAGGCTAAAGAATTCAATAATTCCAGCAGCAGAAAATGTAGTGCTGAGAAATTAACAATGCAAACCGCGGATAACGAACAATATCCTAAAAGGATGAAAGAAGAAATCTGAAACATACAATGAATACATCGGACGGAGTTAAAAGAGAGTACAATGCATTAAAGAATAGCATAAATCGAAAATATGAGAAAGCTGAAGAAAAATGGTGAGAATCCGCAATGCGCCGAAATTGGAGATGACTTAAATAAAGATCGTATGAATATACCGTATAAAATAATAAAACCGTTTTTTAAACGAGATGCAACGTACACTGTATAAAGCCAACGGAAAGCTATGCCAAAGTTCTACAGAAATAGCGCTGACTTGCAAAAAAATATATTGAAGATCTATATGAGCAACCAACAAAATGGACACCGGATAAAATGCATATATACAAGAAGAGGAAAATCATACGTTACTTCGAGCAGAGTTCGAAATGGCCTTACAACTACCAAATAACAAAGCTGTATGCGGAATTATGGGAAAGCTAGAAAGTAAAAAACACGTTATTTAATACGATAGAAAAAATCATGAAAAAAGAAACGTGGCCTGGAGAACATGCCAATCAATTATAGTCTATATACCAAAAACAAGAAATACAAAATATTGCAAAAATTATAGGACCCGCGTTATTTAATACGATAGAAAAAATTATGAAAAAAGGAACGTGGCCTGGAGAACATGCCAATCAATTATAGTCTGTATATACCAAAAACTAGAAATACAAAATATTGCAAAATTATAGGACCGTTACACCATAATACCACACACGCCTCTAAAATACTACTTAAGATAATTAAAAATCGATTAGAGCACCAAATCGATCGCTACCTGGATGAAAAGCCAATACGGTTTCAGGAAAAATTACTTTGCTACGTACAATAGGAGAAAACGCATGATAAACAACGGCAGAAACATATATATGTAGCTTTCATAGACTATGAAAAAAACTTTTGATAAAGTACCTTGGAGGGATTTTTTACCATTGTTAAGTCGAATAGGATACTCAAAAACATTAATTACAATAATTTATAACTTATATAGCAGACAGAAAGTGACTGACAAATTCAATGACATCCAGTCGGAAAGAAACAGATATATGTAAAGGAGTAAGGTGGGGATGTTCACTGTCACCTGACTTATTTAATGCATTTATTACGAAAATTATTATAAATGAATTATACAGTGAATTTAAACAAAGGATCAAAATTGGGGACAAAAGATTACAAGTAATCAAGTTCGCCGGTGATCAACTTTTACTAGCAGACAGTCCCAAAACATTTTCAGCAATGATTAACACATTAAATACAGTAATGTAGGATTAATACTAAGAAGACAAAAGTCATAGCAATTGGAAAATTTCAGCAAATGAAGATAAAATTGGAAAACGAAATAATAGAACCGGTAAAAACATTCAAATATTTAGAAGACAGACCATAACGCATAATCTTGTACTGGAGATATTAACAATCGTATAGCAATGGGGGAAAAACTTTCACCGATTAATACACACTTATTATACAGAAAATAATGTTCCTCGACATACGCAAAAACCTGATTAAAACCTTAATATGGTGTCAGTGGCACTTTATAGTGCGGAAACATGGACAATGAAGGAAATAGATCGGACAAATTAGAATCCTTTGAAATGTGGTTTTGGTGGCGTCTATAAATGAAAGTTGAATACCGACTTATCTGGAATTAAAGAAGAAAACCTGCAACAGGCTTAGATAGAAGCGATATCGTGCGAACCAGCCTACGGGCTGATACATTGATGATGATTAAATATGTATATATATATAATTAACAAAACAAAACAAAAATAATGTTAATCTTTATAAATTTATATATATATATATATGTGTGTGTGTGTATTCCCTTTATTTAAGAATAGATATTTATATAAATAAAATTACAACCTTAATAAATAAATACAGACAAAACATAAAGTTTAAACATTCTTGTAGATGAAGAGCGTTTGATCAATAATTTATCCGTAACTTAATCCAAAAGAGAAAATATGAAATGTATCATATTTTTTCTCTTCCTTTAATATTGCGGTTATATATTTCAATGCATTAATCGTATTGTTTTTATTGTTGAACCAGTTGTACTTTTCTCCGACGTTGTATTCAGCTATTGATGTCCTTGAATTTGGTACGGGATAATGTGTGATCCGGTGAATCAATTTCGATTTTACATTCTCTGTCGAGTCCATTTTTTTAGGTAGTTCGAGAAATTTCCCGATAGAAGCTGCGTTAGAAAGAAATCTTTATCCGATTAAGAATAGGACGTAATAAAACACCGGCACATCTAACCCGAATACACATAATTCAAAATAGTTTATGCGATAAATGTCAAGAGGATATCAACCATATCATATGGAAATGCGAGAAATACAAACAAAATCGAAATAATATGATACGGGAATTATTAAAATACAAATACACACTTCCTCTAAATGTAGAATCAATAGTAAGTGACCTAAACAATGCAGAAGAAAATCATATATAAGTTCATAGCCCAGAATAGTATAGAAATATAAATATAATAACACAACTTGAATAGTTTAAAACAAGAAAATCATCCTATAAATGGCCAACCTATGGTACAGGCCAAAAAAAAAAAAGAAATCTGGACTGATTAGTTTATTCATCAGTCTATCCTCGATTCTTGGTTGCTATCCTGTATGTCTGTCTTTCTGTTGGTTCTTCTTCATCAACGTTTTGCCATTTCTCCAGATATTTTTGTTTCACTTCCTATATTTCCCAATTCTCATTATCTTGTTACTCCCGATGTTTTTTTTTATCTCGTTTATCATTTCCAACTGTAAGTCTCTCGGCAAAATTACTAATATGACACTTAGAAGAGAATCTTCTACATGCAGATATTATGTTTAGGATAATTTTCCTTTGTTCCATTTTGATATATATATTTTTTTTCACCGAAATATTAGGATAATAAACATAATTGTTGAATTTTGTCGTTAAAAACGCTTTTTAATTTCGCATAACATAATATGTAATGTAGGTTTTGGTTTGTACGTCAACTCTAAAGTAGAATAAAGGTTCCGTATAAAATCGCCGAGTTATTATTTACACTTAATCCGAACGTCGGCCATGCCTTCAAAGTTCAGATTTCTAAGAAGTCAAATAACACATCTTGGAGCAAAAAGTAACACATCCAGTAACCGTTCGACGTGATCTGTAACAGAACTTTCTGACGTGGTAATTTTGCGATAATATACAAAATATTTTTTTGTTCCATTTAATCGTCGTAAAAACACGATCGATCAAACCTATTTTATTTAATAGCGTTATTAAAATAAAAATTAAAAAACGCAACAAATAAATAAATAACATAAACTTTTTAATTGACTCCGAGTTATATATCTTCTTTAGTCGTAATATTTCGTCTCTACATACAGACTCGTAACGCCTCCAATACTACCTATTCCATGTTGAAAATAACACTGCAATCATAAAATTCGTCCATTCAGTTGACGCTGTTCACATAATCAGACACTATCCATCTTTTCAGAACTGTAGCTTTTTCTTTTTATCCTTTAATGACACAATGTAAGAATGTGTGCGCTCAATCTGCGCGTTAAACTGATTTCTTACAAATAAATATATCATATTGCGTAAACAAACCGCGACATGGGTTCTAGCAGCCGGAACAACTGTTTAATCCTGAGGTTCAATCGCGAGGATATTAAGATTTTTTTCTACATATTAGACACGAGGATTTTATTATATTTTTTTTCATCAATCGATCTTACATTTTAACTTATCATGATTTCATATTTATGAAAATCGTCAAATCAATAGCGCTATGAAACTCTAGAGTAGCCTTGGCAGGACAAGATATATTCTAAGATAACGCTGATAAAATTGACTGATGATTATTTGGAAATATTTTTCTTCCACTTAAGACTTCAAAGTATTTGCTCGAATTTATACAAAAGGCCTGAACGCCCAACGTTGTCAAATGTTTCCTTTCTACGGAAGAAAGCCTTATATTATTATTAATTTCAGAAGTATTCACATTTTTTATACACCTCACAATGATGATGATGATGATGATATCGTATGTCTTCGGGTAGCTTAGATGTCCACGTCCAGGTTTCGTAGCCATATTAACCTCACAATATAATAACTTCATCGATAGTTGGTACATTACACTATTTGGTTAGCGTATTTATTACTGAAGAACGGCCTTCACCACATTTAGCACAAAGAACCATTGTCGTAGCTTTTAATACAACCAAATCTTTGGCATATAAAACATCTGGGAATGTTTTTTATGAAGAACCATTGTCGTAGCTTTTAATACAACCAAATCTTTGACATCTAAAACATCGGGGAATGTTTTTTATGTATAGGTGTTCAATATTTAGTTGCATATTAAAAATTGTATGTATCTTATATTAGTATTATTTTTCGGGCTCTCACTATACGAAAACAGTAAAAATTGCTGCTTAATTCATTCTTTACATTTAATATGTTTCCCCACTTTCTATCCATGATTTTCTAAGGCGGTGGGTAATTTCTTTTGTATAAATATAATAATGATGATGTAATAGTTGTCAATTCTTTCATCGCCAAAGTATTTAATTAACTGGCGATAATGTTCGATTTCGTTTAATTTCCACGCTTCCGCACAGTAAATATGGAATAATCAGTAATGTCAGATTTGACTGATTAATTTTTCCATTAATGCGCAATGTACTTCTGATAGGCTGTAGGCACAGATGAGAACTTAGATCATGTTGAAGTATCGTACAAGAAGCAAAGAACTTGCGAGGTACGTGTTACCATTCGAATTTAGTAATTGTTGTCGGTAAGCTAGTTGGAAATGTTGAAAGATGGAAGTAGTGCACTCTAGCAGATGTCTGACAGTAATTTCCCGATGTCCACAGAACATGCCTTAACAAATGCCCATATGTTATTAATATGTAGCCGAATCGGAGCCGTCTCAAAGTTACTTCTTTTCTTAATAAATTAGGTGTTTTCCAACGAGTTGTTGCTTCTTAACTTGTTCGAGTTAGGTGTGGACATCAATATACCATACGATTTTTAATTTTTAGTTTAGTGGCGATGATATTGTATTGTATGCATCTTCACGGGGATGGATAAATTGAAGTAAGAGTACATAGACGATGCCTCTTTCGTTGCTTGGTCAGCTAATTTATTTCCTAAAAATTGTGAATGACCTAACGTTTTCATATAGATAAACTGTTATTTTAGCCGCTCTCAATTATTTAATTTTATTATATTTATCAGTTTGCTTCTACTATATTAAAAGTTTAGTGATTGCAAAATGTAAATCAATAGCACGTTTCATCACCGCTATTAACATTAACTAGTGTTTTGTTTATAAAGGAGCAAGCCCGTGTTACCGTTTAGAAAACCGCACGGGATTAACCATGAAAAAAATCTGATATATTTCAAAAATTTATCCAACCTCAAAAAGTCTCGATCACCTATAGACTAAACTTCCTTACTTTCCAAATTTCAATAATTGAATATAAGCCATAACTACCAAAAAAGTCTTAAAATTTCGACGCATCAACGATTTTTTTTTTAATTGGAATGATCTATTCCAGAATTACCAATATCATTTTCAAGTTAGACAGTTGGCTGCTCTGCAATTTTATTGAATAAGAATAGTTCGCTTAAGTGAAAAAATTGACGGTGTAATTAGAGCTCCGCTGTAATTAGATGTATCCACGGTGATTTGAATCGAGTCAGTCTCGGACAAGACTACATATTAAAGTTTAACACACACACACAATATATATATATATGATAAAAATGAATCGAAATAAAAATTTCTCTACTTTTAATTTTTTTTATATAAATTATTAATAACGTACGTATAAAATGGCCACGATAATAAATAACGTAAATATAATAAACGCGCAATTAACACAATTTTAATACTATTAATAATAATAATTTCATAAATAAACACGTTATGACTATATATATCCAGATTTGATTATCGTACAAGAAAATAAACAACAATTACAGTCTTAGTGTTAAAAAATAAATAAATGAATAAAAATGGTTTTCTTCTGTACGGTTTTGAGCATTTCTAAAGTTAATAATGAATAAAAATAAGAAACATTCGAGACTAATTTATTTCAAATAAATTATAAAGTACGAGTGAAAACATTCGTAAACATACACAAAAAAATAATCCACTAGCGAACAATGGCAACGAAATTATTTTAAAACTAACGTAAATAAATATATTTAAAAGTAAAACGAGGCAAAAACGAGCACACGAAAATGTCTTAAAATATAAATAAATACTAATGATGATGATGAAACACTTCGAAATGATCAACACTTGTTGCATTTCCGCTAAATAATTAAATTTCTTTCGATAAATAATTTCCGGAAACTGAAATGAACGAAATAAAAAAATTCAAATTAACACAAATTAGTCACGCATTATTAATTCCGATTTTTAAATACAATATCTATGTCTCTTTCTTTAAACTATATACATATACATTATATATATATGTATATATATATATGTCTGTTATTTTAGCCACGCCCCTAACGCATCACGGGTGTTTGTAATGAAGATACATTCGAACCGGAAAACGTTGTTAAACGATTTAACAGAGATATCGCTCTCTCTTACTTTTTTCAAAAGTTTAAATTATTCTAATTTCTGTGTTATTTATGATATTAATGTAAGACAAAGCTTAGAACGAATCCAAAAATATAGGCTATAAGCTGTGCGAATTTCATCATTATCGCTTTAACAGTTTTTGAGTTAAATCAGAGGAGACAGGCAAAAATTAAAAAAAATATGTTCTTTTTGTGCGATAAAATTAGTCTAATGCAGTAATGAAAATATTCGCAAATCACAGACCTCCCGTTATATATATATATATATATATATATATATATATCCCTAGCTGCTTAGCTATCTATAGATAGTGTCATATCAAAAAATTACATGAATGACGCATTTTTTATGATTTTCTGCTTTTTCGCCTATCACTTCTCATAAGTACTTTATGTTCAGATCGCGGTAATTACTTACGTATGACGGAGCATTCGCCATCATTCGTAATGTTTTATTTTGATAACGCTGTATTATCGCAATATTGCTTTTGGCACTACAACCCCATAACTGACAACCAAACCTCCAAATAGGTGCTAGTATTCGTTTGGATGCTAATAGTTTTTGTTTTGTTCAGGGACAATTTGGAGGTACGATTTATTAGCCGAAGCATCATTATGTCAAGCTCTTTTCTTTTTGTCCGAAAATGCGTTCGCCATGTCAGTCTTCTATCTAGATGGAAACCCAGATATACAGCTATGGTTCTGCTATTTACTGCTATACCTCTGGGTATTATCGGTCCATTAGTGTACGTTATATGCTTTGTTTTATTTTTGTTTATATTAATTCGTCATTGTTTACACCAGGCAGATATTTCATTAATTGAATTTTACAGACTACGGTTACGATCAGTCTAGTGGTTATTGCATAATATCGCTGGGACATCCGCAAACATTGCTGTTAGCGTTCCTATTATAAATTTTGACGTAAAAAATGATTAAAGGAAGAAGTGAAAATTTAATAATATAATAGATAATTAGCGTATAGAGGATACACAGATTAAAAAAGTTTTAAAAAAATGTAGTTTTGAAAGAAAATGAAAAAGATACTATGAACGAAGAAAGTAATAAATAAAGAATTAAAGAAACGTCGACGGATTTGACGTAATCACAGATATATTTAATACAGATAGTAGAATGATCACTTGACAATGTAATAACTTCTCTAGAAATGTTGCTATGCGAGGGAATAATTGTAGATTATCCAGATGGAGAAAAGGACGATATATTCTACGCACGTATAATATACGGGAAACGTAGAAGGCCAAGCTCAGAACGTAACGGCGCCACAACAGAGCATTAAAAAAAAAAACACCCCGATCGGGATTGCAGATCGCCTGTTCCAGATGGAGGGTACAGAAAAGTTGTGTATAGAAAAGACGATCGAGTAACAAAGCACAAATTGTAATCTACTGATGAGTAAAATTCCTTTGTGATTAATCTTCTTAAAGTAATAGAACGACGGAAGTTTAGGGAGAAACAGTTGTTTTAAATCAGAAGATTATGGAAGACAGAGGAAATGGCTTTATCAGGGAAATTAGAAAAGAAAAAAGGAAAGAAAAAGAAACACGATTGTCAACAATCTATTTTAGGAATTGAAGAATTAAAAAGAGCAAATAGTTTTCGAAAACTGATAATAAAATAAAAATTAACGAAAATACTCGATAAATTATATTATTTTTAAAAGGAAAAACTAGAAAGAAAATAATTATGAGTACGTTTTCAGCTAATGTAGATAAATTACTCGATAAAAAATCGAATTAATATTTATCGGTTGATTTAGGACTATCAACTAAGAAATCGGGATAAACAAATTAAAAGTAAAAATTTACTTATTATCGTATAGATTATTTTTTTAATTAAGTAAAAATTATTAATTTCACATTGAACTTCGATAATAAGTTATATCTATAAACAAATTTTTCGAGACCGGCACTGTCCACTATAAAGAGAAATTTAGAACATCACATATGTCATGAAAACACACTCTAAAGTTATATTTATTGGCGATTTTAACACAGAAAGTAAAATATGGAACTGTTTTAATAGTATTTTTGCGGGCAATGTTTTATATAATGTATCCATATAAGATAATTTTTACATTTCTGTTCCACGTTAAGCAGCTTACTTTTTTGTTAATGAATTTATGAAACCTAGTGTTATGTAATTTCGCAGTTTTGAAAAATGTTACCGTAACTACTTCTACTTCAATGAATTCTCTTTCTTCTAATTATAACCCGATTTTCAGGTAACATACAGTCAATTGAACATAAAATTTATACGGTTATCCGCATGATAATTGGGATAAATTCAATAGGTATAGGTATATATATATACGATCATATCATGTTATGTGTGCCCATTACAAACAATGCTGAAATAGATTATTGTCTTAATAGTTTTAACTGTTGCAATTGTTCTTAAACGAACATAATAACCATAAATTTAATTCGTTCTTATCGAAGCTAAATACAAAAGATAATGACGGTTTGCAAAAATTATAGCAGTGTACTCCTTTTTTACCGCTTTATAAATTCATTTCGAAGCAATTACGTTTATAATGATAGTGAAAAATCTGAATTCCTTGCATATGAATATTATAGAGTACACGGTTAAAATTTACCCCTTGGTTCTAATTATAAGAAAAATAAAGTTCGATCTGCCGTCAATAAATATATTAAAGTCGCCACAAAGCAATCACTTCGAAAGATATTTATGATCAATGAAATATAAACATTCTGCAGGACATAATAAAATTGCATATACTGTAATTAAGAAGTTCTCGTTAAAGGCCACCGTAGAATTTACGAATATATTAAACGACATGTTTAAATACTGTTGAAAACCGCAAAAGTCATTGCTCTTCCTAAACCGGGAAAGAACAGTTTTCAGATTTGCACATTCGGCCAATTAGTTTACTTAGCAACTTAAGTAAAGTCGCAGAAAAAATTATTCTTAATATTCTGATACTAACAGAATTATTCCCAATGTGCAGTTTAGTTTTCGTCAAAATTTTTGTACGGCTCATCCAATATCCAGAGTATCCTAGTTTGCGACACATAATTTTAATCGTAATAAACACAGACATTTTATACGAAATGATTAAGTGTAAATTTCCTTTTCATTTAATTAAATTAATTCGTAGTTATTTACGCATTAGAACTTTTTATGAACTGTTGTTGATTATAAAAAAATAACCTATATATAGTGATGATGCGAATTTCCGCTACTTACAATTTTCGAATACCGGATTCTGATCTGGATTTCGATCGTTTCCATGGTGCATCATCCGGTTCTAACGGTAGAGGACCTTGCACCGGGCCCTCTTCCAAATTTTCTGCTATCGCTTCTTCAGAGCTACAGCAAGAAGTTTCAAAAATAACAAAACTTTATATAAATATTAAGCGACTGATAGCTCATAATCTCGTGTAGTCATTTTGATTCTGTTTACACGAAACATTTGTACCATAATAAACCAAATAGAAATTTATATATATATATATATATGTATGTATGTATGTGTGTGTTTAACTAAAAACAACGTATTTATCTTTATATATTCTCTTTAGATTTTAATAATACACAGACACACATATATTCATACATATATATACGTATATAAAAGATGTGCGTAAAAAAATTGTATTAGTATAGCGAAATGTGAATTTAATTTTTAATATATTTCTTCGTTTTTATTTTTTTAATGTTTTATTTTATTCATCTGGCCAAGAGTGGTCATTTAGCGATATTTTTGAATCAAAAATATCGCTAAATGGCTACACTTAGCCAGATTATAAACAAGACAAAAAAAATTAAAAACGAAGAAATATATTAAACATTAAACCTGCCATTTCGCTATACTAATATAATTTTTTTTATATACGTATATATGTGTGTATTGTAAAAGATAGACAAGAAAGATAAAATACTGAGGAACGATTTAAGAAACAAAAACAAAAAAAAACACATTGTAATCAACCATTTGTTAAAAATCATTACAGTAAACAGTTTATAAAACCTTATTAGGAACAGAAAGGCGAAAGTGTAACAGGTGATCATTTATTTCTCAAAGAATTATAAAGTAAAGTAAAATTCGCGAGCAATAAGTGACGTTTTATATTTGTTGGAGTTAAAACTGTGATATATTCAACCGCAACATGAATGATAAATAAATGTTTTATAAATATTTTGCCATTAAACTGCATTCGAAATGATAAAACAGTTACCCACCTTCGTGAAAAATGTATCAAAAGAAATTTTAAGCGACAATTTAAAATTAAACCTATATGGAAGTGGAACGTTATAAAAGAATATAATATATATCAGATTTAAAAGATTTTTATATTTCTTTCAAGATTTTTTAAAGTTTAGTGTCACTGTTCATAATTACCTGATCCGTCAGCCAGAAGTTTTTTGCAAGTTATTTTTATATTTCAATGCGTATTATCATCGTTATCTTTTTATACTTTTTTTTTTATTATTATTTTTGTAATTCCTACAATTTTTACAATTATCCGCCACCATTTCAATAACCCTTATCCAGTAAGAACAAAACTCTCATTTTCAGTTATATAAAATGTAGTTCTGCGCGAATAAAGCGTTGTAAATGTATAACAAATTGTAATACTGATAAAAAATGAAGATGTTGTAAATAAGAAGTATTATATTAACCTAAAACTATTTTATCTTTGAAAAGTACAGATAAATAATGATGAACATCTTTAAAAAATATAAAAAAGTATCCGAGTAGATACATAGGACGCAATCTTTGTGCAATTAATTTAAATTTCAATTATAACTTTCGCAAAAAATAGCGCTATAAAATTCAAAACTATGATTCCATTAATATTTAATAATAAATTTGAAAAATAAATTAAAAACTAGTTATGTATATATTATTGAATAACGCATAGAAATTTATCACATTTATAATTAATACACTCTGAATTCACTTAAATTATTCTATTCATATATTACAACTTGCATTTTATTGAATATTGTTTTTTTTTAATTTACACATTTTCTACAAGCTACTCAACGTGCCATAAAATATATATATAAAGTAAAAATTCGAGAAACTACTTTTCTTCAAACAAAATAAAACATAAATAAATAAAATGATTTAAAGCTAAAAGAAAAATGAAGGGCTTATTAGTATCGAACTAAGCATTGAAATTAAGGCATTTATTAAACAAACTATCTTACAAAGATGATGCAAATAATAATGAAAGTAAACATTAGGCACTTTAAATTCGTGTGTACAATCAATATCCATTTATATACATAAAGTTACTTTCTAATTTAGAACACTAGAATAACACACAGAAATTATGATAAAATACACGTAATTTAAAGCATACACGATATAATTTCAAATAAATTGAAAATAAAAAATATCAATTAATAGATTCAAAAACACGGTCATATAGAACTACTAGGTTAGGTACAAGTGATGATAAATATTAAAAAATGTATATATATATAAAAAAGTAATGTTCGTGTATGTTCCAGTCATTTTTTTAATAACTCCGCGCCAACCTTAAGGTTTCTTTTTGTTGCTAATAAATTTATTTAGACACAAAATCGCCCAAAAAAACAACTTTTACTATTTTAATATATCGATCATTTTATTTTAAAATATCTAATAAAGCACAAATTACACGCCCACTTGTATTTACGCAGATTTAACAATATTGTGCGAAAATATTGAAAATCTCATATTCCAAATAAAGCAATTTACTTATACAAAAACATTAGTCAACCCGTAACACAAAACTAATATATTCGTAATATTTATTAATACATTTAATTATGTCTAAAGCAATTTACCAGTGCAATTTTTTTTTAAGTAATCACGTGCGCTAAAACACAAAATTTAAAAAACTGTGTACCATAGTCGATTTCCCCGTTATTCATTCATTGAGATTTTTATAAAACTACACATTAGATTAATCGATGTGACAATAATTTATGATCATCAACAGGTGAACATAGAACAACAACAATATAATCTGACAAGTTTTTTTTTTCTAACAAATTCATTCAAAACATCATCTTCAAGCGGGTGAATTTTCATTTAGAATAAATTATTTTAATCGCATGTACGGTAAAAACCACCAATTAGATTACCGTTAACCAGAATTATGATCGCGTGATACACTATCGTTTGTAATAACCAAGCTGTTAGCAACAAAAATGCGCAACGTACATTTAATTGGATCAAAACGTGTTGATAAATTAAACATTAAAAATACGTTTAAATTTAACGCATTTCTAAATCATACGCATGCCGCAGTCAGTCAAATTTCACAAAACGGCTTAATATCTGTCTTAATGTATCATCGAAAATCCGTATAACGATAAAAATTGTATAGTTCGAAGCTGAGATCTGCAGCGTCCACAGCATGACCATAGCTGTAATAAATATCACGAGGTAAAATTCAGAAGAAACTAAACATTCGCCGTACAACTTTTTCAAACCAACTAAACCAATTAAGCGCGCATTGTAATTTTTTATAGCTTCCAACTTGGATATTACAAACAACAACGACGTTCAATTAACATTCATATTTAATCAAAACCTCTTATCCTAATTATTTCTACGAATTAATTACCTTCCTCTGCATTCTCTATACGAAATAGACGATTTTTTTTTAAATTAGTACGCACGTTTTGTTGATGGTTATTTCCTGTATTTGTTATTTTAGCTAAATCAGCAAACTGTGCACACTTCTATTTAGTATACGTGGTGAGAACTGTGTTCGAAATGCGTTATATTACTAATTTCGTTATATTATGTGTAACATTTATTTATTTCGTAAATGCACTTTTTATTCATCTATCTTTTTGAAAATTTACCGAGAAATTTTTACCATTTGCTCATTGTGAGTATATAATTTAAATTCGCGAGGTAAAACCAAACATAGCGTTATAGTGTTATGCTGAATATTTCGATGTACACTGTGTAGGTAATATTTAAACGATATTTTAAAATAACGATAATTAATTAACTCGCGAAATAGCGATGATAGCAAAACTGACATGCCTGAAATCAAAATAGTAACGATCACTTACTTTGCATCTGTTGTAGGGAGGAGACTCTGTGGGAAGTACGAGGTGATGTGTTGCGAATCTTTCTTATCTGCAGCGATGGGAACGCGCACCTCCAAATGAACATCAGCGTCGTATCTCCGCTCCCATTTGCCAATTTCCTCTTCTCCCTGGCTGTTCAAAAATGGTTACGATATCCATCGTTACAAACGGTTAAAAGTGCACAGGAAAATTATACGTCGTAGCGCAATCGCGACGGTTCAGCACGTTTTTTTTTTGTTTTTCAATTCCGGCAAAAGCGACGATTAACACGATGCAGGTGTTAATAGTAGTGAAGGATGCAATAATGTAGATCGATGTCATTAATCCAGCCGACGATGCAAATTAAAGAAAACATGCAAACGCAACAACACACGTATTGTATAAGCGACTAGAAACGAAGTACGTGCTATAAGTATGAAGCTTAGCCAGTTACAAAAGCGAATGAAATAAATCAGTTATAAGCTGTTTATTAAGCAAAATACACATGCAAATGAAAAAAAACGTGTACGTAAAATTAGTGATTTATTCAAATTCAATACTCCCACGCAGTTATTAATTCGAAATTTAATAAGAAAATCCGTAATTTTAATTTAATCGCGTCAAAATATGACAGCGGATAAAAAAATCTTCGAGGAATTACGTACGCCTTCTTATTAAAAGTTGATCTACATCAGAAAGTATTCAAAAATTCTATTTACATACGATTATCTTCGTTTATTTCATTGTTAATATCGAAATAATCATGCAGCGGTTGTAAATTTGTATTTTTATTCGTGATGAAATAATTGTTTAAAAAAAAAACAAACATCACGATATTAGGGAGTAATTTAAACAACTTTTAACACGTACACCATATATATCAGCGTATTTCTCAATAGAATATCAATAATAATAAATATTTAACCTCAGAATGTGCTCCGCTCATAACAATCAATCACTCAAGATATTTCATGCAAATTAAAGATCAAGCTAATAACGCTAATTAATAACACCGGCGACACTGAATAGTGTATACACATCGATCAATTGATCAATTACACGTTGCCTACGATTGTATATAATTTTTTTTCGCGTTTTATAATATTGTTCTTATTTTATCATTATTGAGCATAAAATTATACGGAAATATTTCTGAAACGCTTAATTTTATAAAACTTTTTAAACACAACTAATCCACAATATCTATTAGGCATACTTATTTTACTAAACTGTAAATATACCGTATGTTTTTGAAGTATAACCCACATATATAAGTATATAATACCATAGAAGAAAATAATCATCATACAATGAACATCTTAATTAAATAATAATAATGAGCTATTTAAGTGAGCACCAGATAATGGGATGAATCCAAATCAAGTTTTTCATAATTATTAAAAATACATTATTTGAAAAGTGGTTGAAAATAAATATATTTCGTCATTTACACGTAGTAAATGTTGCAATAAGATTATATCGATAAAATGCTTGATATTCGTCTATTCATGAAAAAAAAAAAAAAAAAGTTGGACTTCATTTAAAACATACCATAAGTACAAGTACTAACGCACGCAGCAATTTTTACTCGTCAAACAGGTTGCAGAACTTCCTTGCCAATAATAAATAACCTTTAAAGTGTTTTTTATAAATATACTTCTCACAAAGCTGGTTTTTAGTGGTATGAAATATCGTAACCTTTAAATAAAAAAATTGCGGAAGTTTTGCCGTTAACACATTTCCGAAAATATTCAGTGGAATCGTGTCTTTAACCGTGTAAATTATTTTAAAATGTGTGTTCTAAAGACATATACATTATAATATCAAAACCGAAGATCCAACCCGTTAAAAAACAAACTGTTTTAATCATTACTAAATTACAAACAAAATGATTTCAACGGGAAATTAATAAACGAAAATTACTACGAACGCGATCGATTATAATTTTTAAAAAACTACAATTAAAGAATAAAAATAACATATAAATAGTTAATGTCTGAAAGTAACTAATCTAACTTAGCAAACTTATCCTAAAAGACAAAAAAATCATTTGTATTCATACAATTGTGATCCATTTAGCAAGTTGTATAAATTTGAACACAATACAAGCATTAGGATAGATATTAATCCTCATATGTGCCTACATTATACATACTATTTGCGCTGCTACAATCGAATTTTCTATATAAACTTCTATAAATTTGCATTATATCAGCTAAATTATTTTTTTGTACACCGCAATAATTTACACTACTACGCTTTTATACATCATGCATCGCATTTTTTTTTTATAAAACAAGGTTATCAAGTACAATCACGATAACAGAAATTATAACAATTGATCTATTTATGTGAAAAATAGAATAAATTTTTTATTTATATAACCAATGCCGCCATATTTGAAGAATTTTAAAAGCATAAACTGAATACGAACAAATAAGTTCTCAGCATGCGCATTAAAATATTCCAAGCACTTCGTGAAAGCAATGAAAATTGTAATACCTGATTACAGACGAATGCAATTTAAATATAAGCATGAAAGGCGCTTAAAATATTTAGCTAACGAAGTGTATATTATATCAAATAATATAAAACGTTTAAAGAACGAGAATCACTTACGAGTCAATATCTAATACCGGCCTATATACGGCCAGTTCATCTTGTAACTCATTAAGTCGAGCTTTTAGTTCATTACGTTCATATAAGATTTCTTTCAATTCTTGAACAGTAAAACGTGGCCTATTTGGATCATCTAGGTCGTAAATTACCTTGTTTTTTAAATCTGGAATGTCGTCCTACAATAAAAATAAACAATCATCAAAATAAAACATTTAAATGTGAGATAAAATAATAATTTAAATAAGCATAAAAAAAAATACGATTGTAAAATTTAAAAAAATGAAATACGTAATTATATATATATATATATATATATATATATATATATATATATATATACACGGTGACCCAGAGAAGACAGACGATTTCGTGGTTTTTAACCAAAATTTTTCAACGAAATTTTATTTAAAAATATGAAAACAATAAATAAGCATAAAATCATTTGTGGAACACAATATCATTCATATGATCGCTATTTGCAACAATACCTTCATTCAGTATTTACAAAATTTTCGGCGACTTTGTCGAGCATAGGTCGCTGAATTTTTTGAATTTCTTCAGAAATCCGAGTTTTTATGTCTTCCAGAGCTCGTGCACGTGTTTCGTAAACACGGTTATGATACCCCACAAAAAAATTACGTAACTTTGAATTCTTTTCGAAGCGACGCTCTTTGCACTGACGTGACGTACCAAGTAAAACGCGCGTTCCATCTCATTATAGGATATCACGATAACTGAAACTAAACAAAAACGAATTTCTCGTGTGTACACTGGAGCACGCGGTTTGCGTTGTAGCAGTTGATCTATTCAAAAACAAAACTGTCCGTGTTCCCTGGGTCACCCATATTTACATTTGTCCTTATAATTAGTGCCAACCTTTAAATTAAAAAATGACAAATAATAGCAAATAGTAAGTATGCAAGTTATTAAGAAAAAACTCTTTGGTAAAAATTCATGCTCACACTTTAAACATATATTCGTTATTTTTAACGATAAATATATTTCGAATAAATAAAAAAGGAATAGCGAACCACTTTACAAATTACTTGATATATTCTGTTAACTTACAACTGATTTAGCAACTAAATCGTCATTTTCACATTGAGCAATACCGAGCCTTTGACGCAATGTCATTATTTCTCTTTGTTGATCTTGCACTTGCATCAAATAATCAGTTCGTTCATCAATTAGAGAATGAATCTGACCTTGGTAAACTCTTTGATTTCGCCGGAGATCTTTGACAGTCACATTTAAGTGTTCCACTTGATTTTCAAGCTGCGAAACGTTAATATCATAAAAATCAATACGTAGAAAATTAAACAAAATAACAATATTATACACACAAAATATTTGAATTAATATGACGATGGTAAATTGATAAAAACTATACGAAACGAATATTATTTAACGTGCGTCGTCATTTGATTCGATATTTGCCCAAAAAAAATTCCGCATATATACTGATAGGTATTTCAAATATCAGATAACTGACAAGCCTACAATGAGCGTTCGACTTGTTAAATTTAAAATTAACAAAAATCTCATTCAAACCACAAATTACAAATTTAAACAAATAATTCAAACTTAAAATACAATCAACAAGTTAGCACTAAAAATTAGAATACAAAAATATACCAGTTATTGTTAGTTCACGCTTTAACTAAATATAAAATAAAAAACACCCAACGAATTGCTAATTGTGCAACACAATAATACTAATATATTCGCAAGTAACGAATTACTTATTGCTCTTTATAGTTAGTATTTAATCAAATAAATTATAAAAGGTTATGTAATTTTTAACATCCACAAATTTTATTACAGCCCAAAGTAATACATCAACAGTTAAATAATCTTCCATACATAAAACAACATAAATACGTAAATATTTATTATTTATATAAGATAAGTTGTATAAAGATGTTAATCTACCCTCCGAAAACTACGTAATATGCTTTGGCGTTTGGAAAGAAAAGGTATTGCTGAAAGACGATATTATTGTACATATACAAGCTACATGTAGTGTACGTGGCCAAACCGAATTTTACAATTGATAACATAATAAAATTATTTAGAATTATTGAAACAGTAATTCGCAAAGTTATCCGCATTTGATCAATTATAACACATATTTTAATACATAAACGCGCTAAATGAATGTTTAAATTTTAATAATTATTTTTTTTTTATACACCAATCCGGTCTGACGACCACTATTGGTGCCGATAACATATCGTAACTGTTTTCTATATTGTCCATCCCCAATAGGACAAACAACACCGATGATAGAACAACAACATAGTTGGTATGCATCTATGATCATTATTAACTAGCACCAACAAGTGACACCACGATCTTGATTGTTTTTATCAGTGTTATGTGCTTACTTAACAGCTAAAGCACGCTGAGCTATAACATTGTTAAGTAAAGCCTAAAATATCTCTCGACTGCTTTTTCTTAAGTCTTCTTGCTGGACATCCTGGAAGGCCTGGTCGATGGATATCGGATATGTAAACATTTTCGTTTTCTTTTGTATCGTTAAAAAAATCGTATATAACGATGTTTATAATACTCCTGTACATACGGTACACGAACATCGGTATGTAGAGTCCGGTTTGACACGTAATACGTAGCATCTGCTATTATCATGAGAACTTTTGACTGCAGCTGTTGCACTCGCTTCATATTACTGTTGGATGCTGCTCCATATATATCAATACCGTACCTCCAAATTGGAGCAAGTATCGTCTAATAAATTAATTTCTTGCAGTAGAAATTGATTCTGGATTTTTTACTAATTAGTGGCTGTAGCTTATAGATTCTTTCCATGATCCGTTGTCTTACGTTCGCTACATGGGGTCCTCATGTAAGTCGACGATCAAGTACTAATCCTAAGTATTTCACCGAATTTGATGCAGGAATTAGTTCGTTTCCATAACTCATTTGTGGATAGTTACCGGTATTTAAAGTAAATGTGACTTGCTGACTTTTACTTTAATTTTTATTTTCCATTTAACAGCCCAAACGTTAATTCTATTGAGATGTTCCTGCACCATTATTGAAGCGTGTATTAGATTTTCGTGAGCTGCTAATATGCAGGCATCATTAATTACAACAGTTCTTTTAAATGATATACGCATATTGATTTAAAAAATCAACTTCAATTATGTCAAATAAAGTAAAACGTAAATTTTAAATTCTTTCGATTATCAAAAAAAGGTTAAGTCTCAATTTCATAAGATCTAGTTGGGAATAAAATACAAAAGCACCCACCAACAAAAACTGCAAGTATTTCTTCGGTGGTCTCATAAAAATAGTATTATCGGAAAATATTGTACGGCGACAATTACAAATTAGGGACAATTTATTTAAAAAATCTTGAAACATTCTAGATAGATAACGAAACAAACCAAAGGTCAATAAAATACTTAGTAATGTTTCGTAGCACATTATAACGCTCTTGCAAATGAAATATATCCACAAATGTGATTATAACAAAAACTTTTTACAATGTTCGCATTTTTCGCTTTATTAGAAACATTTATAATGAATTATTAATTATATTAAGAATATTTATTTATATATTTAAATAAAGCTAAAAATAATTGAATAACATTATTGTTCAAGCATATTTGTACTATAAACTGCTTTTTTACCACATTTTAAAATACGCTTTGTGAACATATATAAAAAATTTCTATCATCAAATTCTCAACTGTTTGACCTTAAAATAATATTCGGAGACAATTTTTAACTCGTCCAAGTAAGCAGGTAACGCGTAAAAAATATTTTATTTCAGCTAAAAATAAATAAAATAAAACTAACATTATCAATCACACTATTTTTATCGTCCAGTTCCACATTCTGCAACTTTAATTTTTCACGCATTTGATCCAACTGGTTTTGTAACTGATGCATTACATTTGTATCTATATCTGGAGTAGAAGGTGAATCTAAATAATTAAAATTAACGTTGTTTAAATTACATATTTAGACTTTATCCCTATTAAAATTTTAATATGCTGTTAAATATTTATCTAACCCGCAAATTCTGACGTGATTTTCACCGAAAAAATTTCGACGAGTGAATAACAACCAGGAAAGTTTCAATTACTTTGTATCATCTGTCATAGAGGTAAAAAACAAGATGCAAATGCATCCATCATTTATTGATTGATCACCAAACTCGTAAATTGAATTATATATAAATTTATTTTAATTTGAAACAAATTTCACATACAATATTTACTTGACGATTGTTGGTACGCAAACCAAATATTTTTTTATTTATATATATAAATCAATTACTACGTATTAGTTTTGATTTTTTAAATCTGTAAAAGTATTCATTAGTTATGGGAAATTGTTTTATAATCGAAGTACTTACCTACGCAAAGTCATTAAAGAACATGAATAAAAATAGTAAACAAGTAAATTACCTTTCACTTCATAATACGTCCTATCAGCCAATAATGCAGATAGTCTTTTATTTTCATTTTGTAATTGTGTAACTAATTTCACTAAATGGTTAGATTCCTTACGCCAATCTTCTTCAATTTGTTCCAACTCCTGTTAATAAAAATGCAATTATTGTATTAAGTTCGCTACTCTAATGTTTAAATAACAATATCAGATATATTCTTCAACTTACTTTTTCAAATTTTATCTTGCCCTCGGCTTTGATATGTTTGTCATTTTCTAACTTAATAATTCGAGAACGTAAATCTTCCAAAAGTAGATTTTCGCGTTCACTTTTGGTAGCCAATGACTCCAGATGTTCTAATGCATTAATAACTTTAGGCATTAAATTAGTAATTGAATCTGCACCACAGGAATCAATTAAAGTTTCGAATTCCTTACCAATATCAGATGCAATATCATACACGTCAATAACAGTTATCTCGGATATATACTCTTCCATTTTTAAGTGTAAATTGAAACATCAACTACTCAAAACTCTATGTAAAGTAATTCCTCAACACATTAAATAAAACCGAATTGACGTACAGCTATTTCAGAAAACACATTATAATTTATACAGTCAAAATCGCGTACAACAAACTATAAAAATCCCCATTACGAAAAAATTATAATAAAATACCCCTTGCACTAAGATGAGAGAGTGATGTTTCCCAAAATAAACAAGCTATCGATTGTATATGTCGATAATACATGCATACCTTTTATAATAATAAAATTATTAATTATTTTCATATTAATACAATTTTTCGTTAAATAATATAAAATAAAGTTAACAAATTCAAATATAAAAACTAAATTTAAAAAATAAATGTTTATTAAAAAGAAACTGTCATAACCACGCCGTGTTGGCTTTAAGAAATAAAAACTACCGCGTGGTGCAATGTGGAACATAACCTCTATCTTTATAACTTCAAACTTCATTCGATTCATTGTTCATTTCGTCTGGTCGTTGTCGTTTATATGGTGATTCTAATTACGGTATTTTTGTAAAGAAGTGCGAAGTAGTGCCACGCTTTTTATTTCCTTTATATTATTCTGTACCAAAATGGTAATATTTTATTATATTATTTTTTTAATACTTTGTAATATGTTATGCTTTATACAACATTTTATTTCACAAATTTTTGAATACAGTTTTCAATCATAATTTAAAAAATTTTAGTCCCACCGGAAGTTCAGTGCACCTAGGCATGGATCTATGGGCTTTTACCCAAAAAAGAGAGCTCGTCGTCACCGTGGTAGAATAAAGTCTTTTCCAAAAGATGATCCTAGTAAGCCAATTCACTTGACAGGATTTCTGGGTTATAAAGCTGGCATGACTCACGTTCTTCGAGAAGCTGATCGCCCTGGTTCTAGTAAGTTTAATGACACATTAACAGAAACTTAATAGAAGAGTATGTAGGTGCATTTTGTATATTGGTAATTTATGGATTTATTTCTACAGAAATCAATAAAAAGGAAATAGTTGAACCTGTTACAATCATTGAAACACCACCGATGGTCATTGTAGGTGTTATTGGTTATATTGAGACACCCCATGGACTCAAAGGATTGACTACAGTTTGGGCTGAACATATTGGTGAAGATTGTAAACGTCGATTTTACAAGAATTGGTATGTTTACATTTTTGTACTGAATTTTTTGTAAAACGTTCTATATAAACAATTTATGTACTTCAATTTTATTTACTAGCATTTTAAACGACATAATTTATATATAAAATCGACAGTCTCCTCTCCCACGCGGATGAGACAAACCCCATGAAAGACGTAAACGTACTTTCTAGTCGGGATTATGGGAACAATCTCTCTTTACTTAAGATGAGATTTCCCGTCTCTTTTTTTTTTTAATTGCGTAGGTATCAAGCCAAGAAAAGAGCATTTACAAAAGCTTCAAAAAAGTGGCAGGATGAATTAGGTCGTAAATTGATCGATAAACAACTAGCCAAAATTGCTAAGTACTGCAAAGTTGTGCGCGTTATTGCTCACACTCAGGTAAATTATAATTTAATTATTTTACATTTTAATCTTTTGACTTAATTATTTATAATAAATTGCTATAATTTATGTGTGTTTTTCATAATAATAAAATTTTGTGTGTCTAGATGAAATTGTTAAAGTTTCGTCAAAAGAAATCTCACATTGTAGAAGTTCAAATAAATGGCGGCACTATCGCTGAAAAAGTGGCTTGGGCAAAAGAACACCTTGAAAAACCAATACCTGTTTCATACGTGTTCGCACAAGATGAAATGATTGACTGTATTGGTGTTACGAAAGGAAAAGGGTACAAAGGTAATGTTTTGTTTTTATAAAAATTGCAGTTATTTAAGTTGGACAATTTCATGTTGAATAGTTAAATACTCGGTTATCAGGAATTACATAATTTATATCAATATAGATTGTTTTCCTAAATATTTAAATATTAATTTCTGTACAACAAATGATGATTTCTTACGTATATATGGTTGGAACCTGAGTCAGTATGATGATTCTAGGGCGGTCTGAGTTGTACACTAGTATAATAATTATAATGGTTTCTTTTGTTAGGTTTAGAATTGTGCATGATGTATTTTATTTATATATCAATTTCAACGTATGCTTGAAACTTATTTTTCAGCATATAGATTGTTAATTTTTTACTTAATTACAATTGCAATTTTGCTTTTGCGTGCGAAAAAATATGAATACAATTGGAGCAATTAATAATTAAGAAATCTTATGATGAATATAATTTTTCTTAAATGAAATATTGTAGACAAAATGTTGCCTTCCTACTGATAATTTCTTAAGAATTGTGTAAAACGTTTTATTTCTAACGTATCACAATTGTATATTTTGAATGTTCTTCGAATTCCAATAATTTATTTTTATGGACACTAGTTGTAAATATGAATGTATGTTTTTTTCATAGGCCTCAAAAACTATTTAAAAATATAATTTTGATTATTGTCAATGTGTGTTTGTATAATTATTCCATAAAATTCAGTATATATGTTTGGTTTAAGAAATTACATTTTACAACTAAGTAAATAAGTTTATTTTAAACATACATCATGATGATTAACTTTTTCTGAAGTTGAAATCTGTGGACAACAATGTTGCCTTCCTTCTGATAATTTGTTATTTATTTATATATATATATAATTCATACTTGTGCTTAACTGCATTTATTTATTGCTGTTGTATTAAATAATTTTTTGTTTATTACATTAATTAAATACATTTTACATTTGTTTTATGTTAATATAAATTTATGTTTAACTGAATTTGATTTAACAATGATGACAACCCATTGATAATGGTTAGAACCTGATATATGCTGAAGAAACTAGGGCGGTCTGAGTTTAATCTTCGTTACATTTAAATAATATAATGATCTTTCAGCATTCTTTACTGTATGTAGGAACATCGTTTTATTGTATAATTGTTAAATTGATCGAAATACCAAGTATATACACATCCTACGTTCAATTTTTTTTAGTATAAACATGCCATTTTTGTGACGAAGCAGTTTCCATTTTCAAAATTCGATAAACTCAGTTTGAGAATGAAACTATATTTTCGATCGAAACTCGCAATGTAAAAAAAATGACGTTTTCCACAGAACAAAATTTGAATTCAATGAAATAAAATGAATCCTTAAATTTCTATTTGTACATATTCACTTAATTTTACAACACGACTTTACTAATCATATGGCTTTCTAATTGAATTTAATAATGTGATAGTTTTTCAAACTTCAATATTTTGTTACATATTATGATGTTTAAACAGCTTTTCAAATTATAGAAACTGTATTTATACGAGCGTGTTTTAATTTATATATTTAATGTTCTATAGGCGTTACATCTCGATGGCACACAAAGAAATTGCCCAGGAAAACGCATAAAGGTTTGAGGAAAGTTGCTTGTATCGGTGCTTGGCATCCCAGCAGAGTTCAATTTACTGTAGCTCGTGCCGGTCAAAAAGGTTATCATCATAGAACGGAAATTAATAAAAAAATTTATCGAATTGGTCAAGGAATTCATACAAAAGATGGAAAAGTATGCACCGGCTTAATTTTTTTTTTACGATTCTTCTAACATTGTCATGTGTTATCATTGCATTATTAACCGTAAGAAATATAAATTTAATCCGCTATTCTAATCAAGTATGTAAGGCATTATTTTAATTTTTCTGATTATGAATTCATACCCCCACATAAATTACATTTGTGTGTTGTATTAATTTATAATTAAATATGTTGATGGAGGAGGCTCTGCTCCTCTAGCGGGTCTGGAGATGTGTCTTATCGCATCATTGCCAACCGTAACATCAGATATTAATTTGGCTCGCTATCTTTATCTGAAGATGGTTTGAAACCATTGCTCGGCATTATTCCGCAACTGTAACAGCCTTTCTGGCAGTGAATTATTAGTAGACCATGCCGTGTACAAGTTTTTTGTTGTGTGTGTGTGTATATATATATCAGAAAATATATTTATTCTAATAATTCGTATTCTCATATTTTTATTTTGATGTTTGGTCGAAATTTCAGTTTAACGTTTACCTCAATAGAAATTGGTTTTAAGTAAATTTCTAAATTTATCTGAGGTTTAAATTTTCATTTAGTATGTATAGGTTCGGTTTATATATTATATATTTAAATTAGTACAGTACCTCATTTATGTTGTTTAATATTGGCATGTTTAAAACATGTTTTTTTTTCAATGAAAAATTTTTAGGAAGTTTCAGTTAACCTTCTCCATTTACACGTATATTTTACAAAATTTAATCACATAGCTGTACGTTAACACGCTCGGAAATGAAACTTCTAAAATTTGGATGTATATTTTACGAAGTTTAATCACATTTTAACTTTAAATTAGCATAATCGAATGCATAATTGTTTTGTTTAATTACACATGCTTCTATCAGATATTTTAATTCGTTTATATATGTTGTGTGTGGGTAAATCAAATATTGTAGCGAGATTATTGTTGAGATTACGTTACAAATTTATCTTATTGAATGATTGTGTTGCTTAATATCTCAATCATATGTGTGTGGAGATAAGTATTTGCATTTTGAAATATCTTAAATTGCGCAATATGAATTTATACATGAAAATCGTTATGATAATGCAATTAAGAATGTTATTTTTCTGCATGTGTGATATTTTTTATTTTTCATAATGATGTACATTTTTTCCTTTGTATCTGACACTGATGGAGGAAGCTTTGCTCCTCTAACGGGTCTGGGGATGTGTTTTATCGCATCGTTGCCAACCGTAGCATCAGATATTAATTTGGCCGGCCATCTTTATGAAGATGGACCGAGGCCATTACTCGGCATTATTCCGCAACTGTAACAGCCTTTCTGGCATTGAATTATTAGTAGACCATGCCGAGTACAAGTTTTTAAACTGATCATTAATGAAAGCGTTCATCCCAGTTACAAATTGACACACAGTTCATTTAATTTATAGAATTTGGTATGAATATAATTTTATTTTAATTAGCATAGGAAAAAATTATAAAGTAGCATGTGTTTGTATAATCAAGTTTTACGATAATGTAGATAATTTAAGATCTTTTTTAAGTAGATAATTTTTATATTCTCTTTTCTTGCATTGTAGTATGCCCGTGATGAATAATGAAGTTTGTCTTCTAGTCACAAGTGTGTTTTTTAATGATGGAGACAGCTCTGCTTCTCTAACGGGTCTGGGGATGTGTTTTATCGCATCGTTGCCAACCGTAGCATCAGATATTAATTTGACCCGCCATCTTTATTTGAAGATGGACCGAGGTCATTACTCGGCATTATTCCGCGACTGTAACAGCCTTTCTGGCATTGAATTATTAGTAGACCATGCCGAGTACAAGTTTTTAAACTGATCATTAATGAAGGCGTAACTGGTTTTATTAGTATATTTCATCAGATTTTGTTTAGCGTTTATCCCAGTTACAATTTGACACACAGTTCATTTAATTTATAGAATTTGGTATGAATATAATTTTTACTCTCATTTTAATTAGTACTGCAAACAATTATTTTTAAGTTAACACGTGTTTGTAAAATCAAGTTTTACGATAATGTACATAATTTTAAGATACTTTTTATATTCTCTTTTCTTGCTTTGTAGTATGCCAGATAATGAAGTTTGTCTTCTAGTCACAAGTGTGTTTTTTAATGATGGAGACAGCTCTGCTTCTCTAACGGGTCTGGGGATGTGTTTTATCGCATCGTTGCCAACCGTAGCATCATATATTAATTTGGCCCGTCATCTTTATTTGAAGATGAACCGAGGCCATTACTCGGCATTATTCCGCGACTGTAACAGCCTTTCTGGCATTGAATTATTAGTAGACCATGCCGAGTACAAGTTTTTAAACTGATCATTAATGAAGGCGTAACTGGTTTTATTAGTATATTTCATCAGATTTTGTTTAGCGTTTATCCCAGTTACAATTTGACACACAGTTCATTTAATTTATAGAATTTGGTATGAATATAATTTTTACTCTCATTTTAATTAGCATGGGAAAAAATTATAAAGTAGCATGTGTTTGTATAATCAAGTTTTACGATAATGTACATAATTTAAGATCTTTTTTAAGTAGATAATTTTTATATTCTCTTTTCTTGCATTGTAGTATGCCAGTGATGAATAATGAAGTTTGTCTTCTAGTCACAAGTGTGTTTTTTAATGATGGAGACAGCTCTGCTTCTCTAACGGGTCTGGGGATGTGTTTTATCGCATCGTTGCCAACCGTAGCATCAGATATTAATTTGACCCGCCATCTTTATTTGAAGGTGGACCGAGGTCATTACTCGGCATTATTCCGCGACTGTAACAGCCTTTCCGGCATTGAATTATTAGTAGACCATGCCGAGTGCAATTTTTTAAAACAATTATTGGTAAAGATGTTTTAATGTGTTTAGTTTGAACGTTGTATCAGAATTCCTTCAACGTTTATCCTGGTTAAAATTCGTTATACACAATTTTCATTCTCCATTTGATCAGTATGTCGGATCTTAATATTTTTAAGTTAGCATATACTTGTACAATTAAACATTATATTAATGCACTTAATTTATACTTCTCAATTTTATATATATAGATTGGTAACAAATTAATAAATCATATAGTTGTTTATATATATGGCGGAAAAATTTCGTACAATATTAAATTTTGGAATAATTAATTTTAACTCATCGATTTTAGTAGCACTGTAGTATTGCTTCAGTATGGTTCAGATAAATGTATTTTATGACATATTTGTGATATATTTACATTTTAAAGTTATCTTTTATATCGAATATAAGTATTTTAATAATCTCCAGCATTCCAATATTTAGTTTTACTAAAATAATTTATAATCATCTTGAAATTATTTTTTGTTACAATTTGTGATTTGATTTTGTCTCATTTGCTATCATATTTATACATTAGTGATTAATCGTATTAATTTATAGGTTATTAAAAATAATGCGTCAACAGATTATGATTTAACAGAGAAGACTATCACTCCAATGGGAGGTTTCCCTCATTATGGGGAAGTTAACAATGACTTCGTGATGATCAAAGGATGTTGCATTGGTCCTAAAAAACGAGTTATTACCTTGCGCAAGGTAAGTAATTATATTTATATGACGTATATTTGATATTTAAATTAAATTGTCCTGTAATACGATGAAAAATATAACTTCACGTTCATTTGTTAGCAAGTAATATTCGAATTTTTCTATCAACAGCAATTTGAGATTGTGTATAAATAATAATACCGTGCACATAAAATCAATTTATCTTTAACATTTGATTCTTCGTTGAGGTTTTACAATAAATATACAAATGTCGACATATGGGAAAAAATCACTACTGTAAGGAATACGCATTTCATAAAGTACAATTTACTGATTAATTATTTGAAATAACATTTAGCATTTAAAGGTTTAAATAAATTTAATCTTAGAATCTGCATATTTAGTTTTTCATTGCAAAATTTTTATATGAACTAATCGCCTATATAAGAAGCATTGTTTGAAATTACATATTCTTACATTGCTGATGATGTATAACAATTAGAGCCCAAATGTGAATATGTTGAATTGAATATCAATAATGATAATCGTAATGATAGGACTGAAGCAATGTTATTTTGATGTGTAGAATATACATATATAGTAATTTTTTTTGTACAGGTCCTTGTATTTAAATTAATTAAATGTCAGTATTTTTAATGTTAAATGCAAAAGATTCTGAAGTATATATTTTTTATGTGTCAATATATTGTTATAAACAAAATGAATCGTGTTTGAAATAATATGGTTTTAAAACCTGGTTATACAAATCAATAATGTTTCTGAAAAACATTTTTTTCATATTTGCTAATAATTAAATGTAAATGATACGTGAATATACGTAAATAAAGCACGAAATGCGTACATTTACTTACACGCGTTTTTATTTCTAACATATAAGTGATGACAAGTACTTGGGTCTTGTAGGCGATGAAATTATAAAATTACAAAAAAGTAATCTGTTACTGCTGATAAGCAGTTATAATTTATTTACATTTATTATTAATGCATACATTTTACGCATTAGCACAGATGATGACAATTTTTATGTTCTCAGAGCCAATCCTATGAGCCATATGATTAACAACAATTTTTGATCGTGCACTTATTTTTTTATGTTCTTATTAAGAAACATACTTTGTGTTGTTAAATATGTCATGAGACGCTAATTTAGGCATCACATTTATATACGACTTATTCTGTTTACTCATGTATGCAATTTATTAATGCATATATTTTCTCATGTGATGAAAAATGCAATAACTCAGAGCCAATCCTATGAAAAAGCTGATTACTAACAATTTTCTGAAGCATTTCAAAATAAAATGTTATTGATATTCTAATTTCATAAATGTTTTAATAAATAAAATATTTTAGTTATCGTGTTACGCAAATTATTTGTTATATTTTAAAATTGTCATTTTGAAGTGTTTTATCGGTTCATTTATTTAATGCAACATATTTTGTATGTTCGCTGATGATGATAAAGGTATTCAATTCTCAGAGCCAATCCTATGAATTGTATGATTACTAACATAATATTCTGAAGCATTATATAATTAAATACAGTTAATATTTTTATATTGTTGCTATGCTCATTTTTAATTTTTTTTTTCTGATAAATGAAACATTTTGTCGCATGCTACACAAAATATCTTTTATAGACTGCGCACTTATATTTTCAAATATTTTTCTATTTACTTACGTTTGCTATTTATGATTAATTAATTTTCCACTTCTGATGAAAAATGCACTATCTCGGAGCCAATCCTATGAAAAATATGATTACTGGCATAATTTTCATTGATTTTTTAGTAAATACAATATTTTCGTTTAATTGCGTTATGTAAATTATTGTCATTTTGGAGCTTTTTTTATGTTCATTTTGTTATATTTACATATCGCTAATGATGATAAATGTATTCAATTCTCAGAGCCAATCCTATGAGCTATATGATTACTAACAAAATGTTCTGAAGCGTAAAATTTTTATATATATAATATTTAGCATGTTTTCTGATCAATTCAGAATCTTTTTTTTTTCTTGACATGTTACACAAATTATCTTTTACAAGCCGCACGTTTATACAATATTTGTCTCTTTGCATTTGCTATTTATTAATAATAATTCATACATTTCCTGCTTATGATGAGAAAATGTAATATCTCAGAGCCAATCCTATGAGAAAATATGATTTTACCAAACCATAATTTTCTGAAGCAGTTCAAAACTACGCTCTTCGTTTTATATATATATTTTTTGTAAGAGTTTTTGTTTTAATAAATTGTTTAATAAATGATTAATCGTATTTTTAAAATTATTCTATTCACTTATTGTATATCTTATTATTAATGCGTGTATATTTTACGTATGCTAATGATGACAACCATTACCATATCTCAGAGCCAATCCTATGAGTGATATGATTATTGATATGATTTACTGAAGCAGTATATAATAGTATTTAATTACTTTTTATATTTTTTTCTAAACCATAATTGTATCGATAAACTTTATAGACTTAGTATTTATTTATGTGTGATTATAAATTTTATGCATAATCTGCTGATATAAAAAATTATCATATATCAGAGCTCTAATCCTATGAATGGTATGATTATACCGACATAATTTTTTGAAGTAGTATAAATTAATTTAAATGCACATTGATATGTCTATTTTGATTTTATTTTCAATGAGGTAAATGAGAACGTATTTGATGTTTTTTTTTTACAAAAAAAAGTAACTTTCTAAATATTTGTTTTAAAGTATGTAGCATTGTTTCAAATTTTATAAAATTACGCGATTATTTAATTTAAACTTATTAAAAATCACACTTGCAATCATGAACGTGTACTTTTGTAACGGTTGTAAAATCCAGTCGTATAATATAAATATAAGTTACTTGATACTAATCCTGTGAATGAATTAATAATTCCTAGTTTGTTATATTTTATCGGAATATTCATCGTTTATTAATATCTAAGATGGAAAGTAATATTTATGCAATTAAATATCGAATCTCAGCTCCAATTACATAAACAAAATTTTTAAAGCAGCGCGAATTATATGCATATACTATTATTTAATAATCTTTAAATGTCGGCATTATGTAAAACGATTCTAACTTTTCAGTTGGCGTACAAGAACAGATATATGTATCCTTTTTAACATTTATTAACCGCTACTAAAAAATGTACTAATAAATAATACCTTCATGAAATTAATATTTTCATTTTTGATAACGAATGTATCAAATCTTGTATTCGTTCCTGCTTACAGATTTTTGATATGTACATAGTATGTGTATAATATATATTTTGTTATTGGTTGTTTTGTTTAAGAAGTCTAATTGTATAATTTCTACTGTTACAGTCTCTGTTAGTACATACTAAACGATCTGCTCTGGAAAACATAAACTTGAAATTTATTGATACTTCTTCTAAATTTGGTCATGGAAGATTCCAAACTGTAGCTGATAAAGCTTTATTTATGGGTCCTTTGAAAAAAGATCGCATAAAGGAAGAAGAAAAGGCAGCTGCTGCTTTAAGCTAAATGGACGTATAATAATTTGCGTAGATAATTATGTTCTACGAAATACATTTGACTAACCTGATCGTGATCTTTTTGTCCTATTTTCGATTAATTATTTATCAACAGATTAATGTTCGTCGAAATTTACTACTGTTAATGAGATAATTATTTTTTTACTACTGCAGAGGGTTTGTCAATCTCTTATTTAAGTTACGGTCAATGAACAATAATTTTATTTTCAGACAATTTGTAAAATTTCTTTTTTCGGCAAATTAAAACTTGGGGACCTAATACGGAAATTCTATGTTGTCATAAATCAGATAAATAATTTTACTTTTCAAATTTTTAAAATATAATTTTTTCGCGTATTTAAATTTGGGAACCTAATATAGCAATTCTGCATCATAATAAATCGTTTTGTTGTCGCAATCACTAAATACATGATTTAGAACTTTTTTTTCTATCAGGTGTCTGATGTTATGATCAGATAACCCCTTCCCTAATTACTAACTTTCATAATGCTTTTAGGATCTACACTTCCCTAATTACTAACTTTCGTAATGCTTTTAGGATCTACACTTCCCTAATTACTAACTTTCGTAATGCTTTTAGGATCTACACTTCCCTAATTACTAACTTTCGTAATGCTTTTAGGATCTACATTTGTGATTAGAAAACATCACTTTCGAATTGAGTTGTAATAAATGATTCTTCCAATTCCCATGAAGTAATTTTAGTCGCTCTTTTTCTTTATCATTCATACCCCATTTTTTGGTTTTAATAATTTTAAATTATCTGTAGAACTTGTTTACCTTTAATCCTTTTTCACGTTAAAGGAAAGTCTTTTAAAATTGTAACTTGATAGTTATAGAATTTTTATGTTATTTAAAATGCTCATTTTTAAAAATCATTTAGTATAATTTAATTCCTTCGAGTAAATTAAACACAATAACACTTTTTAGCTTTTATCCGATAAACGAATGTTAAAATCAAACGTAACCGTACATGAGTTGAACGCTTGAAAATTCACAATCACATAGAGAATTGTAGAACACCACACTAATTTGTTGTGTACTTCTTACTTGAATCGTCTATTTTTCAATGACAAGGTATGAAGTGATTCTTGATTAACTTTATGTATGTTTAGTGTGGTAAGGCAAAATTATATTATTAAGAAATTCCGAATTGTCTAACTCAGTTTTTAATAATAAATAGACGTGTAATAAATTTCGAATAATATTTTTATTATTGTTACTTTAAAAAAAAATACAGAGCAGTTTATGTATAATTCCCAAAATTCGCTTATTACTAAAGTCAAAAATCTTATTGTGATCACCACTATCAATTCATAATCTAACTTGATAAATAGGTTTTTGAATAGTATCCATGTAATATTTTTATTAATATTGTTTTACTACAAAATATGTTCCAAAGAAGCACACAATAATACACATTTAGTTGAACGTAGAGGCTGTTCAAAAATCTATTTACATTTCATTATAAATTGATAACGGATGTAGTCCCAATAAGATTTTTAACTTTAATAATGAGCATATAACTTTTTAGAGAATTATACATAAACTGCTCTGCAATGTTTAAACAGAAAAAAAGTAACAAATTGTGTGAATTTTATGATAATAAGCAAAATTCTGATTTAAAATGATCGGTAATAAATCAAACAAAATCACAATAAATTTATGAGAAGTGTTTAACGTCTAACGGAATATTATTTGTTAAAAGTTGTTATACTGAGTATTATTCGCAAATAAAATTACCCAAAAGAAAGAGAAAATAAACAATATATTCGAGAAGAAAAAATATCGAACACAGAAAAATTTTCCTCGCAAATTATAGCTTGATGAAACTATATTATTCAGCAGACTACCAAAACTTTAATACGACTTGAAACGTGGCCATAATTTAACTATCATTATTTAGCACGGATAGAAATAATATATATGACAATGTTAACAAGATGACTTAATATCCCGCCCAAGTGAAGAAATAGTAAACATCTGTATAAATACATAAAGAAGAAGAAATTTATTTATTGGCATAAATTCATTAAAAGTACAAAATAATAAGAATTACGCGTACCGGAATTATAATATCCTTACCGCTAATAACCAAAATCCTTTATGTAATAAATCTTATAGTGTATTTACTAGATTACAGATATAAATATATAAAACGCGGGAAAAAAATTGAAAAAAGAACACTCCATAAAACGCTTTGTATCACATTAAGCATACAAAAAGGAATATTCGATATAATAACAATTATAAAGATATATAATACACATATGCTTACCTATATATATATATATATATATACATATACACAGATACATTAAATATTAATTATTTACAGTAAATTATGTTTAAGTCGTCTATGCTTATACTTTGTGTACATAAACTGTAGCTGCCTGGAATCGTAATTTCCGATCATTAAGATGTACTGATTTTCATGCAATACACAATTATCGCAGAACTTACGAGTTATAGTAAGAATATAATCCCGAATAAAGGGTATATTTAATATCTCATGCATGTCCACTATTCTGGCATACCTTGGGGCACTTAATACGTATCTTAAACACCTATTTTGTACTAATTGCAATTTATTAAAGCTCGCCTTCGAGATAGAAGACCAGGCGGGACAAGCATAAGTCATCACAGGACGAATAAGTGCTTTATAAATGATGAGCTTATTATTAACGTTAAGGTGCGATTTACGATTAAATAACGCATACACTGTACTTACTGCTTTATTTGTTTTTAGAGCTGCATAATTTACATGCGCCGAGAAGGTTAATCGTTTATCTAATAAAACTCCCAAATAACGTATACTATCCGACCAATGTATAACTTTATCATCTACTAGAAGTTCAGATGGCAAAATTGGTCGACGACGAGTGAAAAAGATGGCCTCAGTTTTTAATGCGTTTATTTCGATTTGCCATTTGCAATAATACTTTAAAACGCGACGTACACCGTTTTCTAATTGATTTTTAATAGCAGTTGGTTTGTAAGAGCTGCAAAATATTGCTGTATCATCAGCGTATAAAGCAACTTGCATATTTGTCAATTTTGGGAAATCATAGAGAAACAATGTGAATAAAAACGAACCTAAAATACTACCTTGTGGAACACCTGCGGCACAAGTTTTCATAATCGATTTCGGATGATCTACCATTACATAAAATGTTCTATTGCTTAAATAACTATGAATTAAAAATACCAAATAAGTAGGAAATTTACACTGTATCATTTTATACGTGATATCTTTACACCAAGTTGTGTCGAATGCTTTAGCAACATCGAGCAAAACTAAACCAGTATGTTTATTACAATTAAAATTATGGCTGACAAATTCTATTATTCTAGATATTTGTTGCGTAGTAGAATATCTTGGACGAAACCCAAACTGAATGTCGGGTAATAGTTTGTATTGTTAAGAGTGATAATGTAATCTAGACAAAATAATTTTTTCTGCGACTTTGCTCAAATTACTTAATAAGCTTATAGGGCGAATGTTGCTAGTTATGGAAGCATCTTTACCAGGTTTAGGGAGAGTGACAATTTTTGCTACTTTGCATTTTGAAGGATAATGCCCACATTTAAACATTGCGTTTAATAAATTCGAAAATTTGACTACTGCTTTCAGTGGGATTTTTTATGACGATAGTGGAGATATTGTCAATACCAACAGAATTTTTAGATTTGATGGCTTTTATAGCGGCAGAGACTTCCTTAGGACTGACATAATCGACAATACGAGTATTTTTATTTTCTTTCAGATATTTTTTGACAGCCGTTTGAACTTTGTTTACCTGATAACTGGAGGACATATTGCTATTACGTGTATGAGCTTTGCAGTATTCAAGTAAGAAGTTCAGCTTTTCCTACATTACTATACACATAACTATTTAAGTGTGAGTCATGAAGAGGTGGGAGAAATGTATATTGCCTTGTATATTGTTTGCAGATTTTCCACAAACTGTTGTCTTGGTGAAAGCGTTGAGAGAAGTGAATTAAATTTATCATTTTTATTTTTGTTTAACAGGTAACGTACTAGTTTATTAAGAAAAGTTAACATTCTTTTAATAACTGGCGATGGGTTTAAGTATCTATTTTTCACCTATAATCTTCGAACTCGATTTTTAAGCTTAATACCTACAACATAAGAAGGAATAACATTGTGTGGAAAGTTATCGACAGGTGTTTTTTGGGTATAAAACGTTCGGCGGAAACACTAATCAAATTTGTGTATGCAGACAAATGTCTTTCAATGTCTAGAGAACTCGTTATCGACTCATTTAAATTAATATTTTGTGATATGAATTTTCTGAATTCTACCCAATTTGCATTTTGATAATCGAAAATTAATTTCTCATTTACCTGTTTTTTATCTCCTAAAATGACAGTAAATATAGGATTATGATCGGATGAAAGTTGACTAATTGAAACCGGCTGTGACATAGACACATTTTTTACAACAGCAAAATCAATGACACTATTTCTAAAGGCTACTTACATATAAGTTAATACCTATTGCTTGTATACATTTTAATTTAGGAACCGACATTAATTCGAATTTTAACCTGTTACTAACGAGCAATGCAACTCCGCCACTTCTACGACACGAGTCGTTCCTATAAATAATATATCCTGGAAAATGTAGCTTACACGTACTGTCCAACCTTGTTTCACATAGAGCAATAATGTCTAATTTGTTTATGCAGGCAAACTGGTACAACTTGTTACATTTGTAAAATAAGGAATTACAATAGTGATTGAATAATAGCATAACATGGAGGTAAAATAGATAACCGATCTGGACCAATAAAAAAGTAAACGTGAACATGACGGCCACACTATCAAACATTTCTGGAACTACGTTGTACGACATATTTCCTGTCTTTCTGAAATTAATTTCATTGTCCCTTCATTTTGGGTCATACATTTAGTAGTATAGTACGTCGTTAACTATTAACTTGCAATAACAGGTCAGTGGTGACCTATGCTATACTAACGAATGTTTCGCTAATCAACCATCTAGTCACATATTGATTTATTACGAGACAAAAAATGAATCTATGTTCCTCTTAACAACGCAAACAATCGTTTTCCTAACTCGATTCTTTTTTGTATTCTCGAATTGAGGAGAATATATGTTTGTAATCTGTCTAATAAGCACTAACTGGTGTTTTGAGTATAGTTAGCATTAAATGGAATATAACAGTAGTTTAAAGAAATGCGGTAGTAGTTCTCTGATTGTGTATTTAAGTTATTGGAAGAATACCGTATGTACAGGTAGTCTTGAGTTATATGTAGAGTGTAAATATGCAACAAAAAAGGAAGGTATGTATAAAATAAAAATAATTAAAGTTAGCTGAATTTGCTGAAGAAACTCCGTCGCCTCGAGTTGACGGTTGAATTAAGGTATAGAAAATTTTACCGATTAATAAATTTAAGTCGCATTGCTGTGTTTTAGTATACTCGTGAATGGCTGGTTTTTCTTGTCAAAGATAAGCGAAGTGAAAAGATTTATATGTATAGATTTTACAAATATAAAAGGCGGCGCAATAAAACAAAATATATCAATAGAATTCAATGAATACAACGAACTGGTCATTAAACTTAAAAATAAGGTTGAAACAGCTCAGTATCTGTGAATTGTAAAGATTAAACTTCATGATTTGAATTTTGAGAAAATGTACGGCATGAAAGTCCTATCGCATCCGCTATTCATCAATCTACTTATCTACCTGGTTTTGAAACAGGTTACGAATTTCTCTGGAGTTATTTTTAACACATTCAGCTGTTTCATATATGTGAATTGACGAACTTCTCCATGACCGTTACTCTACAAATCCATTAACAAGACGCCTCAGATCACACATTTCTCCAATGTTTAAAATCACCATGCTTAACAAATATGTGTCAGTTGTACAGTGTGTAAAAGGCAGATTTAACGGCACTGTCTTGTAGTATTCAGCACGTATTTGAGCAATGTAGATCGATTTTCTAGTAGAAACCAAATACCTGATCCACATTTAGAAAGGCGGTAGTTCATTTTTAATTTCTTGTAGTATTGGTGGTGAGATTTCATCAGTATCAAAAGCTTTTTATTTAAAAAAAAAAATGAATTAGTGTGAACATAGCTAAAAATTAAATGACATAGTAATTGAAGACCAGTAATTAATAGGCTCTAGAGAAAGGATGTTACCAGAAAAACTGGATGTACATGATCTAATATCCTTTAAATTCTGAAATAGTAAACATTTTTTATACTAAACAAGATAAATGTCTATCAGTAATTCTATAGTAGAGAACATTAAGTAATTGAAAAGTTTCTGTAAACATTCATAAATAAAGGCACGAATTTCATTAATATTGTACAGATGTGTACATTGTCCAGGCTTATGGTATACTTTGTACAAAAAAATACCGAGACTGTTCAAAATTTGATATCGTAATTTTTTTAATGCTGTACCATGTGCTCTATAATTTAATCATAAAATGATAATAATTTTTAAATCTATTAACAAATTTCAAAAACATGCTACTGATAAAGATATAATGTATTTTAAAACTTGGATATCAAAATATAGCTCAGTTGTTTCTTAGGTACCAGTTTTATTATTAGCTTATTCTTTACTTTAAAAAAAAAAATAAAGAAATAATATTGATTAGAACTGCTGATGTTTGTGTATTTTTATTAAACCTTTATGTTGCATTATTTCCAATAAAAACAAAAATTGCAAATTATTTCAACGAACAAATGATTTTATTTTATTTTATGTGAGTACATAAAGATCTACCCGTAAAATTATGTTCATGAAATAATTAAAATTTTACTGAAGATCGTAAAAACATAGTAAAACGCATAAATGATGGATGGTGTGAATTGTTGAATATGATTGATTTAAAAAGTAGTTGTAACTAAACCGACAATTAATATCGGATTAATTTAGAAATATACGCGTATTCATTTAAAAACTAAAATTCTATTGGACAAATTTTGGTACTATTTATTTATTTATTAATCATGTGATGAAAGTAATAATTTTTTTTTAACATAAATTGATCTAAATTTTGAAATATTGAATGAAGCAAACTAGCGGTTTTCAGGGGCATTTTCATTTGTGACGATGCTTATCAATTGTGGGAACCGTTCAAATCTAAAGTTGTTTATATGCAGTTTAATTATTTCGGTTATATGGTTTTCTAGTTTAATTTTGTTTTTTAAATGTTTTGTAGATGACGTGATTTTCCAATGTTGCGAGTTAATAATACTGTTAAACAAATTAAAATGAATGAAAAAAAAGAAGGTATAACACATGTGTATATAAAAAATGAAAAATATATAAAAGCAAATATATATAAATTGTTAATATGAATATCTTGTAATTACATAAATTTGTAAAATCGCAAAATCTGAATTTAATTCTAAATTTTCTAATTAGGTGTTGTTAGCCCTGAGGCAGCAAAACTATCTCAACACTTAAAGTTACTGAAAGAAGAATATGTAAAGTTACAGGCATATTGTAACGATTTAGAAAGAAAATATGCTTTAGCATGTACCACCGGCGGTAATATTGATGAAAATAGCTATATTTCACGTTTATTGAAAACTGTGAGTGGTTTATACAACAATCCGCTTTACAGGTAATAAAACAGCATTTTATAAACATTTTGAATTTTATTTTTGAATTTCGGAAGATTCCTGGAATACTAACATCTACTCAAATTTTTTTTTTTACCAAAACGTCAAAAATTGTTATTTTTAACGTGTTATGATATTAAAAATCCGCGGAAATCATTTTTTAACGTTTCATGATAGAGCGGTATATGACTAGAATAGAGAAGGAAATGAAATAAAGCAAAATTTTTGGGACATGAAAATGTTAAATATATCTAAATAATAGTAATCAGCAGTTAATATGAAAGAAAAAGCAATACACTGGTAAGATCACAACGTATATGGAAATGATTTCCACCTGGTGTAATTGAGTAATAAATAAGTTAACCTTGTCCTCTTAAACTATTAATAGATAATAAACCACTTGTAAAATTGTTATAAATGTGAACAAAATTAATAAATAAATCAAAACATGAATTAATAAAACAATTTACAACATATAAGTAACTGAATCAACCTGTGAGCAGTAGGTACGCGATATTAAATAATGAAGAGTGAAAAATGAGCTGATTTTCTTTGAATAAGTACAGTATTTTGTTAATATGTTCCGAAAAGCGCTTAATGAAATGATTGTGGTTTTGAAACCATAACAATGGTTTGGTTTGTGTTATTGAAAATTTGTATTCAGAATGCGTATTCATTTATTATAATTGATTACTTAAGTATTAACATAAAGTCTCCGAAAATAACACTAGAATTACGGATATCCATGTACATACTTTTTTAAAACGTGTTAATCGAACTTTAGTAACTTAATTTTCTATTTATGTTCAGTGATCTCAAAATTAGGTTTTCTGATTTGATAATTCCAGCACACAAAATAGTATTTACTGTTCGCGGTACTAGTTGGAGTGCTGAAGATATTTCGGAAGTTGATACATTAGGTAATGAGTTACACCTCACTTTATAGACGAGAATTTAGATACTAATCTCTGTCTAATATTAACGGTTTTATATGATAAAAATAAATTTTTAATTAATTAGGAATATTATATATCTATGCACTCCTGTATATTTTGTCATGTTTCTTATTTTTACATAACAAAAATACTTTTGAACAAGTAGAAGCGATTTGAAGTAATCGTTTTAAAATAAAAGCTGAAAACAAAAACTATTTTCAGTGAAAAAACTAATGTACATGTACTTGGTGCTCAGCATGGTATTAACAAAGAACTACATGGCAACCAGCATCGTTCGTAAATATTTTCTATATTAATGAAATTAAATTTTATATATTCTCAAAGAGAACACATACTTTCGTAGAAAAATATGAAAATTTCTTCTTGAACGTGAAATTTTAAACGGATTAAAATATTTTTATGTGATAGTTGATCGTTTGCGCTTGTCTTAGTTGTATTGTGATAGCCGTGAAACGGTAATTGATTGTGAAATAATTAAAGCAAGTATAAAATTAACGGAAAGCCTAAGTAACGAAATCAATAATATGAATTCGTTCAACTAATTGAAATAAAGGAGTAACTTAAATTTCACATTTTTCTCCGGCATAATTATAGGGGTTGAATTTCTTGTTAAATGTTTCTATTATATGTTGTAATTAGTACTATTTTTTAGTACTTAAAAGAATAAACAGTAAACATTGAAAATGTCACGATAGATTTTGATGTAATATTTATACATATGTTTGTTCACAAATACGTAAGTTATATAATTGAAAGGATATTTACAAAAAATTAAAAATATTAGTTACGTTTTGAAAAAATACACAAATAAATCTGTTTCTCCAATGTTATAATTGTATAAACTCAAGTATTTAAAATCTGATAAATATGCGGTAATTGTATTATGTCGCATGGAATATTCGAGATGAAATTTGGAAGCCCTCATTGTGATAGTAAATTTTCATTGCGTTAAATTATTCGTGGGGACATAACGAGAAATTATATGCAATTAAATTCATTAAATTATTGAAGTCACGTTCTCTGCATTACGTAAAATATTTTCGAATTGTAAATATTTAGTATTTAAGGAAAACAATGAAATACCAAGTTACTTTCATTATGAGTTTAATATCACTGTTAATGATTCGAAATAAGCAAATCGTACATATCCTTTAAAATAGTCTGGAGATGCATGATTCCTAATTTATTTTTATGAGCTACACACAAATCTCATTCATTATTTTGATTTACAAATGAGACACTGTCATAACTATATGGTACTCAAAAGTTTTTTTACAAGACATTTTATTTAAAAAAATATATTTCATAATTTTTATAGATTGGGAACATTTGGGAACGGAAGAAGGTATGGCGCTAATTAAATGGGTTTATACAGATCAAGTCGATTTCATTAAAGGAGAGGATTTTACTTTAAATTTGATGAAAGTTGCTAATCAATATAATTTGGAAGACCTAGTTACTAAGTAAGTGCGAATAGTACGATTAATTATAAAATATATTGAATAAAAAGAATGTTTGCAGTTGTTTACGATCTTTACATTAGGTGTACGCTGACTGTAGTTTTTAAACTTTCTCGTCTATTAGTTATCGCGTTACTAGATATTATGACCTCGCATAATTATATAATTTCTTCAGTATCCATCGATATTATATTTATTTTAAAGTTTAGATTGTGGAAAAGTTAATTTGAAATGAAATAAGAAAATTATGAATTCTCAATTTTTTGCGAGTTATTCGTTATTTTAACTCATTTAAATTTTATTCATAGAAAAATTTAATACACTTCTTAGCTCCCACTATTAAAGATTGATGAAATAACCCATTTAAATAAATTTTGCAATGTAATCCAATTTATATACTGTGTCGTAATATTTGTACAGAAGACTGTCAGTGTATTTTTTAAACTGTGATATAATAATTTAAAAATAATCAGTTTTCGATTTAATTTTTGCGTGCAAAATTTATTTTTAGGTTTCACTGTCTTTTTTCTCATTATTAATTTTATCTATTTATTTTCTTATGAGAATACCGTCACGAGAAAAAATCGTCTTTTCATTCTATCCAAAAATCATAAAAACTTACTTGAAATATATTTTTAGTAACGTTTCGTAATGTAAATTTAAAATCCGAATCACTTTTTTTTTAATCACATGAAAGAACCAATGTATACTTAAATAACAATATCACATATAATAAAAAATCTTTGCTTTAATAATAGATGTGAGAAGGCATTAGTTGCCTTAGTGACTGTTAAAAATTGTGTTCGATTTTATACAACAGCTGACGAAATTGGAGCGGTCACATTAAAACAGCATTGCTCCAGTTTAATATCCGCTCATTGGGTAAGTTAATTATTTATTTATTTTTTTTTTTACAAAATTCACGTAATAAAATGCGCGATATATTTCAATAATCACTTTCAGAGAATATTAAACAACAATCCTTCCAAAACGAAAGCAATTTTCTTCACTCGTCGAAGACCGTTTTTACCGACCAGACTTCATGTCAGTGGCGTTGATATAGAATGGTCTGACCAGATACGCTACCTTGGTGTCATTTTAGACAAGAGACTAACGTTTTCTAAGCATATTGACCATGCATCATTGAAGATAAACAGAGCAATCTGTTCAATTTATCCCATTTTCAAACGTAAATCTCACTTAAATATTAATAATAAATTAATAATCTACAAGTCAATCATTAGGCCTATTTTAACATATTCTTGTCCAGTTTGGTCTTCAGTCTCAAATGCTAGTTTTAATAGACTGCAATTAGTTCAAAATCGATGTCTTAGATGTATCCTCAATGTCCCCGTATACACTAAAATTTCATATATGCATAGTGCTCTGCAGATACCATATGTAAAAGACTATATCCTCAAACTATCCCAAAAATTTTTTCTCAGTTGTAGCGTGCACCGTAATAATTTACTTCCATCAATAGGAAATTACGATTCCAGGGAACTAAGTATTAGATATACTAAGTATAAGCATCGACGCATTAAACATAATGTATTATTCTCATAACGTCATAATTTGTTTGCTTTCGTTTCCATTACTTATAAATGATCTTACATATTCGTTATATAAACTTATATTTATTATTTTTTAAATTACCGCTTTTCATTTGTGATGGTATTTTTTGTCTGACTTTTCCATCAATACTATTTTCACCTTGTATATTTATTATTTACCAGTTTATATTATTAGTCATAAATGGAGAGGGCATTTGTTCCGGTACATTTATTAAATATTATTATAACTTTTTAATATAATACCAAATATACGCGTTTTACATTTTTACATTTAAAAAAAAACGACAACTTATTCTTTTATATGTCCAATTCTACAGGAAGATTTTACTAGCAAGGATTTCATGCACATGACAGGTGCACTATTGTATCATATGTTTAAAAGTAAAACGGAATATCCACTACATTCGGCTGTTCGCTTGCATAGAGAAGATGTTGTATTTTTGTATTTGATCGAAAATAATTCTCAGGTATGTTTTCGTTTTATATAATTTCATAACTATAGTGTGCGCGCATATATGAGTTACAAAAATCGCACGGTTTGATGAGATTTTAATAATGATATAAACCGACATCGTCCCAAGATTCGTTTTCATAGTTTATTAACGTATGTCAAAATACGTTTTAATATTAGAAACGTGCTTTTCTTTTTATTGGACTGAATTTAAGATTGTTCGTATTCAGTTTCTTATGAGCATATCGAATACCTGATTCAATATTTTTTGGTACGAGATATTCGTGAAGTTTCCATGAACGCGTTTTTAAAAATTAAACCGTATGCAAATGATGTAATAAGACTACACGTTGTATTATCTGCTGTTATTATGAACGCATTGTTTACCTGAAAGTGTTAAAAGCATTCGGGACGATAAAATTTCCATTAAAGTAGACGTTTGTTATAATAAAATGAAAAATACATTTTTTTGCATCAAATATGCTATGAGTGAAAAAATTTCCAATTCGATATATGTTATAAATGTTTTCACTTCTACTCTGATGAGAAAAGCTGAATCTCGTTACTCCTTCGCCAAGGACTGGAAATCGTAAATTAATTCTATGATGGATAAAGGAATCGCTCAAGCAATCAGATAGCGACGAAAAGTTATGGAAATTTGAAAGTTACACATTCCTCTATTAAACATCCAGAGCATAAAAAAGGTCGCGCCAAGGCTAAGCAAGTTAAGCGGATATCATGGCTTGAATTCTCTTTTACAATCACCTCGTCAACACGATTAACTGTAATAGGGTCAAAACTTTGGCCTCTTAAGTAATCGCGATGCTCCCACGCTCCCTCAGTGTTTTTTACTAGTCGAAAGCTGTGTTTAAATAAAAAAAAAAAAATCATTTCCACTTTGCAGATCATCAGCAGCAATCATCCAATTGCTACACTGTGCTGGGTCAATAATCAATACAACTCTCGCGCTGAAGGTCCTGACCTAGAACCCTACAATAAAGAAATCAGTTTAAGGAAATTAATACTTATTGCTAAACATTCAAAACAAGTCTCTTCAGGAAATGATGGCTTTCACATCAGTATGCTAAAACACGCTCCTTCATCAATGCTAGACACTTTGTTCCAAATCTTTAATCGCATCTAGACCAACAAAAAGTTTCAATAGGCTTGAAAAACTACCGTCATAATTCCATTGTTAAAGTCAACTATAAATCATTCAATTGCGGTGAATTATCGTCTCATCTCACTTATATCAATGTCATGTAAAGTCCTTGAACGCATAGTAAATCGTCGTTTATTTTGGTTGCTCGAGACCAAAGGTGTTATCCATCCATCTCAATGTGGATTCCGATAACTTCATAATAAGCTCTAACATCAAACAGCCATCGATTATATTTTCCGACTCTCTCTCAGCCCTCAACTCCTTATGCACCCTGTGCCAAAATAAGTAGTAGAGCTCTAATTTACTAAGCTAGAAAGTTGCTGTAAAACATTTAATTAATATGTTGGAACAAAAAAAAAAATATTATATAGGTTGATGAAGAGTAGACCTTTATGTACAACAAACATTTTCAATGAAGATCCTGCGTAAGGTATTTATACCTTTTTCGAGTTGAAGAAGAAGAACGTCACTGAATACCAGTTGTGTAAATAGTTCACCGAATCATCTATATATCTAGTCTCATAAAGTTTATATTTTTCTTAAAAGCTGTTTAAACTATAGAGTTATTAAGCTAACGAGGGAAAGATTGTAATAACTAGTATCCACCTCTGGAGCAATCTATAATATTTAGAAGTACGCTAGATAGAAATGTTCTAGAGCTGTTTGAGTCAAATTAATTTTACCTAGATCAACGTTACCGTGGATAAAGGGAAGTAAGTTTTTCTTAAGACCAACATATATTGTTTCGGCGTTTGAAAATGTATGTAATTAACTGATGAATGTTATCAGAGTATTGCTCCTTAACTTTAAACTAGAATTTGTAATGATTTTTTTCTTAATAAGAAAGAAAGTTCTGCCGCTACTGCTTATATAATACTGACGGGAGCGAAATACATAGCACGTAATCATACACGAAGAACTCCATTTTGTATCATCTGTAATTTCTTGTGTCGTGTTTTATTAAAATGGATAATCGATGCAACAATCAATATGGAACCTTACAGGAGCTTTATAAATTTGAATACATGCTACCGCATGTGCTCCCTGCTTTATTCCTGAGATCCTTATAATAAATTGAGTCTATATTACTTTTTCGCAATAAAAAACTAGTCTCATTCCACGATAACTTATCATTAAACGTCACTATTAAATGTTTAACGGAGCGTTTGAATATGAGATACTTTCTATTATTTATTTTACTTTTTGGACCGCTCGTTCGATCGAAGGTGTCACTCCGCTTATTACCAAGTGATCAACATACTGCAAAGTGGTTATTGATTTATTTGAATTTTTCTATATTTTTTGTATATAAAATGTATAAAATCGGACTAAGAAAACTCCCTTGAGCTAGGCCTTTCGCCGCATATGCCGAGGTATATTGCTTACCTTTATGTTTTACCATTAATTTTCTACTATTGAAATAGTGTAGAATCCAAATGCAAATTTTTTTATTAACCTCCGAATCCAACAGTATCCTATCTAAGGCAAGGAGAGATCGATGTTATCATAAGCTATTAGCCAAATACTTTTAAATGTGTAATGTAAATAGACCTAGTACGTCAGTGGTGTTAAATACTTTTTGAAATGCATATTATGTTGAAGAGATTTGTTTAAATTTATGAGCTCACGATTCTAATCGATATTTCCAAATTTTTTCTAAAGTTTTACCCAAGCAAGATAATGAATGGGCCTGTATGATATATGCTCATTTGGATTTTTCTCCAACTTAAGTATTAGACAAGTATAGTGTTATTTCCACGGAGGTGGAATATATTCTGAAATTATCGATTTATAAAGTGTGCAATAGCCTCTGTATGAAATAGAATTATAACTGAGAATTTTGTTCACTCATCAAGCTTTGTCCTTTATGAGGGTCTACTGGACGCTTAAACTGCTTAATTGAGTTTTCATTCCACTGGACAGTAGTGGGTGTTAAATTAAAACCTCTAGTTTGTTTAAATTCTTTAATTCTCTGTCATATCTCCACGACTCCCAGGTTCGAATTAATATCATTACAGAATTTACAGAATGCATTTCTTTTTTTCTTTTTGTTTAATAGATTGGTTTCTGCTTGTTATCTTTTATACTATAAATAATTTTCAATCGAAAGGGGTACGAATTATAATTTGTTAGTGCTCTTCTTTGTGGAGCGATAAAGCGATTCTATTCAGTATCCTACCACCGATGTGGCTCAGGAGCGGTAGACATGTCTGAGAATTTCTTTATTAATGGCACATTTTTATTTACAACAGATTGAATGATATTCGACTACTGAGGTTCAGGAGACATGCCAGAGATTCTGTATAAGTTTTGCATTTTTGTACTTATGTAGTTTCGATACCGAGCAAAGTCAATGAATCTCTAATAAAGCAAGTCGTTTGTATATTCTTCATTTTAAAATGATTAATATTTACGTTTTAACCAATTTCGTTGTTAATATCAAATAAACTACACGCTCGATTTCCCGCGCTCGGGTTATCTAAAATGTGTAATACAGATTTTCAATTGTAATATCGGAATTATAAAATAAAGATTTGTATAAATTATTATTACGTTTACGTATATGCAATAACGTAATGTATCACTCTACGGACTACCTTAATATATTATGTATATATCGTGGAATAGCAAACTACCCAAGTCGCTTAGTTGGTCTAGTACCAACTTTTAAATATATGAGGTCTTCTTTGTTCATTCTTTGATATATTTATATATAAGGCTACGAATTATAAATAATTGCAGATGAGAGTTGACAACACAAATGTAAACGTATGTGATACACTGCAAGAAGAATGGTCAAGTAATTTGTGTATCTAAGCTCCAAAATCAGTAGTATCGGTAGCTCAAGTAAGAAGTTGATAAAGCAAAGAAATGTAATGACTTTAAATACCATAAATAAGATATGACGAATCTGGCGCGATACAGGTATCCAAGAATCTTCAAAAGTACCGCTGATGCATTCCCGGGCTTATGTTTTAATCGATAATTGATTTGCAATTCGTTCGTACTAGTCGTTATACTAAGGAAATTGTGTTTTTGCTCGTAACGTGTCGAAAACTTTTTGTTTATACATATATTATTATTAATAATAATAAATTATTTATTTTTATTGTATAAATAAAATGATCGTATATGTTTTTACGAAAATGACACAGCCGTTTATATATATATATATATATATATATATATATATATATATATATATATATATATATATATACTTATACTATACATATATAGAACATAATATAAGAGATTATAAAAAGAAATAGGGGGAACGATACGTTATTGCGTACTTTTTAGAAATCTAACCACATTAAAAATGAATATGACTGCCATCGTGTCGGTATGATGGAAGAAAGATGCCTCGGTGGATGGTTTACCAGTGTTGCAAAAATCGGAGGAACAATAACATATAGTAGTGTTAGAAACTTTCAGATCGAATGAACTTGCTGGAAAACATCCATCTTGATAAACAGATTTTTCTATGGCCCAGTCTTCTACCCATTTACCTTCTTTGTACACATGATAAGTGTATTTTTGATAAGCGCAACCCCTTTCATGAGTCACTACAGTCTCTGTAAACATAGGAATAGTAATAAACAAAATTATAAGTATAAATTTGTAACACATTTAAGGAATGTGTCGCCGAATTTTCTCTCTACGGTACGTAAACTTTTCATAATAAGGTACATTTTTTTGATTGACATTAAATGTTTCAATTCTAGAATAATTTATTATATAATACGTTAAGCATTATCTCTATTCATCTAATAAAAAACGATATTATACACGAAATATTATTTTATATCAATGGCGGCTCGTACATAAAGGTTGCATCATGGTTGCACAACCACCAGAAATATCTAGAACGGGATAAAAATTGATGATGTAATAAAATAGTTAAAAGTACTAATTATTTTTACGGTGATGAAACAAAATAAGTAAATTTTAATTATATTTTTCATAGAATATATTATAGAAAGTAAAAAATCTTTTAAAAAAGTGCTTCGAAATTTCTAGTTACTATAGTCGGTGGTTGCACGCTGTGCAATCTGAAGAAGACATTGGAAAGTCATATACAGTGTTATATTTTGCGCCTAATGCTACTATGGGTGTAGAGTTTACATAGTGAACGACTGCTGGTTGTAAATTTGCAACCAGAGTCCTTGAAGTACACACACTTGACGAGACAGAATAGGTTTTTGTCGTTGTGTTGCTTTTAACACGTGGGGCGATTCCCTTGCGCATACTACCGGCCAACAAACGAACGCGTCTACTTCTCTTTCCGGTTTTTCTGCTTCGAATTTCTATTGGTGCTTCTTTTTTTTACTGTGTAGTTGTGTACATTTCCGCGTGTGAATTGTTTATTGTCTCTGCCCAGTTTATGTTGTTCATATTATTATTACTGACCTATGTTAATGTACGTAGAATTTTTTCCTTACCGAAGCTTTATTATTTGCACGGCCATTTCATTTTCACGGGATTGTTTTGTGTAAACTGTGAAAAAAATAAGAATTAGTTTCTCGAATTGTTTCGTTTTAGTATTTTAACAGCTTTATACTTTTCTAATTGTATAAATTTTGTATCTATTTACGCGAAAATAAATTTTTAATATATTTTGGTTTAATATTATAATTTTTTATGTTGGGATTGATAATCTGACGTCATAATTTTTAGTTTTTCTAATTACAGTTTTAACCCTTTCAATCGCATGTCCAATTATATGTGGTACATGAAATCTTTAATGCTAACAAAGTTGTTCATTTTCCGGCTAATATGAAATGTTCGATTTTTTTTTTTAATATTCATTTAAGCGCAGTGTAAATTATCTAAGAAGCTGCATTGCATACTAAACAATCTGTATAAAATTTTTAATTCTGTGTCAAAATTTTATGTGTGACTGAAGGTTAAAAGTTTATTGTATTTGTATTATAATTTGTTGACTTTGATAAATGTTACTTTGTGGTGTTGTGTGAAACAAAAAAAAATTGCGTGTGCACGTGAGGGAGGAAGTAAGACGTGTAATTGCAACGGCTAGATTTTTTAACCACGAACCGCCACTGCTTTGTATCTTCACCTCTTCGAGTCATTTTCTTTAATTATTTCAGAAACCGAAATATATGATTTTGTGTGAAAAAAATTCATAATACACGAGTTAAACGAGCCTATGGCTGGTCGATGTATTTTTTTTTTCAGTTGACACGCGTACAGAGTACATTTATTACTTACTTATGGGATGGCCTGAATTTTGATAACTACTTAATTTTCGGAGTAATGCGATGCCACTTTATCGCGCTGTAAGCTTTAATATTTATATATATATATATATATATATATATATATATATTCTTAATCGGTTACCCCAAGGGGGCATCATGATCATACAGTAACTGTGTCATTTTGCATCATGCTTCTCTGTCGTGTGCCCGTCGCACGCACTGATGTAGTGTTAATCCGCTCCAGTTTCTTATTATATCTGTCCACCTCTCCGGTGGTCGGTCCTTCGGTCTGTTTCCTTGAATCTTCCCCTATACTATTAATAGCTCCAAGTTTCGTTCACTACGTACGATATGACCAAAATATTTTATCACTTTAATGATAGCCATATTAGTTAACCGCTGCGTTAGTATGGAAGCATTTGTTCGTTTTGCGGTCCATGGTATACGGAGAAGTTTCCTCCAACACCACATTTCGAAACTGTTAAGTCGGACTAGGCTAGTTTTATTTAACGTCCATGTTTCCGCTCCATATAGCACTATCGAAAATATAAGCGTCTTTACTAATTTTACTTTAACATTCCTATTAATGGAGCCATCCTTCCATATTTTGCTTAGTTTCACCATAGCACAGCGACTCATTTCAATGCGACGTTTTATTTCTTTTTCTGCGCACCCTTCATTAGTGATTAGCGATGCTAGGTACACAAAGTCGTTTACTACTTAAAATCCTGCGAAAGTTTTGTCATTAAACTTTACTCGTTTTCCTCTGTATGATCATTACTTTTGTTTTGGACTTGTTTATTTAAAGTCCATATTCTCGACTAATGCGTTCGACCTTTTTTAGAAGTATTTTCATTTCGCCAAGCTCAGATGTAATAAGTGTTGTATCGTTCGCATATCGTAAGTTAGATATCTCGCGGGCGCCTATAGAAACTCCTCCATTCTATTCATGCATTACCATTCTCATAATGTATTCTCCATAAAGGTTAAATAGAACAGGTGATCCTTGCTTAACACCTTTCTTAGTATAGAATTCAGCAGATTGTACTGTTCTGTCCATTCGAATTACATTGTTATTGTTTCTATATAGATTCTTTATCATTAGTACAATATGTTCCGAGACACCCATATTAGTCACTACTGGCCACAGTTTACCCCATATTACATTATCGAATGCTTTATGGTAATCTATAAAACATAGAACTGCTGGCATATTATACTATCGACATTTTTCTATTATTTGTCTTAAGTTTAGTATTTGCTCACGCGTTCCGCATCCTTTTATGAAACCAGTTTGTTCTTCAGGAATCTGCATCTTTGTTAACCCTTCTATTCGTTTGTATATTACGCGAATATATATATATATATATATATATATATGTGTGTGTGTGTAAGTGTAAAAGGGTCAGATGAATGCGAAAGCAATATTTAACAGAATGGACAAAAAATGCGATCAGTACAGCATGATTCTAGTGTCTATCATCATTATCACTGTCGATATCAATCGGTTTTTGCTTGCTTTTTTTTCACGTTATTCTCGTGGGAATTTTTGGCGTTCGATCCAGTCGACTCCGATAGGTGAAGGCAATCTACTTTCTGAAAAATAAATTAAAAACCTACGCGAAATAACCGTAAAACTTTGATAATTCGGTCTTCTAAGAGAAGGCGGTATTTCGTTAAAGAATAGGAAACTGCATAGAAAGCTAACATATTCGTTTATATTATTTAAAATATCGAAATTCAGGTATATATATATATATATATATATATATATATATATATATATATATATATCGATGGATAAATAAAAAAGGTAGTAGGGAAGACCTATGACGCGATGTATGATGACGTAGAAAGGTGTCTGGCAAAAATTAATTAAGGAAAGCGCAAAACAGAAATGGATGTGGAATTTTAATTTTGAATTTTATACGTTTTGAACGAAATATAAGTAACGAGATAATTATAATACATCTGAATGATTTATGTTATTCGACGTGTTCTTAAATATTTACAACCTATGCGAGACGTATTTTGGCGAATGCCCCTATTTTATTCCGTATAATGATAAATATGTACATCGTTATTTTCTATGTTTTTTTTCAATAATGGGGACACTATTAATTTTTACGTCAGCACTTGAGAAATGTATTTAAAATTTCGAAAATGCCGATGTATATAATTGGTACGTATAAAAATAACTTCAGTTTATTTATATCATCGAGTGAATTACATTGATTATTCCATTAGTAAGATGTTAATTTGAAAAAAGTGTAATACGGGTGTTGTAAGTCTGTCGATTTAGGATGATGTCTGAAAATATGTTTGTTTTGTACAATTTAAAATAATTCTGATTCGCGATATATATTTTATATATATTATATATATATATGTGTGTGTGTGGTGATTAATTTCGTGTAGTTCCTAACGTTGTTGAGAAAAACAACACGGTGAAAGTTACTATTGAAATCTTTATAAAAATATCGAATCTCTGTTTATTTTATAGAATTTAAAATTATTCTAATTCACGCTGTAAGTTTGTAATTTATTTATCTTTTTTATTTTTTTATTTTTGGTCAGTTTAAGTGGATTGTTCAGACTATTTTAAAATTATATAATCTATGCGCATCCAAGGAGATAGGATCTACCATATGTTCTTGAAGTTGTATTGGAAGCGTCGTATAGTTTCCGATGTCTTTGCAGACATTAATATGATAACGATTTCTTTCGAAAGTTGATTCTATATTTCGTTTCGTGTTCTCGCATCTCAACATTTTTATAGTTACAGTTTTCCTTATAAAGTATACGTGAATTTATAATACTAACAAAATTGTCTTTACAAAATATTACATTTTCACCTCATCGAGTCACTTTATACGAGGTTATTTTAACGGTTCCAGACACAGTGTTGATATGCAAATTTTTTAAAATAATAAAGGACGTATAGCACATTGAAAATTATCTCAAGTTATTTGAAAAAGAAACCTGTTTACACACACACACACAAAAAAAAAAAAGTACATTATATTCGTCCTGGCGTTTTCTTTAATGATTTTGGACGTAAATTATATATAATTTTGGATGAAAAATACGGATTAAAAGACTCATCCGAATTATGGTTAATTGTATTTTACTTCGAATCAAATTTTTTAGGTGGGTATATGAAGTATTGTGAACATTAAAGAAATTATAGTGTCGAAGTGTTAAGGTGTCCGGACGCAGCGATAGTACAATGATGGATCTGTTTTATTTATAATGTGGCCATAAGTAAATACAGTGTGGCCAATGCGATAACGAGGTAAAGCGAAGAGAGAAAATCGGAACATATTCGAAGATTTTTGTTGTTAGCGAGGTACATATAGTTCAGCAGAAAGTACCTAGTAATTGAAGTGGTAGGCTGTAACGTAGGAGATCGTACTCCGAAACTACAGCGCAACCACAAACTTCGTTAAATTTGCGTCGATTTTTGCACATTATATAGTCTGTCGACTGATTTATTTTTACTATCTTCAGAATTCAACGTTTAAAGATAATATTAATTTCTATGTGTTTTTTTACTTTCAAAGAAACCTTTTGTTTATACACATTATTATTTACTATGATATTTAAACTTAATTTTGACTGATAATTCAAGAGTGTAAATCTGCATTTTCCAAAAATTACTGTACCTTTGTCGAATTTATTATAATGGTCAAAACTTTTTTTTTTTTTGAAATAAATTTTATCTCCGATATACATAGTTAAAGTGGTATTTTTTTTATATACTACGTATTACTTACTTCCTCCTGGTAATGTTAACTGGAAAATTTTCTTAGTACAGAATGTGGAATACGGACATTCAACTTGAAAATATTCGCTTTCGTTAAAACGCGAACATACTCTATTAATCGGATCGCTAATAGTATCGTTCGTACGATAAAGAGGTGGTTGAACTGAACATTCGTAACACATGACAGCATCGACGACCCATATATCTGTTAAAAAAACAATATATATATATATATATATATATATATATATATATATATATATATATATATATATATATATATATATATATATATATATACAAATAATCGTACTATATTATTTGGATATATAGTAAAATATTTTTTTACATTATTCTTTTTTAAACAAATAATAATACTTCCGTTAATAATTCTTTTACGTAGACCGAAGGTTATTAGATGCTCATCGTACGGTGTTTTGTATCTAAACATCCACGAAACATCTTTTTGATAAATTTGAAAATAGTCTTCTATTTTTAATCGGGTGATTTCACTGTTAAGTGCAAATTTTATAATAAATTTCAATTTTCTCTGGGAATTTATTAAATCATAAATATATATATAAAAAAAAAACCAGTAATATTAAATTTTTTTTTAACAAGACTTATACATATTACGAACCAAATCTGTTATTACGAAAGTCATACATATTCGTTGGAAGGATTTCGTTATGTTCTAACCACCAGTTGAGCTGTAAAGCTATAAGGGATTCATAAATTTTTCTAAAACAAGAACCTAAGTATAAATTGGTCTAAATGATCAATTTTTCTTAGATACAGGGACCGATAACAAAAAGCATCCAAGAATTTGGAATCGATTTAGATTGGCAAATTTTATTTAAAACGTAAACAAAGACAGTAAAAAAAATATCCGGTAATCCTTTTAGCGCTTCGAAGAAACACCATCACGGCCCGGCGTTGTTGAGTAAAATGGGCTACCTCATTTTCAGTGAAAGGAACCTCTAAAAAGTGATCAGAAGGCCTACTTTCAAGTTGTATAATCTTCTCTAGTTCAGGTCAAGCTGAAACTGGTGACTCAACGAAGCAGTAAATATTGTCTTAGCTGGTTTATATGAGAAACATTTAAAATGCTTTAGATAATTTCCGCACCTTCGAGATTTGTGTTATTCGATTCAATTACATTACAAAACTGTTGCCATTTCTTCCTTTTTGCTAGTTTAAGTTCACATTTAACTAACGCGTTCATTTTCCCCCAGTGTAGATAATTTTTAACACGGTATATTTTCCTTATACTGTAGGAAAGCTTTTCTATTACAAACTGCGCGCCATCAGGAATCTAACCACCAAAGTCCTGAGTTATCTTTATTAAATTTACGCTTATTTACTGTTGGTGTCGACTTTGATAGAGCTTCGCTGATAGCTTCATATAACAACTTGATCTGGACCATGGAGTCAGTCTCATTCTATATATTTAAGCCATGCTTTTGAGAACCAGTTAGTACATAATTCCACTTTTTTTTAACTGGTCAAAAATTATGTTACTATCATGTGCACGATTTATATCTATTTTGATTGTCGGGCACAGTTTTCCAACTAGCTCTGAAATCTAAAGTATGCGAACAAAATGTTAGATCTAATGAGTTAGCTACGGTTCCAGGCCTACCCAAATGAGCTGGACTGCCGTCATTCAAGATACAGCAATCCGCGTCCAAAAAAAGCTTCATATAATACGTTCCTCAAATAATCGTATAATTACATGCTTCTCTTTAGATACGCATAAATCTTTCGCATTTTACTCCAGGCTGCATTATGGGCATTCTAGTCGGCACCGATGATAAATGGAGTTTTCAATTAACTAAAAATATCTAAAAAGAGCAGTAGTTTACGCCATCCATTTCTATTGTATGGTCCCATGCACACAATCACTGAAACTCTTCCCGGCAAATTTTTGAATCCTGTCTGACCATCTTAAAGAGACACGGTCACGATGTCGTTTCCCCTTCGATTTCTCCTCGATGATGAGTGCCTCCAGTCTATTTGCCCGGACCATGTGACCGAATAACCGTCCAATTTTGATCAGCACTTTCGTTAATAGGCGTTTAGGATGGCCCATTTCCTGCAATATTGTTTCATTGGTCCTCATGGCGGTCCATGGAACCCACAATTCAAAGGATTCGATGTACTCTTACGTTCTGTCCTGTGTATCGTCCATGTTTCAGCATCATATAAGAAGATTGAAAATACTAATGATTTTACGAGTCGAATTTTAACTTTCATATTTATCTTTTGTTCACGCCAAACTTTTATTAAGCGTCCCATCGCACCTTTGGTTATCTGCATACGGTGTCGCAGTTCTGCTTTACATCCCTCTGTGTTCTCAACAATCGACTCTAAGTACGTAAACTTGTTGACCACTTCTATACCATCTATTTGCTTGATGTTAGGGGAATTATCCTTGGCTCGGTTAACTATCATCATTTTAGTATTTTTCCTGTTGATTATCGGACAATATTTTGCACTGGTTTCTTCCAACTTCGCAATAAACATGTTATATTTGCGGCTATTACGGTGGTATCGTCAGCATATCGGAGATTTGATACTTTATTTACCAACTGAAAAGCCATCATTCCATTCTATAGTTTCTTTCCCATCATTATAATATAAGACTCTCCTCATGATATACTTTGCATATAAATTAAAAAGGAGTAGTGAGAGCAGACATCCTTGTCTGACACCTCTCTCTACATTCAGTTAAAAAAAATTTATCGATGTATAAAACCATTATACTATATATATATATATATGGAATACGAGTACGAGGGTATGGTCCTTCAGCTAAATATACTTCTAAATTTTCACGGTTGATAACATTCACAATTTTTTTTTTTGGTTTGTCAGTTTGATTTTTTTTTATTGCGTAATTTTTCGAAAACAATTACAATTTTCATTTTTAAACTGTTGTAAATACGCACGTTTATACAATTAAACGCACAAGAACGCAATCTAGACTTTGTTTCCCAATTTTTGCTATAAATAAGTACCCCGCTGTGTGCACATCGGTTTATCGATGTTTTTGTCATCATTATTTTGCCAGAAATTGGAGTTGTTTATTAAAGTAGCAGTTATTTTTATTTTAACTTTTTTTTTTTTTTCTCTCGGGGCAAAGACTAGTAACTAATTTCAATTTAGCTGGGTATCCATTCTCTTCGTTGAAATTAGGATGCTTAAAAATTTCAATCGCTTGCCGAACAATTCTGACAATTACTAGTGCTCGTTGGCTTCAACAAAATGATGCGTTCCACGCGAATTTGTAGGTCAAACGGATCGATGAAATAATACCTGAGTTTACAGCACGAGTAACAATTTTGTTATCATCCGAATAAGCCTTGACATTTTTGTGTATAAGTGTTATGAACTTCAAGAATGTTCGAGCGTTGTAATTCTCGTGAATCGCTGGTTATCAATTAATATAGTTAACAGAGTTTAGCCATTGAGCTGCACCTAATATCGCATCACTTATTTAGATTTAGTTTTAAAATTGCAGAGAAGCTATATTAAAAAAGGGGAAAAAGTGTTAAAAATGTAACTTTAATCCATTCAGTCACGATATTTTTTATATGGCACATGAACTTCTAATGCTAACAAAATTATTTATTTTCATAATAAGGTACATAATTAGTTTATGTAGAATTTTTAAATATTTACATAAACACGTTAAATTAAATTATCTATAGTCATCTAAAAAGCGGTATTGTAACAATAGACATCGGTTCCTTTAGGAACGGTAATCCCCATCAAAATATGTTAATTACCTTTGATAAATAATAATTTTACGTCAGAAATTAACGTATGAAACTGAAAGGAAATTACACACATAAATATTCCAGGCATGATATGACTAAGGTTAAATTATATTTTACTTAGTAGTCTTAATTACCTTTGATAAATAATAATTTTATGTCAGAAATTAACGTATGAAACTGAAAGGAAATTACACACATAAATATTCCAGGCATGATATGACTAAGGTTAAATTATATTTTACTTAGTAGTCTTTACTTCGTAAACCGAAATTTATAATTTTTCGGTTTGATGGGTGTGTGTGTGTGTGTGTGTGTGTTTGACTGAAAGAATTTTGTAAGTTGTACTACGTTTTATTTATTTTCTTAATATTTTTTAAAAAAATTAACAATAATTAAGGTTAATTACAATTATTTAATAAAGAATAACGCGAATTATTATAATTATATAACATTAAAAAACAAATTCGGGTAAATCATAAAAAATACTCCCATTTAAATTAATCATCAACTTATCGGTGTATAAACTATATTAAGAATAATGCGTTATAATTTTTTATAATGTGGAATGTAGGGATTTTTTATAAAAAATCAATTGAAAAATTAGTTAAATCACTAACATTTATTTTCTTGTGAAAAAAACAAAACTTTTCGGCATTTACGCCATTATCAAGTGATAACAATTTTTTTTTTAAAATCATAATTTTACAAGTATAAATTAAAAATAATTACTTTAAAAATATCCGATGGTGATGGTGAAACTATATTCCATAAAATGTTATTCTTAGTCTGTTCTGTTATTAATTTATTTTTTGAATTGTTGAAATTGAATATATTAACATCAATATATATGTTTACTTGATTTTGTCGGATTTTTCAAATACTTATTTTTCATTTATACTTGTAAAATTGTGTTTTTTTTTTAAAATTTGTTTTTGTATGATTTTATATTTTACTTTTGGATATCACACATCGTGACACAGTAAATGAAAATTTAAAATTCCATCAGTATACAACTTTTGAAGAATCCAGAAAACAAGATCGAAAAAAATAAATAAAAAAAAAAAAAAAAAAATCGAGTAAACAGACGTTAATCTATTCAATTTCAACAATTCAAAAAATAAATTAATAATAGAAGAGACAAGAAGAATAACATTTTATGGAATATAGTTTCACCGTCACCATCGGTTATTTTTAAGTAATTATTTTTAATTTATACTTGTAAAATTATGATTAAAAAAAAATATTACTTGATAATGGCGTAAATGCCGAAAAGCTTTGTGTTTTTCACAGGAAAATAAATGTTAGTGATTTAATTTTCAACTGATTAATGCGTTATAAACTAATATAATAGTTATATTTGTCGATATAATGTAACAAATTTACTCGTCTATAATATTTTTTAAATCACCTCTTCTCTGAACGTTTGTTTAATTTAAATCGCGATACAATTCGACTGATTCTTAACTTTTGAATGCGTTAATTCTAATAATTTAGATTTTTAATTTTTTAACTTTATTGGGCTTTCATCTAGATTTTTAGCTCTTCGAACGACAGATGGTACTTTCTGTTCTAATTTTTATTACGCTTACGAGACGATGTTTATCGTGTCGATCAGCTTATAGTCCTTTTCTTCCACAATATTTAACAATCTGAATTATCTCCGTTCCGGATTCCATTTATACTGGTCAATGTTCCATCCTGCATTACAGAGGTAACAATCAGCAGAAGCTAGTAGTTGCTCTGAATCTTGTACCACGCTGCATTCACATCTGTCGTTATCTGTAATTTTCCATATTTTCAGGTTTTTCTCAGTTCTCCCTATCATCTTATTCTATTCAGGGTTTTCCATATTGGCCGCGGAAGTTTATCATCGAGAGGTTATTTACAATCGATTCTCTTTCGGCCTTCCCTTCCATAATTTCATTCTACTAATTTCAGGTATTTGTGTCGATGCATTTACTGTTTTAAAAATACCTTTCTCTAGATTTGAGTCGATTTACTGCCGAATCTTTCGCATGCAAAAAATGTCTTACGTATTTTTTTCGTTTAGTTTTTACTTTCATAGCTATCACTTCCCACCCTATGTTTCCATTTTATCGATCGGTGTCGACTTCAAGCATCTCGTAATATTCATCGATTTCATGTAGGGCTACATCTATCACTTTTTACATGTACTGAATAAAGCTACACTGCGCCAGTATATTCGCCTGCAGAATAGCGCAGAGCTAAAAATGATGTTCTTAATACGTTGGATCTGCACCCCAGGTGGAACAAATCAATTTTCTGAGTAGAGCATTCCTTGTATCGACTTTTTTTTTTTTGTATCTTTTCAATATTCTTTATACGTTAAGGCTCGATCCAACTTAACGTCTAAGTATTTAAGTACTTAGAGTTGTCGCGGTGTTCCAGATTTAACATTTAGTTTGTGTTTCGCATCCTTATCCTCGAATGAAACGCCGTTACTTTGGTTTTATTAGGATTCGGTTTAAGATAATTGTTAGTGTAGTATCTTTCGATAGTCTCGAATACGTTGTTCAGATTCCTTTCTACCTCACTGAAACATTTCTCCTCATTTGTAATAGTTAAATTATCAGCATATATAAAGTGTTGCGTTGAGCTATCAATCGTTTAATCGTCATTAAATATATGATTTAACATAATTAAGTTATATCTGAAAACATTTGATTTTGCCGGTTTTAATTATATATATATATATATATAGTGTCGTTATACGCAAATATTTCCATACAATCATTAATTTTGCTGAAGAGAAACGGTGCTGTCACTTACGGTCTACGAAAATTCTCTTCGTTGATGCATATATTTAAACTAGTCATTTGTAAACATTACATTAGAATATAACACAAACGTTCGAAACGTATTATATTTAAATATTTTAATTTATAATGTAGATTTTTTTGTATAGTATACATACTGTTTATAAATCTGTCTTCGTAAATAGGAACATTATAATTTGACCTACTTATCCGACAATCGTCCGACGAACGGTTAACCTAATTTCACTCGTCTTATATCGCCTAACGATAATAATATATCTTCGGAAGTTGTCTCTCGTAGTCTATAAAAGGAGTGTTGTTATCGTTCATTATAGAATAATGTTGGAGATTTAAATAAATAATATTTCATTTATCAGATTATTTTCGTTCATATTAAACTTTGAATTGTCGACTAATAACGACGATTCGTTTGAATTTTGATGTACGTTTCGAAATGAAGTAACATCTCTTCCTTAAAACTACGTGGAAAAGAGCGAGTGGCCCTAATGACAGGGAGGTTTGTTCGGCGAAGCGTGACAACCGGATTTGGTTTCATCACGTTTTATCATCATCGTCATCGCATCCTTTTCCGTTTTCTTTTCTTATTATATGATTATTGCGATGAACGTCATTCGATCCGGTTTAATTAATAATTTTTATACGTATCTTAAAAACCAGGCTTTAAATAACTTTTTCGACATTAAGCTCATTCCGTTATACTTACCTGTGTATACATTTGAGCAGCTAAATAACTTTTTCAAGATTACACTCACTCCGTTATACTTAACTGTATATATATTTGAGCAGTTATTGATTTTTCATATAATTTTTTCATTTCATTAGATATAATTCAATTTTTTTCTTTTAAATTACCTGGCATGATATATATATATATATATATATATATATATATATATATATGTGTGTGTGTGTGTATGTATGTATGTATGTATACGTATAATTTATTTATTTATTATTCTTTATCGGTCATCTTCGTCAATTTGGTTACAGTCTTTCCTTATATATATCAATCGTTCGAGATACGAGACACGCTCTCACGCATAGAAAAAGCAAGGAAGACCTTTTTAAATATGAAAAATCTGATCACACGGAAAGACATTAACCTAAAGTTAAGATTACGGCTGATGCGATATGATGTATGGTCTGTATAGTCTACTGTATTTGAAGTTGTATTCTTACATCTGCGTTTAAAAAGATCGGAGCCCTGGAGGTATATGTATATAACATGTATGTATGTTTGTATCGTACATTTGAAGATTTAATACACAGTCCTTAATATTACCCATACAGATGTGCTGTGAAAAACGTCGAAGCTAACGGAACTTCTATATACTGTACGATCATGAAATTTCAAATATTACGGTTATACCGACTCCCATGGCGAGATAAGGCGGATAATTGAAGTTGCCAACAGTGCCATGACAAGACTGAACAATATCTGGTAGGATAACTCTGTTACAAAAAACGTGAAGATACAGCTCGTCCAAACGCTTATATTTTCTATCACGTTATACGCAGCGGAGACATGGATACTAAAAAAAAATGGACAGAAGAAGAATTGACAGTTTCGAAACATGGTACTGGCGCAGACTTCTTAGAATTCAGTGGACAGCAAGACGTACAAATTAATCGGTGTTGCCAAGAAATTGGTGTCACACAAAGGTCGTAAATAGGGTATTGAAATTCTTTGGACATATAATACGAAAACCAGGAAGGTATGGAAATCACCATAGTCATGGGGAAAATTAATGAAAAGCTACCACCGGGACGAACACCTACGAGATGGACAGACATTATATTAAAAACGACAGGCTTGTCATTCGCTGAGTGCGTACGGCAGTCGGAGGATCGAAATGAGTGTCGGAAAATTACTAAACAGCGGACTAAATGTTGATCACGATACCCTATCCAGGGTGACGACTACACATGATGATGAAATAGACATCCAGAAAGATATTATTTATTCGTACTTGTCCTGAATAGTGTTTTATTTATTATTTCATTATATTATAATAATTAGGCTTAGATATAAAAGCCAAAATTGCCCATTCTCAACACTAGTCTCATATAAATATATCATACATAAGATAACAAAAGAAAAAAGGGGAAAAAAAACAACATTTAGAGATTAATTTTAGATATATGACCAGAGCTGTGAGGATATTGTTGTTATTCGGGGCCAACAAGTAGGTAACCGAGAAGGGGAGTAAATATTTAAATGTAAAATTGATGGAGTACAAATGGCTAGGAAGGCAATTGTGGTTGACCAGGATGGAAAAGAAAAGCCAACAGGTTGGAGGTTTTTAAGAAGTGTAAGTGGGAGAATAGATGTGGTAGGGAGATTTAGGTTGGATAGAGCTATAAAAGTTAAGTCGTCTTTTACAGAACATAGACTTCCATCGATGAAGAAGGTCTCCACGAGCGGATGCAACTAAACAGGAAGAAGGAATCTTCGGAATGAGAATGCCTTGCGATGTCCCAAGTTTTACAGCCCAATCACATACTTCGTTTCCCTGAATACCCTCATGGGCTGAAATCCAAACGAAAGATATGAGGACATGGTTATCGTATAAATAAAATAAATTTTCTACAATGGTTAACGGAATATAGTCTCTATGGTAGGGTAGCCTAGGTTTCTTCAGGGCTTTACATAGAGGCACATCGGAAACCAGGGAGAAAAAAAGTAACGAACAGTTGATATGTGTCGGTGATATAACAAGACACGCACAAAGTTGGCAGAGGTGTCCAAGGACAAAGACGGAACAACTGTGTTGATCGCCGAACTTCGGCCGGATATGGTGTAAAAGGGAGATCGTGTTTTTCGATATTTCGTGTTTAGGTCCTCCCAGAATGTGTCCTTAGTACTGCATCTTCCTTTCTTTAATGCAATTTAATAATAAAAAATTTGAAAGCTGTGTGCCTCCCTAATAAAAAAATTGTTATGCTTACTCGTATTTTGTATCGTATTTTACAATGAACAAATGCGCAAAACATACTACCAAGTTCTTATTATAATGATATAAAATCTTATCTAAAAGTTAGACATTTCCGAGCCTTAGTAAAATCCGTATACAAAATTGAAGCAGGTGTCCCTCGAGGGAATGTAATTTGTTCACTTTTGTATCAATATTTCCACAAATGAAATATCGACTTCTGTTGATAACATGACATTCGTGATAATACGTAACAGTCCTCAAACATGTCAGCGACAAATAAAATCATTCGATCCACACTAATAATAAAAAGTTATAAACAAAATCAAATGGTTATGAAAAACCTATATGGATTGTGCAGCATAAAATTCAGCGCTGCTAAAACAAGATTCCACGCTCATTGGCAGGAGCATCGTAGTATGTATGTAACTAAAAACTGCATTCAGACATTGAAGGTAAATAATATGTGTTTGAAGAAATACAAGTATCAGTCTCGAAATATGTATGTGAACGTAAGAGCGCGTGAAATTTATCTGGCCGTAAACTTACTGAAACATCCAGTCAGTTTCAGAAGATTCAAACTAGGAAACATAACTGATCTATTAAATCTATACGTCGGCAGTTCTAGATCACGTTAATGGGAGGATTCGGAACACAGATCAGAAGATGTAGTATGTGGCTACATTGATAAATTCTAGATGAGAAGCAAAAAGAAAATTATTTTCTACAATCGAAGAATATATCGATACTTAATGCCGGTTATAATTACAAGTTTTAACATATATAAACAGAAATTTTTAATTTAAATTATTCCATAATAAATTGGATTTACTGAGAAAGTAATTTTTTTGTTTCTTATTGGCGGATTTCGAAATAAGCTAATTCTGTGATAAAATTATTTCTTAGAATATTCAAATTTATTTGTCATTCTTAAAGCGGTATTGTATAATAAAGAACCCTGTATAAAATTTATAATTTTGTATTAAATTTGGATAATGTACGATCGAAAGGGTTAAGTCTGTTGTCGTAAATCAACATATTCAACATAAATTTTAGAATATTTACGTAGTAATTTCAGAAAGTTAGGAAATTAAACGGTGTCTATTAAGAAAAGAAACATATTGATGAGTTGCATTTCGTTTCAGAAATTGTTTTACACGATAATGAAGGAGTGGTTTTATATATATATATATAAAATAATGTATGCGTGTTAAAAACAAGGAAATATATTATCTATGTGACCGACCTTCGGCGGTGTCGAGAAACACCTACGATAATAAAAGAATCGTTCGTCAAATATCGAATTCATATGAGAATTTTGTCTCAGAACGAAATATCTGCGACAATGTTGATATTATCCAAAATATCGAATCCTAAAATGCAAAGTACATTATTGGTATAAATAGATAGGATTAATATAGAGGTTTCATGAATTCTTAAAAGGGAAATATGATTTACCTTCGAAATTTTACAGTTACCATTTGGAAGAAAACAATTTAAAAAGAAGGATATATATATATATATATATATATATATTGTACATATGTATTAATGATGTGAATCACAGATTAACGTAACAAATTTTAAAGTCGGTGTCTGAAAATTAACAGTTAACAATATTTCGTGTATATTCAGTTAAAAAGATTTATAAATAGATTGATGGAGTGAACTGGTATTTTTCGTTAATCTTCTAAAAAGGTATATATCGGATCTACGATGTAATAAATATATATATAAATGAAGCAGTTGTAATATAATTCCAGCTAGTTGAATGAGGAATTTAGTATATTCATGGGGACTAGTCGAGGTTAAAATGGGTCATTTTTAAAGTTGATACGTTGATAAATTTGTCATCAGAAAAAACATGATGTATGAATTAAAATGTTAATTTGCGCCATTTATGTTGATTAAAATCAAGTTAGAAAATTATAAGACGAGTAAAATTATCATTTTTAAACATGTACGTAATATATCGGTGTATCTCTATAATTAAATGATTAATGATATTGATAAAATCTGGCAAGATGTCCGTTACACACAAATTATAAAAGCTCCGCTGCTAGAAAAGTACTTTACTGCGATCGAAATACGGTGACTATCCATGAGACGTATATCCCATCATAACTGGAGTTCCACGAAATATAGTATTGGAATCTTTGTTATACAATCTATATACAGCGGACTTATCGACAAAATATAACATTTGCATTTGGCACTGCACTAGTAGGATCAGATACAATAATGCTGTCGATAAATTGCAAAATGGTATAGATCAGATTTATCGATGGGCATAAATGTGGAAATTAGCTATAAATTCGGAAAAATCTACTACTTCGACATCATGTAACAAACGAGTACTGTTCGATAATAAAATGATTCGAAATAAAAACAAAAACACATAGGAGTGTAGTTAGATCAAAGGTTAACATGGAGGACTTATATCCGAAAGAAGAAAAGACAATTGGATATCAGAATGAAACATTTTTCTTGCTAATAGGATACTATTCCGAATTATCACTGCAAAAAATCACTTGCTAATATTCTTAACTGTATTGCAAGAGCAATAACTGTGAGAAACGAAGACGTCTTTAATAAACTGTGTTTTTGTCTAATTTATCAGATATCATAAAACGCGATCAATGAGAATCTAAAAACATATATAGTGGAAATAAGTATTCGGATGCTCGCACAAAAGTATCTTGGTTACATACCCAAATTTATTAGCTCGTTATTATTTCGGTTGCGAAACTACGACATTATATCTTTGCCACACGCGACCCATCAAGACTGCGTCGAAAATTTCACGTATATCTTAAAATGTCCAGCCGAAAACCCTGCTCGGACAGTTGTGGATGAAGTGCTCTATAGATTGTTATATGTTATCACTGTCGCACGCGGCACATCATTCTTCAATTTCCACCGCGTTAGCAATTCATTACATCGTCCTTTTTCCGTGCGGATATGGTTTAACTGTACCCAATTTTTGCTAGAAAGCTTGAAAACTTTTACGGTGTGATGTCGGGGGATAAGTGACCCCAGCTTCCGATGGTCGAGGTTTGACATTCTGTTTTCGTTATTCTTATTCGTTTGTAAATTGTTCGTTTATTAAGTTACTCGCTCTAATAAATGCCGGTTTTCTCGACTTTGTTTTGTTACGAACACGTAATTGTTTACGGGAAGACTCGGATTATTTTTATACTTTGACCATTATTTCATAGCAGCTTTTTTTTCTATGGATACTTCGATGTTACTTTTAGCCAATATTAGTTACGTTTTTGCTATCGAGATTTAAATTGACTAGAGAGTAGCATGGTTAATTTATTATTTTCTTTTAGGGGTGAAGGATGAGATGCAATTTTTTATTTCAATTTTATTACAATGTTAATACCCTATCGTATAATATATAATACCCTGGTAAACAAACTAATGTAAATACTGAATATTTTATCGGCTTTTTAATAATGTCGAAGAAAATGAATGCATATTTTGAGTAATTATTTAATAACAAATGTAAATATATTTTATTAATCATCATCATTAAGTGTCGTCTCCATATCGGAGGTAGGCGACTACATACATATTTTTACGTAGCGTACAAGGCAATCATAATATGGGCGCCACACATAAACCCAGTAGAACCGATTGTAATCGTGTTGTCATGACACAATGCAGCCCCGCGTGTATTTTTGTAGTGTACTATATTATTACTGGCGCGCATATAGTGTTGTGAGTGGTGGTTTGCAATTGCGTTCCACACGAGAATAATATTAAGACTATTTATATTATTTTCTAAATGATGATGTTTTTGCGCCGTCGATCATATTCGAACTCGTTGCCTTCCGTATAGAAGTCTGTGCTCTAGCCGCTAGACTATACCAAATTTGAATATTATCATTATTATTATTATTATGGTCAGTTTCCAGAAATTTTGAAATTTGGAATTTTTACTCCTATTCATAAAAGCGGGGTGATAAATCGAATATTTCAAATTATCGTCCAGTTTGTATTCTCTCTACTGTTTTCGAAAATATTCGAGAAATGTACGAAGAAAATCATACTATATACATTTCTTCAGCGCGAAACAATTTGGATTCCTGCCAGGAAGGGTAGCCGATGACGCATCAACATAATTCTTACATTACTCATAGCTGAGAAGAGGAACGATCTGTTGTTGCGGATTTTTTGATTTGTGGACTTAAGGGAAACATTCATGAGTGGTTTAATACCTTACGAGAAGAAAATACGCCGCTAAAATAAATGTGATACATAGCGATCATATTGTACAAGAATTTGGTGTATCGCGGGGTAGTATTTTGGGTTCGTATTTATTTTTAATTTACATCGATGATGTCATCTAAATATGACGGGTGAATTGCTTTGTTACGCTATGATGTTGTTCTTTTCTCGGAATTCACGCTACTCGCTTGTACAGACGAATGCATTTTGAGTTGGCTTTGTAAAAATCGTTTAATTCTGAATACAGTGAAAACAAAATACATAGTTTATACTAATCAAAATCAAAATGTATGGAATAGTTTAAAAAACAATAATGAGTTAGGAATATACATTTAGTATATTTAGAAACAAAATTAAGAAAATTTTAAATTATCTTTTTTACTAACTCAATGCACTTTTCAAAATAATATCTTCGTAGATTATATTTAGCATTCTACCAACCTGTTTTGGGATACGACATCATACACGGGGGTGGAGCAGCGAATTATCTCACATTACTCCATTGATAACACTACAAAATACGCTGTTTAAAACAATAAAAGCTGATCCTAATGTAAATGAACGCACTCTTATTTATCCAACAGTTGTACGAAATTCAACTATTGTGTTTTGTTAGCAAAAATTACGACATGTTTAATATATAGGTGGGCAACGGTGTAACCAGGTTGGTTCGGGATAAGAGAGCGTATATTCCCCGTTTCGGTAAATATCATTCCAGAATACAGGCTGTATAAATTCACAACCGCAAGTAGCGAAGGATTCGATTAAAATTTACAAACGACGACGAAAATTCGTATTAACGCGTGTTTTGGGTAAATGATTAATATTTAGTTCTATTTAACGAGTACGTGAGATAATCAATTGTTTCTACTCGCTTTATCGTTTTATAAACATATTGAAGCAAGATGGCTGTTAAACGCGGAATCTGATACTGGCCGTTTGAAACGGCTGAAACCGTACGACTTAAATATTTAAAAACAACTGAAGCTAGTGTCTTCAAAACCGGTATTATATGTTTATCATATTAGTTTTAAACATATACCGCCATATTAATTTTAATACTTATTTAAGCATATAAATCGCATTAGTTCTAAAGAGTATTTATAAAAAAAAAAGGAACGTTTTCTGAATAATTATAGCTTATACGTTTAATAAAAGAATTGATTGTATACGTATATATGGTATATGTATGTTTGTGGAGTTAGTTGTATGTTGTATTGTGTGTGTTGCAATCTATATACTTTTTTTCTATTTTGTAATATTCGTATAATAATTCCGCTGTTCGCGCAATATATGCGCTTTGGTGATTTCAAATGTTTAGTTGGTAATGAACGTTAATGTATTTGTCAAAACATGTTCGTGTAATTTGTAAGATTACTCAATTGTTTATATATTATGCGTGTTCATTTTCATTTTGCAATATTGGAAATAAATTTTGATATTTGATTATAGAAGTCCGTGTTCTAGCCACTAGGCTATTCCGACCACTTATTTTTACTAAAATTGCTGTACTAAATGATTAAGTTTTAGATAATGAAATTTTGCACAGAGTATTGTCTAATCCAGTTTACGGGAATGCGATTTCTTTAGAATGGGAATTTCTTGTATTATTAATTAATCTAGAAATTTAGGTTTAAATTGGTTATACACGATTATTAACGGATTGATAACAGTATAGTATGACGTAATTTTAAAAGATGGAAACATTCGTACGTGAAACCTGACAGAAAAAGTTAATGGAAATGTGATCAAATTCAGACCGTCTATAAATTCCGATTAAAAGAAAATTTTTTTTTTTTTTTTAAATTACAATTGTGTGTTTTTTTTAAATTTTATAATAAAAATCATCGTAAAATATCTGCCGAGTGAAAAATTTTCGTTTTTATTTAAATATAAAAATATCGTATTTAAATGGATGAAATCGGTCTAAAATTCAAAACGGATATGTTACTTTTCGACTACGATATGCGAATTAAAATATACAACCGTTGTTTATCCCCGCGACAATTATATAGAACTTTGAAAATTCAATATCGAACTAATACGGAGAAATTAATACGCAGAATTCAAATGTGAATGGACAAATAGAAGGACTTGGTGAAAATTGAAAGAAACAGACATGCGAAAAACTATGAACCTTTTATGGTTTTTGTCGATAATTTTTTCTTAATAAGTATCACGAGCTGTTCAGAAATTACATATATATATATAATCGAAATACGTATTGAAAACAATAATGAATAAAACGATGCTCAATGTCATATTTATAAACTAAGTCGACTTCGTTAGTTACAATATCATCAGGACTTAAACGTAGTAAAAACTCAATCTTACGATGTAAACATAAGCAGAATCGATCTAGGTTCCGGTGTTTGTGTGCTAACCAACCGGAAAAAGGAGTTTGTAAAAACTTTATTTCCCGAATTTTCAGGAAATTAATCGATCGTTTGTGGAAAGATGTAAGATTTGAAAATCACAAGCAGAATCAACGTAGTGTTCATCATGTATAAGAAAATTTGAAAAATTTTTTGGTGGTTCTACAACATAGTCTTTAAAAGTGACGTTGAAATTATTCGCAATTTTTCCTACGTGTATACAGTTAATAATAATATTTGTTTTTATAGTTTGTATCGTTTAGTCCTGACGATGTTTGACCTTATGTAATCTTTCATTACAGGAGATGTCGATTTTTTTCGAATATACTCGGCGAGTAAAAATGCCTGAATTATATATTTTAGTATCCCGAATTGTTTTTATTATTTGAAGAATGTGGAATGTATTGATTTTTATTAAAATAAAAAATAAAAAAGAACTTAAAAGCACTAAAATTTTTCTTAATAAAAAATCACAAAGCTTTTCGGCTGTTGATATCGGGTGAATATTTGAAAAGATAAAAAATATAAAATGAAAAAAAAATTAATTTAAGATTACAAATCACAAAAAATCAGCAAATGAAGAACAGTATTAATAAAACCATCTGACAGTGAATGTGACTTTCGTTGAATTTTAAATTTTATATTGGATAACTGTGGTTTTCAATTATTGTTTATTTTATACTGGCTGTTGCTATGTAAACAAATTTATATTACTGAGATAGTTGTTTGTTGTGATTTGTGTATCGTTATAAATTTTATATTTGACAACCGTTTATTTTCTACCTTACTGGATATTGTTATGTAAAAAAATTTTATTTACCACATTCATTGTCAGGATGTTTTATTAATACTGTTCTTCATTTTTCTGATGTTTCCTGAATTGCAATGTTAAAAATTAATATTTTTCATTTTATATTTTTTAAATATTCACTTGATAATGGTCTAACAACTGAAAAGCTTTTTGTGATTTTTCATAAAAAACAATTTTAGTGATTTTTAACTTTTTCTTTTTGTTTGTTTGTTTTTATTATACTTATAAAATAGTATGTTGAAATGTTTTCGTATTTAATCGAAATATAATTATAACTTCCTGGACTTGTTAGCGTTTAAAAAATAATAATTTTTATTACGTCCAATTTGAAGTTTCGTTCAGCGTTTCCAGGAATGTTGTTTATTTTTTTTATCGCGCGCCTATTATATTCCTGTGGAAGTCGTCCATGTGATTCAGATAGAAAGAATTTGTTGGCGATAAATTAAGTCCAACGATTGTGATTACATCGTTTTTCTCAGTAAAAATAGTCTGTCGTTATTATTATTCTTTCCATTTTGCGTTGGTTGGAAGAAATTATGTTTATAGTTTTCTGGCTTTTATTAACCTATTTTTTTTTTTTACACACCTATACGTGTTTATTATGTCTACGTTTATGTTTATAAAATTACACGCGAAAATGACGTATTGTTTTCATAAAATCCAGATCCAATCAGTTTTTATTCTAAAATTATTTCATTCCTAAAACTGATATTTTGTGGTTTTTAACGTGTTTTATCAAATAATTTAGTGGTTGCTCTGTTTCGTCGTGATAATGGCTGATTATTGTTTTATTAGTATCTAAATTTTAAACATAAAAAAAAAAAAAATCGTCTTATAATTGATTACACACAACATTTCTATCTTCAGATTATATATCTTCACTCCACGGATTATTTATCTCATATATAAGTGAACACATAATGCGAGAAGTACTTGATGGATGGAGGGCAACATCAAACTGAACAAATTTGAAAACAAAAGTGATGATTGTTGATAGAGAAAAACAGAATAATCGATCGAAGACAGTACAGATATTGGAGGTTATGAAGTAGTGCGACAATTTAACTTAACTACCTATGCAATAATAACGAATACAGGTGGATGGGAAGAGGAAATACTCAAGCGTCTCGCTGTAGCAAGAGTAACAATTACCAGATTGAATAGAACGCGGAATGATACGTGCGTAACAAAATCGACAAAATTAAAACTGGCTATGCAGTCATTTTTTCTGTTACGACGTACGTACGCATCCGAAACATAGAATGCTATGGAGATGAAGCACTTCGAACTAATAAGTCCATTATCGATGAATTAAAAGTGGATACCAGGCTGTTAATTAAGAGAAACATTATAACATCTTTCGGACATATAGCGAGAAATATGGATTCGATGGAACGAGCAATAATACAAGGTATCGTAAACGGTAAACGTCCACAGGGACGTTGGATTGATCAAGTAAAGGCATCAACAGGATATACTACGTCGGAAGATAATAATAGAGAATTATGGAGAAAAACTATAATTCAATTTTCATACATGGTGTCACCACGTCCTTACATAGGGCAATGGACAGCGATGATTTATGTATAGATAATATGTGTATATATATATATATATATATATATATATATATATATGTATGTATGTGTGTGTACAGTTGCAAGAGTGCTCTATTGTCAACCCGACAGTCGAGGTTCAATCCCAGCTCCCAGTATAAACATTTTTCATCGCGAACTCTTATTCACTACCGAGAAAACAATGACACCATTATTTTTCGTTAATTATTATGGGCCATGTATACCTTCGCAGAGCAATTCTCGTGATGGGTAAATGGTAGGGACAATTTCATTTCATTTAATAAGGCGACTTAAACATAACATTATGTAGTAATTAATTATAAGTTAGTTAATTAACCCCTTTACTTATTAAGCACCTTCGACACCTGTGTCATCCACTTTTTTTTTTGTATACATAGTATTTATTTAAGAACCTAAACATTATATTTTTGTAGTTTAGACTTAAGTTTCTATATTATCATGTATTACTTGCAATTGGAAAACGTGTTTATTTTCTAGTCTTTTATTTGCTTTTTTCCTGCAGCATGCAACGTTTTCTTTTCTTTTTATTCTTTATATTCTTACTGTGTTATTGTGGTAATCCCCGGTACACAATGTACCTCGTGTTATATTTTCTTTTATATTTATTACTTATGCAAATATACTTTGTTGTTGTTAATATAGGCAAGAATCTTTCGAAGAGAAGAATTTTTGTTGAGAGACGAGCGAGATGTTGTAAATTTAGTGCTTATTAAGGGTATATGGTGAACGGAAGGGTAACGTGAACATAAAAAACAGGCGAAGGAAGTGATGTCCTGTGAAAGAGATAATCATGGGAAAAATGAATGATGTCCCGTTCTCAGACGATTTTATTGTAAAGTCTTCGAATCATACCGTCCGGGCTCAGCTGTTGATTTTATGGATCTTAAAAAGCTTCGTTAAGAAAACCAGTGTCCATTTCTGCTTGGAGTTGTACTGGAATATTTTCTTCGCTGACGGTGGTTGAGCCGTAGTCCTAGAGGACAGTCGCGTCTATGTCAAGCACCCCAATATGTCCAGGTATCCCCATAAGTAAATCACGCTGCAGTTGTCTTTGTGAGATTAACCATGATCTGTTGAATACGACTGACTATAGGGTTTTGAGTTGTACGCTGAATACGAAATAAAGAGAAACAATTGAATCTCTAATTACGAGCATTTCCTTTGGGTACGATTTAGTTAGGTTTGTTGTAATCAGTACAGAATGCCATATAACTGTGCATCGAGACGTATGCATCTCTCACTTAGTCGAAATGAATAGACCCACACGCTTCAAAATAAAACAAATAGTAGTAAATCTAATTTATGCGCTTATTTTTTACAGAGTTGTGCGGATAAAGGAATTGTCACATTCGTAGCGCGTATTCACATTGAATACTAGAGTCTGATGTAAAAAATGGTACGAATCGATATATCAATTAAGAAAGGCAAAAAGAAAAACAAACTGGCAAAAACATTTAAAATAATTTCCGGTTTATCGGGTTTTAGCATTATAAGTATAGTTCACAAATTCAGTGAAATAGCTGATTAATAACGAACTACGAATGAGAAATCGAATTTCGCGCACTGATGACTTTCTATTCCTCGTATAATGAAATATTTAGTTATGAAAATATCGTTTATAAAATCAAAAGTTCAAAGGAACAAACCGGAAGGTAGTTCAGTCCTTCAAAAGTCTGCACAGATCTAAAAATCTGCAGTTATTTAAGGTTGAAAGATCCAGCAGCGTGAGCATAACAATTTTGTTTTGCCTAAATGAATATAACACCCCTCTCTCTCCCCTGTAATGGACGTAGAACAATGTTTTTTTTTTCATTTATATTTGAATATATTATTATTACTGATTATTATTATTATTATTATTATTATATGAGTCATCGACAATTAATTTAAAACGGAAACCACGTCATTATTGAAATAGACGATGATAAAGTTCTATTATTGTTTTCACTGTCAGGAAGTCATAATAGATTTTAAAAGGCGTTTTTCGGCAATATGAAGACTAATAAAGTCGGCGATTAGATAAAAAAAAATAAATGAAAATAAGAAAAAAAAAGCGCAACCCAAAAACTGATTGAAATGTGGGTAGATTAAATAAACGATCGGTAAATGTCGCGACGAGTCTATCTCGTCCAATAGAGAACCCACGCTGGAAGTTTACTAAGAATTCGCTCGATACAAGATATAATCGCGGATTTTATTTATTTTCAAAAAGTATATCTTTAGTGTTCGCTCGCTCGCTCGGTGTTACATCTTGAAACTAAAATAAATAAAATAAAAATACTCTTCATAGGGCGTCGCGAAATATACTTTTTATAAACACGGTCGACTGGTTTACAACATCCTCAGGACTAAATGGTAAACGGTAAAACCTAACAACAAATAAATAAAAACTAATTTTATCGTATATAGTTCATCATGTATTTTGTGACGCCGTATAAAAAGCGCTTTTAATTCATTTATTTTAAGGGCAGTAATTCTAAGGGTCAGTAAGGAAAAGCGACATTTTAAAAATAATTCAACGCGTATTATCTGTTTTTTTTTTTTTTTTAATTATTATTATACATTAAATTTATACTTCGATTTTTATATTTTCGTCGTAAGTTTTTCGTGACGTTTAGCGATTTAATTTTTTTAAGTTTTTTTTATCGGGTTTACGATTAAGACAATCTTTAAAATATATATAATAAATTTCCCACAAAATACGAGTGAATTTAAAAACTATTTCTCCTACACTTTAAATTATTCTGTAATTGTGCCTGTAGATATATATATGTATAACGGACTCCCGTGTGACCAAAGGAATGCCCGCTATAGAGGGGGTTTTAAAAAAATTCGCAGTGCACACGTATGGCTGTAAGTTGGTATACAGTGAAGGTATAAATAATACACTTAAGGAAAATAAATCATAATATACACGACGTACTTAATTTTAAACTTATTTGTATTTACGTATTCATAAGGAGACCTATTTAATTTTTAAAAAAATAAGTAATTTTTGTCTGTTTTTTCAACTTGAATTTCACCATTTCCAGTTCGTAATTTATGATCGGCTCACATGTCATGGAAAACCTTCGTTCGTTACCTTTTCATGAATGAAACTCATCGACCAAGTTCCCAGCTTGATGAAGGCATCACTTTGATCATCGTTACGGAAACTGTTTTATATTTCTACTTGAATCGTGTGTTCAAAATATCAGCTATGTTTTCTGATGTACATTCAGTTTTTAAATTTTCATCGATTTCATAGAAGGAGTCTCACTCAACTCATTTGATGAGGCAGTCAATTCATTGTCTTCTTCCTCTGGTGTACTGGAAAACCAGACTTCACAAAACAGTTCCTAATTGTCGTAGGGGAGATTATGATGTACAAGTGTAAACTGTAAATGTAGAATCAGCTAATTTTTGGTCAGACTTCAACTTTCTATTGTTCATACGCACATACATATACACTCGCTATTAATTCTGCTAAGCTTTGACAAATTTGTGATCATTTTCGGTCAGGAACAAGTCACATATTTGTTCGTTAAAGAACTAGGGCAATCGAAATTACTGTCCGCGTCCGTTAAATAAGGGTCAGAATGCATTGTTATTCACAGATTCTACAACGGGAATTTGAAAAATATGTCCGTTATGAGGTGTTTAACTTACCGAACTCAAAATTTATTCGTTAGCGAAAAATAATAATGAATTAAAAAAAAAACAAAGAAAAAAAAAACATATTTAATTGTATGAAAGTTGCACTGATATTTTAACACGACGGATAACAGGAAACTGGATGACGTCGGATTTTTTGTAATTTTAGTACTAAAGTTGTTCCACGGTGGTAGATGTCCGAAATATGAATGAAATTAATTACCAGTTATTCATATGCCCCGATGGATGTGAAACAAATTTACGATTTAACGTGTGCGTCACTGTCACGATAAACAATTTCCGAATAATTACGTTAATTAGAAATACGAGTTTAAAATATATATTATACAGCTGTAATGATTATAAGTCTCTCGGATTCGTTATGAATACAAAATTAAATCTTTCTGTTTATTATATTTTTCGGTGTAATATTTATGTTTAAAATATAAAATTAAATATTTTTATACTATTTATGTTCGTTATTACGTCACATACATTTCACCTTTCGTTTTTTTTTTTTTTTTGTTTTTTTTTTTTTAATTTTATATTCGGAGTCCTACTTTTGCCTGAATATATTAAATCTGTTATTTATTTGTTTATTATCCGATATAGATAAATTAAGCGTAGAATAATTCTAAATTTTTCATTGTATCATTAATACTTTATAAATAACGTTCTTATTATTATTATAATAATAAAAAAACTTCCAACTATAAATGAATGCACAATTTATTTTCTAGGATAATCTTGGAAAGAAATTATCGGAAATTACGCTAAGGAGTTAAATTGCGCACATCTGTAAATCATTAAAAAAATTTCTTTCACTATATATACGGTTATCTGTAGCGTTATGTACGTACACATATATGTATTATTTAATATATATATATATATATATGTGTAGTTATCTGTAGCGTTGTACACACAATATATTATATATATAGTATTATAAATATATTATATATATATATATATATATATATAATATTATATACACACATATATATAATATTATATATACACATATATATATTCATTTATAGTTGGAACAGCGTTTTTTTTGTACTATTATTATTATTATAAAAAGAATGTTATGTGTAAGTTACAAATGATACAATGAAAAATGTCGAATTTCTATGCTTTATCTATATTTAATAATAAATAAATAAATAATAAATCTGGGCAATAGTAGGACTCCGAATATAAAACCGGAAATGAGGAAGATGCAAAGTGAAACATATGTGATGTAATAATAAACATTAACACTATAAACATATTTAATATAACATTCCAAACATTAAAATTTCAATGAAAAATATAAACGAATAGGATGAATCAAAAAATCCCGCAATTGTACCGATAATTGATTTTCTGAAATTCTTAGTTCTAATTAACATTTATACACATATATATTCACATATATATGCATGTATATATTCACACACACACACACACACACACACACATATATATATATATATATATATATATATATATATATATATATATATATATATATTTACTACTAATCAGATCAGCTATAAATTTCAACCACTAGGCTATAGTTTGCACCTTAATGACTAAGCGTGGTAACATTATAAACAGCTTCTCATCATTTAAGCATACCCATAATTAATATGAACGTATCACCTAATTATTACATATGCTCATTATGACATCTTTTCTTCTTATTTGTTATTTATTTTTTTAAATTGTTTTTTTTTCTCTCAGTTATTATATGTGTGGCCCTTTTTTTCTTTTACCTTGTGATAACAGCTCTTCAACTGAACTTTATTCAATTTATGTCTAGTCTCCTGCTTTTGGATTGTTGGGAATTACCATTGCCACTAACATGGAATTGTAAACTAAATCAGCTGTATGTTTGATTTATTCTTTTGTGTTAACAATGTTGCGTCTCATACGTGTCATTTTTTCTTCAGCCGCGTAAAATTATGTTCGATATAATTTCTGCTCTGCACTCCAAAGGAATATGTTCCCATATTTTCCTCGCTGCAACACAATTCGCATAATTCGGTTCGTTTAATCTTATGCAAATATTTGTTTTATATGTGGGTATGTGTGTGTGTGTGTGTGTATATATGTGCGTGTATTATATACTTAAACTTATAACTTATTTTTTGATTTTATTTGCAGCCAGTAATGATTATTTAACAAATGATATCTAAAAGTTAATTACCTTGTATTGAAGACCCCCCTTGTTGAATTCCCTATTTATAATTAAATCTGTAATGTTTATCCATAAAGTCTTGCTAGGTATATAACGGTCCAGCTGCCGATTGGCGAGTTTTTTTTTTTTTTTTTGTACCGTGCTTATACTTAGATCTGAGTGAATGATGTTCGTCACGTACCATGTTACCACCCGGTATGTTTGGTGTAAAATTTTGTTTTACAATCTTTGCATTTTATTTGTAGTTATTTTGCAAAGCTCCACATCCATATGTGCTTTAGCATGGTTTCGTATGAAGAGCCCAATTGTGAGTAACTTCTGTTCTAGGTCCTAGAAACCAATGATACATTTTTTTTCAGGTTTAGTTCAATCTACTTTTTTCTTCCTATCTATGCGTGTTCTCCATGTTAATTTACTGTCTAAGTAAACTCCACTGCTAATTAGAAATTATTCCTTTTTGTGCAACAATTTTGCTGATTGTGTGATGGATTTTTCAAGCTGTTGCATGGGCCTATAGAATGCGACATTTATCTCATCTTTACCAGGTGTCTGTACTATCGTGATTTACACACGTGTCTCCACTACGCGGGATGCTGTATCTGATTTTCAAATTTTACATCTTTTCATAAACAATCTATCGATTGTTTCGAAATTCCGCAGATAAACGAAGCTTTTTCAAACTCCTCCTTCTTCCGGTTGGTTAATAAACGGAATCTAGATAGGTTCTTTTATTTACCAAGGGGTTTACTTGTTGGTTTTATCGTTTAGTCGCGAGTCAGCGAAATTAATTGACTACCTTTATAAATATAAATAATTGAAATACTGTATATAAAAGAAGGATTTTTATTTGATTTTTTTTTTTAGATTATGTTTATGTTAACAGTATTCTCGAAAAAGTGCAAAATAAGATGCTCATTATTCTAATTTAAATAAACATGAAAATGAATAAAATTTCGTTCTAAATCTTCTTAGTCGTTCGAGCAATAACTGCTCATCGTGACCTCTTGTGTATTGCATCGTGTACCAACTGTATCCAACGACTTCTATTTTGACTGGTTTTCGTTATCATGTTTCGAGTTTGACCGCGCGGCGTTGTTACCGTGTCCGTCCACCGTCCACCGTCTTGGTGGTCTTACTCGTGGTCTTGTTCCATTTACTGGTGCAGTTAAAATGTATTTTTCTAGACTGTTATTTCCTTTCTTCGTAACATGTCCGTAGTATTTTAAGATTTTTTCTTGGCAAATATCGGATAGCCGTCGCTTAATTCTTAATTGGTCTATAATCGAATTGCGTTTTGCCATCCATGGAATTCTTACTCTGCCAGGTCCACGTCTGTGCTCCATATAAGAATAACAAGAATATATGAGTGTTCACTAGTCTGGATTTTATTTTTGTACTAAGAGGTCGGTCTTTCCAGGTCTTATGTAATCGAGCCATCGCAGATTTTGCTAATGTGATTCTACGTTTTATTACTTTTTAGCATTCGCCATCATCAGAAATCAGTGATCCGAGGTATAAAACTCCCTTACAACTTTTAGACTAGGTAGTGTCTGTAGATTTCTTGGCCTTTTATTTTTGTTTATTACCATGATCTTTGTTTTACTCTTGTTAATTGATAGACCAACTTACGACTTTTTTGTTCTACTCTATTCCAGAAATCATTCATGCCCTCCTTTGATTCGGTTGTAAACGTTGTATCATCAGCGTAACGAAGGTTGGTTATATATTCACTGCCGATTTTGATTGCTCTTGTGAAATCATCTAGGGCGTTCCTAATGATGAATTCTCCATATATATTGAAAAGCATGGGGGATAGTATGCATCCTTGTCTACTCCTTTTTGGGGGGTAAAAAGTTTCAGATAATATTTTTCCTATTCTTATTATAGCTTCCATATTAGGATTATTTATATTGATGATAATTTTGCGTCGTGGATCGTATTCGTACTCGGTACCTTCCGTATAGAATGTTCTAGTCACTCGGCTATCCCGACATATAAAAATATATGCGATTTATAAAAAATATAAAAGGAAAATAAAATAAAATGGTAAAAAATACATAATTTAGATGTACAATATTTAAAGAAAAAAATTAATGGGGTCGCCTTTACAGCTTACCCAACGTGATACTGTGGGGACTATCTACATCTTAATCAAGGATGCTGACTTACAAAAAAAAATAGCAGGGTGAAAAATAGTGTTATTTATAAAATAATCCGATAGTTTGCCACATTCACGATCAAATTATTTTATAAATAACGGTTTTCTCACTTTGCTATTTTTCGTAATATTGTACATCTAAATTAAGTATTTTTTTATATTTTATTTTATTTTCCACTTATATGTTTTAAAAATTGTATATATTTTTATATTATCTTGATTATTATGATTTAGTAGCTGAAAAACATTTATATTTTTTATATAAACATTTATATACTTTTTTTTTTATTATTTTTAAAAAATTACTATATTGTTCAAATTAATAAAACTGAAAACTTCGTGAATTGTATTCTTACATTAAGATGGTGGTTCCATTAAATAGTTTCGTATTTAGCGCGTTCAAATGATATTCAACAGCCCGATCCCAGTTTTCTTTAAAAAATTATTTTCCATCCTCCCGAAAGAAAAAGTTCTACGAACAATAAAATAAGAAATTAAAATAACGCTCGTTTCTTCAGATTTTTGAAATATGATGATGATGATGTCGTTCATCTGTGTTGTATACCTTTTGTATTGTTTCTCGTCCGTGAAATTGACGTGTTTCCATCACAATATTATATATAATATATATATATATATATATATATATATAAAAATATATATATATATATATATATATATATATATCATATATATACTAGTCATATTCGTATCACAAATATCTCACATACTGTCGGTAAACGTTTGTTATCTTTTAAGAAAGTGTGCGTACGGTGACCAAAACTTATTAAACCAGAGTGTAAAAATATATTTAAAAAAAAAAATACGAACGTTTTCTAACTATTAGATTGTCCCATTATTTAAATAAATAAATATATATATAAATTGGAAAAATAGATTGCATAGAAATGGACTGAGACTCAACATCAGCAAAACCGAGTACATAGAATGTGAAACACTCTCAGATGAGCCTATAAAAATAGATAATACGGTGTTAAAAAAGACCGAGAAGTTCAAGTATTTAGGCTCAGTCATTACTTCGGACGGAAGCACACAACATGACATAGATTCCCGAATACAAATAGCATGGATGAAGTGGAAACAGTTAACTGGAGTTTTATGTGACAAAAGAGTCCCGATTCACCTCAAGGGGATGATATATAAAACAGTCATCAGACCGGCAATGTTATATGGAGCCGAATGCTGGGCTATAACTATAAAGATGGAACGAAAACTTCATGTTACGGAAATGAAAATGTTACGCTGGTCACTTTGGCACACACTCCTGGACCACGTCAAAAACGAAGACATAAGGAAGCGTATAGGAGTTGCTCCTGTACATCTGAAATACGGGAAGCACGACTTAGATGGTACGGTCATGTCACGAGGAAAGCAGAAAATAGCCCAGCGAAAATGATAACGGAGTATAACCCTGGAGGAAAGCGGCCACAAGGAAGGCCAAGAAGACGTTGGATAGACTCCATCAACAACGATATGGAGCATGCCGGTGTTGGGATAGAGGACGTAAAAGATCGTAAAAAATGGAAAAGACTGTGTCAACAAGCGGACCCCGCACAGGGAAAACGCTAGGAAAGAATAAGAATATATATATATATATATATAAATAATTATCGATTGCTAAAAATTTTGCGTTGATAGTATAAAATTACCCATTTCTTAAAATTTTCTACAAATATATCTAAATTCCGTTATGAATTTGTTGAAGATCGTATACAGTGTTATAAGAGTTTAGCGCAGAATTTTACGATCGATAAAATGAACCGATACACACTTGAGTGTGTGTGTGTGTGTGTGTGGCTTTTACAGAAATCAGGTAAGATTTATTAGTTTATTTTTCCCCTTACTCCCAATTACCACGGGTAAGGGCCATTTATTAATATAACATACAATTTTACAAATGATGTTCATATAGGTACAGTTATAAGTTTTCGATTTCCTGTATTGTCATTTTACAATATTATCAACTAAAAGTAATACATTTCTATATTCGTTTATACTATAATAAATATCACGCTACGCAATTGAATTGTTCTTACGAAATATAATTTCCTTCACGGCGAAATCGTTATATTCTTTAAAAACCGGTTTCACGCGAATTCTGTAACATTTGAAATATTAAATACCTTATTTCTACGGTTACGTTCAGTTATCATGTGCGAAATATCATCCAAAAAAATACATTTTCAATTCCCTGTGTTAATAGTATTGAATCTGTATAGATACGCTCTGAAAATCTCGTTTTCAGTTCCCTGTGTTATATTGAATCTGTATAAGTGTGTGCTCATTGCTTTGTTCTCATGTATGTACCACGGAATGCTACAAGTTACGTTAATGAAATTGTTTTCGTATTTCATATTTGACAGGCAAACTACCTGCGATAACCATCTTACATTGTTTCTCATTTGAGAATACTTTACCGGATCCTGACTACTATAAAAAAAACAACTAAGAGTAAGAACGGGATTTTTAAGATTTTGAAAAATTATTTTACAGTTTTGAATGTTATAAAAAAAATAACCGTAAACAATAGTTTTCGAGATATTAAAAATAAATCGAAAGCTGACAGTTAAATTTTAATGATGGTTTTATTTTTCGTTACTAATTTTATTGATGGATGATCATCATCATCACCCATTTACATGCCGCGTACTGGTATGAGGCCATAGGCACGGACACGGAAGTTATAGTTGTTGAAACATGCCGGTTGGACGTAGGAACGGTTACTGTTGGACCGGCTGCATTTGTCTGCAAAAATCGTTGTAACGCTGATGGAAAACCATGTCGAATACGTTCAGCCTTGTACTTTTGGCAGTGTAGCACAAGGTGTTCTTTTGTTAATTTAACATTGCTGCGGGAACAGATCGGTGGTAATTCTCTTCTGAGATCAACTGACTGTGAATGAGAGTCGTATGTCCTAGCAATATTTCTTCATGTTGTATCAAGGTTTGGGGGAGATCGCCATAAATTAGTATCAGGTTTTAATGAGCGTATTGTAGTTGGTGTTGATAACCATAATATGTATATTCATTTCGCGCGGACTTGTTCGTTTATTATGCTGCGGATATTTTTTGGATCTATTGGAAGATGGGGAGCAGACCGCATATATGCCGCCTTCTTTGTATTTTGTAATTTCGTACGTTATATAATTAAACGTGGAATGAAAACAACGTGTATTACGTCATTATTATGCGTTGCTACATTAACTCGCGCACAATCGGTTAACGATTACGTAGCACGACTATTATGAATTAAAATATGTGGGTAAAATCTATTTTAGTGTAATTAGTTTAGAAATTTTTTTTTTCTTTTTTTGGTCGGAATGGTGTAACTTTTGAAAAATGTATCAAATAAACAACTGCTATGAAAATTTATGTATTAATACGAATATTCGACAAATTTATAATTATTCTGAATTAAACGGGAAATGAGATAAATTTTCGATTGAAAAACATGTGAAATAATTACATATTTATAAACATAGTCGACTAGTTTCGCCGGCTACACCATCATTAATCGTCTGTGTTTATAAATATAATTGCGTTTATTGTATATAGAGTATTTTTATATTATTTATTTTGTTTTCGATATGTATCACCGACGAGGAAGCGTTACTACAGATGATATACTTCCTGAAATTTTACAATACCCGACATCAGTTACTTTTTACTGTTCAATTCGTCTAGATTATTGGGCATTCTGTTATTTTAGGTCATTATGTTAGTACTAAATAGAAGATAACAGTCTCATATTTATCGCCAGTTGACCTTTTGTCTATTATAAAAACAATCCACCAGAAATACGCGGGAGATTCTTATTGGTTTAATCCGTTTCGTTATTTGATTCGAATAATTAATATTCCTTAATTTACGTTTAACATAGGATAATTTCACGTTCGGAATTTTACTACTACTACCGCCTTAATTAACTTGTTGACATCTTATTTATTTTTACTTAATTAACCAACGGATTTATATGAAGACACTCAATAGAATTAGGACTGGACACAGAAGATGCGGATATCTAATGCGAAAATGGGGTACAACATCTGCTGCATGCCAGTGCGGAAATCCAAGACAAACAATGCAGCATATATTAGAAGACTGTAGTGAATTTGCACCTGTAGATTTCAGAGAAGATGTTAACAAATTTAACGACGGAACCATGGATAATAAATTTTAAATTAGCGTTACGATGGGAAATTTGTACAATTGAATATAACCAACGAACCTAACCGCCACTCGTAGATTATGTTAAATGCCTAACAGCTCAATTACATAGATTAAACTTAGTAGATTCTCCATTTTGGTCTGGCCCAATTGATTTTGGCGATGTGAATTATATATTTCCTTAATTATTAAAAATATTCTATTATATAGCCAATTAATCACTCCGACAGGTCACTTTGCCGTTAATAATAGCTTACTATTTGCCGTGAACAGTTTTTGAAGTGAAACTTCTATTGTCGTGTTATATATGAGGGAGTTATACATATAGAAACGTAGGCAGCCCTATTCTCACAGTGTAGTCGGACTCTTACACTGTGTATATTCAGTTTACATACACACATACAGAAATTATGAAATATTTTTTGCACGTAACCACGTATAGAAGTATAGCGTGCTTTCTCTGGTGTATACGGGCTCGGCTATCCGTTCACTCCCTCCAGTATGTAACATGCATAGGTTACCCCAATCGCCGTATATTTATACTTTCTCTTGCACATGCACACACCGCTATCCGTTATTTCGTTCAAATCTTCACTGCATTATTAAAAAAGAAACATATATTATATGCGTTGATTCATAAATTAGCAAAAATAATTTTTTTAAATAAAATATAAATTTTATTTTATTTTTTGTACCTTACACCGTATTGAAACAAAAACAACGAATTTTGGTAAAACGTCTTTAAGTTTCACTTCTTGCCTGAGCTCCGAGGCAAAGAAGTTTTTTTAAATCTATTTTACGTTATACATATTTGTAAGAGATACTCAGCGCGTAATTTATTACGTGTAATTATCAAAAATACCCGAGAATATTCCAAAGTTGCTTAAAGAATCCGAAACAAAGTGTTTTGGAATTATGATTCGTATTCTACGTTGATAATTTAAACGGTCGCGATATGGAAGATTACGACTAATAGTAATATTTATTCGGGATAATTATCGTGTTAAATCAGGACAACTTGATTGAGGTTAACGTTTACGGACAAGGTCGCCGAATTCCAGATTTTGTCGAAATATGGGTCGGTTGGATGTTGGTAATTGGAGAAACGTTATAAGTCGCCCAGTTATGTTTAATCGTATACTAGTTTTCCTTGTACCGATACATCCAATTCGTGAATTTAATTCGTTTTTTGTTTGTTTCTTTTCCTTCTGTGAATTATAGTCGGTAATACTGATTTTATTTTAATTACGATACACGTACTGCGAACTCGATCTTTTGAGTATATTCAAAAAACGTCGCGTATATAATTCAGTTTTACGTAATTCGATTATAGAAAGACGTAAGTTGTGTAAAATATCATCTTCGGTGAGTAACGGGTAATAGTTTTGCGTTAGCAAAGTTCAGTTTTCGAAAAATGTAAAATCTTCAAAGTATATAAAAGATATATATACTTTATTTGGGCAGCAAAGTTTTATTTTAATTTGAAGATACTTTGAGAAGCATGTTAAACTACAACGAGGACGGTTAATACCCAATTTAAGGAAATGTTTTACTATTCTTTTCATTCGTATTTCGATTTTAAAATCCTGTTAAATGGTAAGAAATACTATTCAAAGGACAATTCCAACAGAATCCTGGTTTAAACATGGGGATTTCCTCTATAAAGATTTTTTCTCTGTGTTTGCCAGACTAATAAGTGGTCATAACTGTACACCTAGTAATCTTGCCAAGTTACAGATTATCAGAAGTGTAGTTTGTGAGGTGTGTAACATTGAAGATAGCATCGAACGTCAGATCTAGTCCTAAGGATATAGTTTTCTGATTTCTATTGACAAGGAATACGCTGCCGATACAACTTGATGAAGAGCTTATTGTGAATCCTATCTCCTTGGATGCGCGTAGATTATATAATTTTATTAAGGCCAGTAATATAAGTTTATAGTCCGAACAGTTCACTTAAACTGGTGCCAAAGGGGTGAAAACTAGGCCAAAAATAAATAATAAAAAAAAAACACAAAACAGTCGTTTAAATTATTAATAAAAGTTAAATTTAAATACATAGAGCGATCGTACGTGTAGATGAATTAGGAAATTGAAGTTAGAGCCTAATAATCTAAGATTAAAATAATTGGATTATCAGACGATAATTACGAATATGCCGTGTAACTTACGTGTAATTAAGTTTACACTTTTAATTATCGTTTGCAATTCGTCCCTCGTACTAATAAATTATGCAATCAGTGAATAGGAGAGTCTTTTACACGGCCAAGGTTTCGCGATTAACATGATCAGAGATGTTAACACTCTGCAACTGACTGACGAATTAAGTAATAATTATATTATATACCAACGGGAGACAGATGTTGAAACAAGTAACTACTCGTAAAAGGGTCAATGCTTAATTAAAATCGCATCAGGTGTATAAGACGAAATCTCGAACATCGAATTGATCAAAAATAAACTCCAAATAAAAATATAATTTTGAAATAATAAATTGATTAAAAAAAACGGCGAGAATTAATGTATATGGATAAGATTTAATTTCGATGAAAATACACGAATACAATGTAAAAAATTATTAAAATTGTTTTAATCGATAAATTTATAGCAATAAGAGAATGTGGTTGTCTCAAGATCGTATGAAAGTAAATTTTTTCTTAAGCAAAGAACAGAAAAAAAATCATTTTTATAATTATTAAGTAAAAAGTTCTATTTATATGTATCTTACAAACACACGTACGTATATTATATATATATTATATATGTATGTATATATATATAATATATATGTATATGTATATATATATATATATTTATATATATATATATATATATATATAGAGAGAGAGAGAGAGAGAGAGATGGACCAAAAACAATGCCTGCCACTCAAGATATAGTAACACACAGTGTAAAATTATTCGTTTTGAGTTTGTTTATTAAATATGTCGTATTACCAATTGCGCAAATATAATAATAAATTTTCGGTTTAATTAATTAAATCGATGACTTATTTATTTCTAAATAATCGCTGCCCAATAATTTACGTATAACATTGCCTCGTCTAATGTTAAACATCGCGCTTTTAATCCGTATTGTATTTTTTATAACACACACACACAAATATATGCGATCTCATTATAATATAAAAATAAAAATATGAATTATAAATATAAAAAATTGTCTACTTTATAATATAATTTTTTTGCTCTTTTTTTTTCGAAATAATTCCTAAAATTTCGTCTTTAAATTGATAATTCCTTATTTTTATTTCAATACTTTCATTTATCAATACGTTATTATAACGTTTGAAAACACTTTAACTACCTTTTATTTGAATATTTTATTACATTTCGTACAGGAACAATTTTTGTACTTATTTTTGTGTATAATACACGGAATTATTTTTATTTCAATACTTTCATTTATCAATACGCTATTATAACGTTTAAAAACACTTTAACTACCTTTTATTTGAATATTTTATTACATTTCATACAGGAACAATTTTTTTACTTATTTTTGTGTATAATACACGGAAATATCATTTAGCGCGTCGACGTTTAACTTATACACGTGTATTTGTGTTCGGACAAATTATAAGTGACGCATCGAATTGCGTCTATAATGAAATTTATTCTTACACACCTCTCTTTTTAAAAAATATATATATACTCATATAATTAATAAAACATCAATTTTAAAACAAATTACTGCATAATTTTATATATATATATAATATGTGTCAGGAAATAATTTGGTCTTCTCCTTCCCGTAGAAGCTGTTTATATTTCGTTCCAAATAACAGATCAGATGCTTTTTGCGTTTTAAATAATTGTAATTAGCTTTATAATTTAAAATATTTATATAATAAAAAAATATTTCTTACCTGTATACGATGAAATAAAAGCAAAAAATAAAACTTTTCTCCAGTTAACAATCATATCGTTAAAAAAAAAATAATAATAATAATAACGATGGTAATAAAATTCGAAATTTAAATTATTCGATATTATTTTAAATCGAATTCCGAAACTATATATCGAAAGGAAAATAATTTAAAAATTTGAAAAATAAACTGGATATATCGATCAACATCGGATAATAATAATAATAATATAACCAATTAGAAATATTTTTTTTTTTTTAAATCGCACGTTTCGATCTATTTAAAATAAAAAATAAATTTTCACAACATAATAACAAAACCCAACTAATAATAAACTAATCGACGTTCGACTGTAAACGGCCACTGTATGACATGTTTACTATATCACAAGTCGTTAAGACGTCGTCCGAATACTCCGCAACGTGTTTATCTTACATTTGTGTTAGTACGTATGGTGCCAGTTTTCTTCTTTCTATTCGTACCGTTTACTAGGCTTACGTGTATTTTGCTGTCTCTCTCTCATGTCCGTAGACTTGGAAATGTTTTCCCTTAAAGTTATGTAGCCTCGTTGTGTTACGGAGACTCTGTATTTCCCCCATTAATTTAGTTATAGAGTATTTTTCATCTTAAATATTATATATATATATATATATATATTTATTATAAACAATTAACTTTTTCTTTTTTAAAGTTTAACTGTGTGAAATGTAGTGATTTTTAAAAAATAAACAACAAGAAAAGGAGTTGTTAAACTAACTAAAGTTTTTTATATAAAAAATAAAAATATAGGGTGACCCAGAGAAGACTGACGGTTTTATTTGTCAATGAAATTTTATTTAAAAATAGGGAAACGAGAGATCAGCTTCCAATTATTTGTGGAATACAGTATCGTTCAGATGACTGCCATTTACAACGGTACATCAGTTAGTTTTTTTACAACATTTTCGTACACTTTTTCGAGCATAGGTCGCTGAATTTTTGAAATTTCTTCAGAAATCCCAGTTTCCAGGTCTTCCAGATATCGCGGACGTGTGTTTTGTAAACGCGGTATCCCCACAAAAAAATCGCGTAACTTCGATAATTATAATTTTAAATCGTCTTTAAACTATTTTTCCTACGGCATTATCCGACAATAATATTTTTCGTTTTCCTTCGTGATTTTATTCGTTTTGATACATTTAAGAACGTTATATTACCTAAAATTGCGGAATTTACAAAGATCGTTGTAGATGGTTAATAATTTGTTTTTGTTAAATGGAAATAACTAATTCGTTAGCGAGCATATAAATCGTTTTCTTTATAGCTTACAAATGTTCTTACGTAGTTTTTCGTCTTAATTTGTAACCGGCTTTTTTTTTAAAAAAAAATGACTAAGTTTGTCTTTCTCTGTTCCCAAATGCAATTTTATTGTTTCAGAAAATTGTACATTCTGTTAAAAATTTAAAGTTCTCGCGTCAGCTAACTAACCGTATAAATCGTCTTAAATATCTAGGTCTAATATTAGATCACATATTCAGTATATCCACAGGAAATGCGTTCTATACTCTTTAACCTCAAAAGATTTCAGCCCAATACTTTTGGGTTGAAATATAGGGAGAGGATTATTTTGTATAAGGGGTTCAATTCCGCTTATGCATATGGCTCTCTTTTTTATATTAATAAAAACACTTTATGTCCTCTCAACAAGTGCCAGAGGAAGTTTTTACTAAATATTTCTTGCCTTTATCGGATCTGTCTCACTTCTGCTGCTAATGTTATCGCCAACATTATGCCTTTGGATCTTTTTGTTATTAGCGCCTCTATCGTCTGTGAGTTTAGAGCTGTTGGAGGTGTCAAGTGTGTCAAAAATTTCCTATTCCTAAATTTCGATCCTCTTTTATTAGACTCCATTCCTATTGTTTTACTTTTGAAAAAATTTGTTTATTCCTCCCCAATTGATACATAACAGGCCCACAGTTGTCCTTAAACTTAGTAATATTAATATTAATTTTTTTAATGCTCAGGTGCTCACTGGCCATGGTAAGTTTGATTCCTATCCATATGGGTTTCATCTTGCTTCTGGTCCTGGGTGTACATTTTGCAATTCTATCGTTGACTCCTCTTGTCATGATACTGAGCATTTATTGTTTGATTGCCCTTTATTTGACGATTTACGTTGTAAGTTCATAATACGCAGAGGTCAGTTCAACATTTTCACAGAGTCAAATTTCGAATCTTTTGTTGTTCAAAAATGCCTTTTAATTATTTTTTTTCTTTATTTCATTATTAAGTAATTATTAATTTTCTTTTCTTTTTATCATTAAATAGAGGTTTATTTTATTTTATTTATTATTATTATTATTATTATTTATTATGTTTCTTAAGTATAAATTCAAATGTGAAACATCATCTTTGGAACCCGTGCCTGCTTCCACTTTTATGTGTTTATTTGCCATGGATATTTATATATATTTTGGTTTAATATGTATTCATTTTAATTTTATATATTTTTGTTTTAATTTATCTCCCCCTCCCTTTTTTTAATATTTATTACTTTATGCTAAAGAAGTTTAAAAGTGGTTAATTCCCTTTCTTTTTATGTCACCATTAAGTGGATATTAATTTTTTTTCTTTTCACCATTGTGCAACTTCTTTCCTTTCCCTTCTTATTTAATTTTATTGATATCTAGTGTTGGTACCTGCTATACAGAACCATCCACCATTATTTAAACATAAGGTTTTTTCAATTAGAAAGAGGGGTTTTTTCAGTCGTAAGAATACTACACACCGATTTTGAAACTCAGCAACACGTGTCAGGCGCAGATGCTGCTCTCAAAAATATATATATATATATAACTTTTTTTCCTTAAAAATATTAGTTTCTTTTGAAGATTTTCCCCCTCCCGCTTAAAAAAAAAACCATTACTAGTTATTTTTTTAATTATTACATGGATTATGTAATTTTTATTCATTATTATTTTTTTTTTAAATGACTATTTTGTCATTCGAATTACGGGATTAATTTCTTAATGCCAATTTCAGAAATATGAACTAATGTTATGCGATAGGTAATATTTCTGAATAAATAACGCATTAAAATAAACGAACATGTACGTGTAAACATGTCCGATTGCTGTCGGTGATTCGAAAAAATAAACTTATAGAAATGTTCTGAACTGTGTAATGTTATCAGGTGTGTGTTCCCTTCATTTTTCTAATAAACATGAATTTTTCTAAAATTTTATAATTATATAATGTCTAAATATGTATACGAGGAATCGTCTACATTTCAAATCACGTTGGTAATATATATATATATATATATATATTCAATTTACATATTCGTACTAATTGCGTATTATGTGGGTTAACATTAACACAAAAATCGCGCAAGGTCAATCATTCTAATTGGCGAATGCTTCCGCGAAAGTTGTCGTCATGCGTTTATTATTAAGTCGGCACTCTGAATGATTTTCTACGAATCGCAAATAAATAATTTCTAAACGATTACTTGTTAACTGGTGTTTTTCATACTATATATGAATGTTTTCCTTTTATCATTATACATTTTATTCAGAACTCGATTCTATAATGCGACTCTTGATTTTCCGCAATTTAATTAATTTACAAATTTCATATAATAATGTGATATAATATTTTTACACTGATTTATATTATTAATAAGTATTAATAACGACTTAATAATTAAAGAATGTACCATTACTGGCATAGTATATTACATGCCAAATGATCAATCATCTATATGTACCCGTAGGATTACTTCTAATGTTCGTTTATTTATATACTCAGTTTATCGGGTTGCGCCAACAATCTTAAATCTCGCACGGTATTTTAACAATACTGAGGAGTAAGTCTAACTTTCGTGCAAACCGTATTCGACCATCTGATCCGAACACGACATCGACTTTTTCTTCATTGACGTTTTTGAGCGTTTCTATATTTCCGTTCTGATTATGCGGCCTGCTCAAGGCGATTATTTATCATCGGATTTCCAAAATTTTTTAACCCTTTCAGTTGTACATTATAAAATCTTGACACAAAATTATAAATGTTATACAGGTGTTTATTATACAATACAGCTCCCTTAGGTGCACGATCAATGTAAGTATTGGCTTATTTAGTTCTAAGATTGCAAAATAAATAAATTTTAATCAAAAATTACAATTGCAGCGTCCTTTTAGTGGTACGTAATTACTCGAGTGCCTTCCAGAGTTAATTAACCGCATTAGAAGAATTTTTAGTCGTTAACATATTTTATATAGCCTTAATAAATAAAAAATCTGAAAAAATTAAGATGTTTTTTACAACAAACATTTTGTATGTTGTATCTTAGAAATAGCAAATAAAAATTAGATAGTTCTATCTCGCGCCTTTTACGGCTGAATTTTTAACATCATCATCAATACAGCGCTAAGACTGATTCATTGCGATGGTAGTAATCTATCTTTCTCGGACTTCTAATTCAGCGTAGATCATTAATCGGGTGTTTTTAAGGAATTGTGAATAATTATCAGATAACATAATGAATATCGAATACAGATAGCGAATTATTTACTACTATATGAGTAATTAATAAATTTATAGTGAAAATGAAAAAAGGGAAAAAAATATGTGGGGATACGCGTAATTCCATACTGGTATTTCCGTTTTACACTCTTATCGCTGAAAACCTTCGCAGTTTCCTTTCGTTTAATTTACGTCATTCAATATGCGTTAATTCATGTAACGTGACAGCGAGAAATTATTAATGTTAGTCCAGCGATTATTGTAAACCGCTAAATCGAAGAGCAATTTCCCGATATGTAATCTTCACTAAATTTCGATTTCTTGCGATTACACTTACATCGCCATATCTATTATTTACTTTTTTGTCATAGGCCAGGTTTTTTTTTTGTTTATTATTAAACCACACAACATTAGTTGTTTTCTTAGGGTGACCCAAAGAAGACGGATGGTTTTCTTTTTTGAATAGCGCAGTTGGTAAGACTGCTACAACATAAACCGCGTTCCTCGCGTTTAGTGTAAATGTGAGAGATTCCTTCTTTTGTTCAGTTTCAGTTATCACGACATCCTATAACGAGAAGGAGCGCGCGTTTTGCATTGAACGTTATTTTCGACGTATCGTGACAGTGCAAAGAACGTTTCGAAAAGAACTCTTACGCGATTTTTTTTTTTTTCGCGGGGATACCTTAACAGCCGCGTTTACGAAACACGTCCACGAGATCTGACACACTTGAAAACTCGGATTTCTGAAGAAATTTAAAAAATTCAGCAACTTTTTCTCGAAAAATTCTTCTTCGAAAATGTTGTAAAAAAACTAAATGAATGTATTTTTGCCAATGACGGACATCTGAACGATATTGTGTTTTAGTGATGGTTAATATTTAACGTCACAGTGAAAAGTAATAGGTGACAATCATGTCACGGTGAGTAGATTAACGTGTTACTTCGAAAAGCCTATTAAATTTGTCGCTGTTTAGTTTTTGTATCATGAACGAATAAGGAACTGATAACTGATATAATACCGGTTTTTGTACTGTGTCGTGACTTGTAAACAATCAAGGTTATTATACGCTTGCGCATATTATCGTGGGAAGTAGATGTAGTAACTGTGATGTGACTATTCAGTTTAGTTGTTTAGAAACGTTTAACTGTTTACCTTCTTGAGAAGCGTGATTTTGTAATGCATTATTATTTTAATTGCAATTATATTGTACGTTATATATAAAAAGTGATTTTGCAGTGCACTATTATTTTAATGAAAATTATATTTTACTTTATATATATTAATAAACAAATTATTACGAGTAAACTAGTGAAATATAGTTATTTGTGGTCATATTTTAGCATAAGTGATGCAACTACTGGCGTTGTGATATTTGCGGACAAATATTGTCTTATAAAACAACATCAAATTTTAAAAAAACACTTAGAAACGAAACATCCAAATGTTACAATTTCAACAAAAAATAATTCTTCGGCTGAAATAAGGGATTCAATTATTGACCTCGATGACATCGGAGTCTATCTTGTCAAAAACCACAAGTGAACAACCAGAAAGAAATAACACCGATATCCACGGAACGAATAACCAGAAGTTTAACATGTTAGCAACATCAGTTCCGTGTAAGAGGATAAAACTGGTAATTTAATGAATGAACGAAGAAGAAAATTAGATAGCACAACTATACAAATGGTTTTATTTCTGCATGTTAATTCTAATCTTATTAGTGATTAAGCGTGCGTTCGTTATAATTTTTATTTCTTAAGTTAATGTGATAATACATTTTTGTGTGTGGTGTAAAAGGTGTGACGATTTATTTTTATACTTATGCATGTAATTTTAGCTTTAATCGATAATTATTTTTCAATTTTAATTCATAATAATAAAACAATATAATGAAATCATAGTATATAGTTTAGATATACTTTGAATAATTTTTTAGTAATATCAGTTAGGTTGCGCTTCGATGCATTATTAAGAGGTAACAGTGAAAGTAACTTTATCATATTATCAGATAAGTTACTTAGATAATCATGACAATTGTCGCAGTAATGTGATAACAGTAGTATAAAATGTAACCGGTGACAAAAATAATAGATTCCTGTCACCTATTATAAAGTTGTCACTGGAACGTCGTAACCTATTACTCCAAAAGTAACGGTTTAGCACACCACTATTGTGTTCCACGAATAATTGGAAGCTAATCTCTCGTTTTCTTTTTTTAAATAAGATTTGATTGAAACATTTTGCTCCAGTAGTTTTTAAGTTATTCTTAAAACAATAAAATCGCCCGTCTTCTCTGCATCACCCTATATGATCTATTAACAATTCAACGACTTTTTCCTTCTTATTAAATGTAGCCGATTATTTTTCTGTCTTAATGGCAAAAATTTAATTACATTATTTTTCACGTTACGGAAATTATTATCGTAAAATTTAAAATTATTTTCAATTGTTACTTCCAAACATTTTATACTTACCTTAAAAGTTGCTCTTCTTCTTCGTGTAAAGGATCTTTATGGGTTACACGGTGTTTGTCCTGTACTCTGGAAATGTGTGACGGTATGATGCTGATCCCCATCCAGTTGTAGTAGGTCGTTGAAACCACACCCGTGTGGGTAACTAATGCAGATGAAAATATGTTGGATAAATAGCTCCTCTCCACATGTACAGGAATAGCCGTTAGAGATTATTTACTTCGTGAAGGAAAACGTTCGCTTTTTTATTATATGAGCAAACAAAAAATATCCGGCGGTGACAGGAGTGCCGCAAGGATCGATGTTGGGACCATACTTGTGGAACGTGTAGTATTTTCAAGAATGTATAAAATTAAACAACCAACAATCGTACATCCGTCGAGGATATAGCTACACGTTCAGAGTGGATAAGAACGATGGAAAAGAACATATGTAGCGCGTACAAGAATATTTTTAAAGTGATTGTAACTTAAATGTCAATATTTCAAAATCGAAATATATATTATTTAAAAAAAAAAAAAAATTAATGAGTTACAATATTAATATCCAGTGCGACAAGTATAAAATACGTGTAACAGTTGATAATAATTTAAAATTTTAAAAATAATTACATTTTTACCCATCTTTAATAATAGCAATAACGATAGATTAAATTATAAAAAAGGGCGAATCTTGTATAAATCGATAATATTTCATCTATAACAATAGCGTTTACTAATGAGATAAACAAGTTTTTTTTTTTTTTAGAGAATAATTAAAATTATCAAAGCATATAAAACTACTAGCTACTGAGCCGTCGATAGTAATAGCGGGAATTTTCTTTAGAAATGCGTAAACATGTCCATATATTTTTTATCAAAAGTAATATTAATACCATTTTGTGAAAATTTAATGGAGAGGAATATATATATATATATACACATATACATATTTTTTTTTTATTTGCAATCTGTCCCACGAGGACAATAGGCGAATTTTATTTTAGATTCCATCTGAGTGGAGATACTACCCAGTGGTGTAGCCCTCCTCGAGATTTATGTTTTTATTTTATTCAGTTGAACCTTGTGCTTAGGTGTTGCGGCTGGTATCTTTTCGATCGTCGCATGCCTTTGCCATGGTGTTGTAACTCAGTTGCCATTGGATTTGGATGAAGTTGCAATCTCGAAGCATAGTTATTGCTGTGCCTGCCAGCGACTTCTTGTACAGTTTGAAAGCGAATGTTCGTGTGGATAGTTTCATTTGTGACATATCATGGTGCTCCTAGTATACATCTCAGAGCTTTCGACTGGAACCGCTGTATAGCCACCAGGTTTATGTTTGATGTGCAAGCCCATAGCTCTATCCCTTAAGTCTAGACTGGTTTCAATACAGTTTTGTATACTAGTGGTTTTTACTGCAATGATAGGCGAGATCGATGTCTGGTCAACAAGTAAAATTGTGAATATTTGATGTTTAATTGCTTGCGTTTGGCTGAAATATAGTTTTTCCAAGTTAATCTTCTGTCTAAGGTGAAACCATGATACTAGACGGAGTCAGCTTGAGGAAGTATTTTGTTGTTTAGTGAAACTGGAGGACAATTAAGTTTGCGCGTGGCAAATGTAATTTGCTTTTTATTTTCGTTGACTTTGATGCACCACTAAGCCATGCTTTTTTTTCCCTTTTTTTTTTTAAATAAAGATACGATCTTAACTCATTGAAGTTAAATAAGTATCAAATTTAGTAAAGTGTAGCTTACTAACAAGATCGTGCTGTTAGCCAGCTTACGGGTTGAAGTCAGTGGTCCATTGACCATGACTACGAAAATTAGTTTATATTAATCTATTTATGTAATAGAATTTAATGACTTCGTAATAAGTCTGACGGGTGGCGCCTTTTAAGACGCCTGATGTCTTGACTAGTATCTAATAAATTGGTAGCTTCCACATTGACATGTTGGTATAGCCTCTTCTTGTGTGCTGTAGCGAATTTTCTAATCTCTTCGTTTATGTTTACAAGCGAGATGTGCAAGTCCCGATAAATATCATCATTTCTCGAATAACGGCATGCATCGACAATTGCTGTTAGTATTATGCTTTGTCTAGCTTGGATCTTAGAAAACCTGCTGGTACAGCCCGATAACTGCAGACCATAAGTCCATATTGGCTTTATGATCTGCCGATACAGTAGGCATCTGTAGCTTACGTCTAGAGGCGATTTGCGTCCAATAAGCCAATATAACTGCTGAGTTTTTTTCTTTATTTTTGTTTACATTTCATTCTGGCATGTATTTCCCAGGTCAGCCGCCTATCCAGGTGCATACCAAGGTACTACACCTCCTAAGTATACCTTGGTGATGCACATCTGTTCGTCGATATGTGAAAGTTATATGCGTTGATTTTTCTTCATTGATTTTAACTTCTGAATTTAAGTAGGTTTTGTGAGGCTGCTTTAGAATCTGTATCTGTAGCCAAAGATGGCTGTGTCATCTGCAAATCTAGGGCTTAAATTCTATTCCGTGACTGGGAGGTTCGCTGTATATATAATATATAAGTAGAAATCACATACAGAAAAAACAAACAAGTTAGCGCAAAATAGCTCAAAGTTATTCTGAATAAATATTATTTAGAGCAATATCGAATCATACGGAGTACACATATAACGGATTGACGTATCGATATTTTCCTAATTTTAATGACTGACTCCGTTCCTAATTTTTACAACGCACGATTTATTATTGACGGCGACAGTTATCTAAGACGATTTGACGTAGCAGAAATAGAAAACGGTGTAGCATAACTCTGCGCGGGCACAGTTTATGTTGTATGGATGTCATTGCGTAGGGGTAGTTTTAGATTATAACAGAATTAGTAAATAGCAAATATAAGTCAGCCATCGAAGAATTAAAAAATAGGAAAAATTATAATTTTGATTTAGATTTTATCATTAAATTTTATAGATATTGCAGAATGTGAGTAAAAGATTGTATTATAGTGGCGATAAATTTAATTGCCTTAAATTTTCATAACATAAATTTGCAATTATTAAATAAATATACTATTATGTAACGAAAAAAAAGTTATACGTGCGCGATGCATTTTTCCCCCTGTTTTTAGAAAATCATTTATCGCGGAAATAATTCGCAATATTTAAATCTTAAGTTGTAGATAAATAATTACTATCACTGGATATTTAATTATTAATACTATCATATGTAGCAGGTGACCTGTGTCGAAAAAGTTGCACAAATGTGTATTAAGACGAATCTATTAAAAGTAAAAACGTATGTGTTTTGCGTTAAATCGATATAGCGTATGGGGGATTTTTTTGAGTGAGATGAAATGCTTTCTTTAGTAATAGTCTATAAATGCAAACAGAAAATTGTCTGGTTTAACTTTAAAAAAAAAAAAATCGTTTATAATATTTCCCGGATCCTGTTCAAACTAACGTTGGATCATCGTGTGAAAAATTAATCATACAAAATCGTATGAATTCTTACGATTTGGTCCAAAAGGAACGAACGTGTACTATGCGCGTGGTTATACATTCCTTGCATTCTTTTCTTACGAATTGTTAGGAGATCGCACAAATTCCTGGGACAAATATATTTTGTTTTTTCATCGGAATTCCAACGGAGTTTTTACCATCGTCTTTAGTTTTGCGTGTAAATTGAGAAGTTCAGAGAAATGACTTATCATTTTGTAATAAGTCCGCTTCCGTACATAAAGAAATTATACGTTAGAACTAAAATCGAGAACTTGTAACCAAGCAGTATGAAGAATTACGATCTTTTCAAGGTACACATCCATCCCGACACCTTCATCACCATATAACATCCTCTGTGGAAAATTCAAGTCAGCTATCTTCTCTATTCAACCGGCCATCACGAACCCACCGTCTGTTCCACTTTGCCATTAAAAAAAATATTGAATTGCATTAATTTCAGTTAGCGGATCCATTTGACTAAATTATATAAAAAAAAAAAATTGAACACACGCCGCTGCTACTTAATATAATTTACTACATTCGTGTGAATAATATCGCAGATAATGTAACCACCTATATGAATTCCCACAATTTTGTACCACCACCACCAATTTTTCCTACGAATTCTGATTCAGTGTCACCGCGGCCTAGTATTACCTCGATTCATCGATATTGCATATTATAAAAAAAAAAAATTCAGATATAAAAATTAGATTCGTCAAATTCCGGTATATGTAAAACTATTTCGAATAATTGTTGACTACAAATAAAATTACACTTTTAATATAGTTCCACGTAAAACTCGATGTGAAATACATTCATGCGTGTTCGTTTAGAAATACAATTTCTTCCACCAGGTCAGGTAGTTTTCTAATGATGTGTCATCGTTATGTTGTACATTGCCTAACATCGTGTCTAGCTCATTTTTCATACAAAATGGACTAGTATTCGAAAAACTAATTATATCCGACGCAGATTCGTACGCATATAATGTTGTACGGAGGGTGGTTACCGCTGTTTTCTCCGTGATAAGAACTATACGACGATGAAAAACTTTAGCGTCAGATAGAATTGAATCTCCGGCCGTCAGGCTGACAGTTCAGCACTCTAACTAACAACTATTCGTGCGAGCTGACCACCTAGCCTACTTCGTACCGCATATATGAATGTCGTGTTATTTTTTAGCTAAACTTAATTTAGGATTTAAAACGTTATTTCAAAACACACTCAATGTACACAGCGAATTGAAATTGGAATGTCAAAACAACATCACGTTACGACTCAATACGTATACATCAAATATTACAGAATTGTGTATGGTACCCGAACACAACTGTCAATTATTAATTAACTGTCCATTTTTTCTTTTATTTAATTAAAAAAAAAAAAAAAAAACTATATTACAATATGCGAAAAAATTTTAAAATATTTTAAAAAATTCCTATAACATAGTTGCAGCGCCAAAATGTAGGCCATCCAGGAACCCACTTAAATACACACACACACAAAATTTAACCAAAATCGACTCTATCTTTTACAAATAACGCACATACGTACAGAAAATGTTAGATTAGATGAATTTTAGATTATTATCGATAATTAGCACAAAAATAATCTAATGTTTAGTGGTTTGTATTTTTTGATAATCTTATAACTCGTCAACCGTTTAACCGATTTCGATTAAATTTTCGGCAAACGTTTTGATTTGCGTCGTTTTTTACGAGTACGTAAAACAGATTTTGTTTCTTGGCAAAAATTTTAAATTTTTTGGCGCCGGCCCAAACCCCGAAGGTTTTAAAGATGCTGAATTGTAAATATAAACCATCCTGGAACTTACTTAAACACACCACTAAAATCGATCCAGCAGTTTAGAAGGATTTCAGACACGTACAAAATTTTATATATATATATATAAATGTTTAGTGGTTTGTTTTTTTTAAATTAGAAGTGGTTTACAATATCTATTTGTATCGGTTTATCAAGTGCTTGATTCTTCTTTTTAATACGTCTGTAAAACTGACGAAACAGAAACGCGTAGGCCGATAGGAGTTATGTGTACAAGGTATAGTCGTGAACTGCAATGACCACAGATCACTCCCTATTAACGCAGTTTTACTAATAGTATACGCGCTCGAATGCGCGACTGTGCGTGCTGCTTATTAATGAACACAGACAAGCGAAAATTGAGGCGGAAGATTGATAACTCTAATCATTTACAAATATTCGTGTAAGGGCTATGACCTTTTTGTCACGTTATACCACTGTGCGCGATAACTGTATAATTAACCCAATCCGATGTGTAGTAGTATACTATTTGTAATGAACACGATGAAAGATTTGTCGTACACAATGTTAGCGCTGTTATCACTCTTCACTTATTTACGTACGACTGTGAATTATATAATTTGATTGTGTTAACAGTTGCTCGTAAATTAAATAAAAGCGATTTAAATTTTTTTTTTTTAAACTGGTTATTGATTTCTCTGCTTCCAAAATATGTATAAAAATGACAATCATTAATTTCGACTTACATTATAATTATTTTTCAATCGAGACAAATTTATTTATATTCACTCAATACCGAAAATATTCTATATTTCGAAATCTAGTTCGGGGCGGTTTCGTGAAATTGCAAAAAAAAAATATATTAATGGTGCCATGTACTGCAACTAACCAAAGTTGATATTAGAATGCGCAACAAGAATTGCTTATGTATTAATGCGCTGTATCGAAGTTCTCGATGTATTGAGTTGGCGTCTACAAAAAAATTTGATACGCTCTATTTGAATATTCGGAAATTTTAGTTAAATTTAATTAATTATTCGAGAAATTTCGTTCGGTGCTGTTACGATCACGTGTTAAAATTGTTTCTTAAAATAACGACAAAAACCACGCGACTTTCGATGAATATATATTAACGTGGTTTTTTTTTAGGGTTTACGATAATTGGTTGTTGAAATTGCGAAAAGTCATTTTCTAAATCGTACGACGAATGACTGAACTAAATTTTTAAAAATTATCAACATGAAAAAGTGATTAACCATATTTCTTTGTGTGTTTGTAAAATATTTAACAACTGAATAGGTGCTAAAATGTTCGTTTATTTGAGTGTGTGCAAATATGTCTTTCAGGTTTCTATGTATAATACTTGTTAGATGTGAATTAGCATAGTTAACGTAATGTAAATTTATTGATTTTTCCGTTAACCGTTATTATTATATATATATATAATTTTATCGGTTAAGAATGTTTTTTTTTCATCCGATTCTTTGAAATTCACAAGTGCGAAATCTCATACCCTATTGTGTTTACCGATTCTAATAACTCGCTGTTATATTAAAACAAAACCATACTAATAATAATCATTTCAGCGGATTTTTTTAAAAATATATTTGATGTCAATCAATTTTCAAATATTGTTCATACGTTAATAATAAATATCTGTAAATAGATTAAATATATATATATATATTACGATTAATTATCGTTTTTTCAGCTTTCAGTTTGTCTGAATCAATTGGATAACAGAGGGGAGTTACCTCTAGACATAGCGTTAAAAGATAGACAAATGAGTATCGCTCAGACTTTATTAGATCACGGTGCCAATCCGGACGCAAAAGATTCCAAAGGCTGGAATCTATTCCACCGAACAGTTGAAAGAGGTAAGACGACTTAAGTTATAAATCCCTGATATTTTTATTTTTCTTTTTTTATTATTATTAATTTCTATATATATTAAAATATAAAAATATATTCTGTCGTTATGAATACGTTGTTTACTATAAATAAGAAAAAAAAAATTAAACTAAACACAATGCGTGTAAAAGAAAGCAAGAATATACAAAGAACTCATTAACTCGAGGAATGAAATTTCCACGATTAAAGAACTTGAAAAATTCATCGCCGACTAAAACTTTCACGAACGAAAATATTAAACTACGAAAATTTAAGGCCGTAGCCACCTGAAGGAACAACGTCTTCCAACAGATTTTTGTAAATTTCATTACAACGCGGTTAATGTTACGAAAAAAGCGAAATTCAGAAAATGAACGCAATTTTTATTTTCTTCTGAACGGATTAAAATAAAAGTTGCTGATCATTAGAATTTACCTGTTTGTTTTTTTTGTGTTTTTTTTTTTTTGTGTTTTTTTTTTGTGTTTTTTTTTTTATATTACAGAGAAATGTTGATTGTAACAAAATTTTCACCTAACAACAGAATATATATTATATATATATATAATATGTTATAATATCGATAATAAAGATCTGCAGATAATTCAAGCAATATATTGGAAACAGACCGCGGTCGTTAAGGTAGAATACAAACTCTCGACTAAAAGATGCCCGATAACAGGGGGGATGAGGCAGGAATGCCCGCTCACGCCGAAATTATTTCACATATACACAGTCGAAATCATGAAAAATGCGATGATAGAAAACGCTGATACACGATACGATGCATAAGTCATGCAGACGATAAAGTATTGCTTGTGCACTCAACTGGAGAGTTGCAAAATTTGTTGAATAAATCAAAATCGAGAAAGGAAGAAATTAGGATTGAAAATTAACTTTGCAAAAATTAAATAATCCCTAACGGCAAGTCACATTCAAAGATAAACATTGAAGTGGAAATGGAAACAGTCAAAGAGTTCAGATGTTTGGGAGGTCTGTTCACCAATGACGGAAGAAATATTAAACTAGATCGCGCACTGGAATGGTGAAACAGGTATTTACTAATCTACAGAGGCGATAATAAAACATCGAAAATTAAAAATGGTTACGAAAATGAGAATTAATCAATACTATGTAATGTCGGTAGCGAAATATGCTTCAGAGACATGGACTTTAAACGCGGACTGTATAAAACGATTAAATGCTTTTGAAATGTGGACGGTCAGCCGCGTGTGGCGAATCTCATGGAAGGAGAAGAGCACAAATAAAGAAGTGCTCCGTAAAAGTTATTATAAAATGTAATTTTTTAAATAAATATATTCTTTTGAAAAGAAAAAAACGCGGAATGGAAAAAAGGATCCTAGTAGATAACACTGTGAAGAGGACAATAAAATATGTGACACACAAAATCAGAGAAGAAAAATTATTCACGATGGCTATACAGGAAAAAATCGAACGGAAGCCTCCTTCGCAGGAAAAGGAAGACTAAATGATAACGTCAGGAATGGAGCCAAAAATCGTAAAGGACATAGTGGATGCCGCAAGGAGCAGATATTCGATTAACTATATATAGTGTTTGTGTATGCAATCTTCGGAAATCAAAGACACAACGTGATATATATATATATATATGTGTGTGTGTGTGTGTGTGTGTGTATAGCTGCAATTAAAAATGTATAAATATTTACGTGCACTCGTAATATTGTAAATTTTATATGGTTGATGAATGTTTCTTGAAATTAATACATATAAATAAATAATTTTTACATGTACCTTCAAAATTATCTTTTGAGTCAACAGATTGATTGAGAAAATTAATTCAATTATCCGTGGTTTTTATACGTGGTACTTCTATTTTTCAAAATTTCAATTATTTAGTTTCGTACTTTTTGTGGATTTTTGTACCGTAATTTTAACTTGTATAATAAAAATTCTATTATATGTGTGTGTGTGTGTGGGGGGGGAAATGTAGAATTCACCAGCGTATTCAATATGATTTTTTTTATTAATATTATCTAAATCTCCATATGCCATTTGTAACTACCAGGGTTATTACACTATAAGGAGACATGTGTCTAGTTTATATGTATGCTAGGAGTCCGCTTTCTCGTAAGCCAGAATGCTATCTATTGATTGAGGGTTGTTTGAGAGTATTTTGTGTTTTAACATGTGTGGTGTGAGTGTTTGGCAGTTGTAGATTAAGTGTGTGACTGTTGGTTCTGTTAAATGTCCGCATAGGGAGCAGTTTGTTGGTGGAAGGCTTTTGGTATAAAGATAATTGTGTGATATGGCTGTATGACCCACACGTAGACGGTTTAGGGTACCATATTCTTTTCTGCTTGTGCCATCTGGAGGCCACCAAGGTTATATAGTTGATTTTATGCTCCTAAGCAAGGTTGTTTGTGAGGTCTAGTCGGTGGTCCGTTCCTGTTTACTGTTGTTCATGAGTACGTGTGCTAATGTTGATGGAGGTGGTAAGTATTCTGGTACTGATGAAAGTACCATAGACCGAGCTTCAAGGTCTACTTTATCACTATCGTGCATCCCAATGTGACTTGGGATCCACAGAAAGCGGATTTCCATTTCTTCCTTTTGTAGTGTGTGTAAATAATATGGTATTTTTATTATGTTGATGGTATATTAGTTGTAGAGAGGAGAGGGAGTCTGTTATAACCAATGCTTTTCGATGTGGAAGTACAGCTGATCTGATGTACTGAATACAATACATAATTCCATACAACTCTGTATCCAGAGAATGTTTTTCTTAAACTTTTTTTTTGCGATTTTCCATACTATATAACTATTCTAAGTATAATATTTAAACTGAAATTATAGAAGTTAAATTTAAAGTATATAAAACATTGCTAACCAATTGTGAATACTAAAATTGTTTTCCTAATTAATTTATCTATTAATTTTTTCTATAATTAATTATGAATAAATTTAGAGACATAACACTAAAAGAAAGATAATTTTTTATCATAAAATATAATAATAATAAACCGATGATCAACTTTTTCGAAATTAATTTAAACAATGAATTGAATATAATTTAGATATTTGTTATTATTTCGGAGTACTATGTATATATAATTTATTTTTCAATTCGAATATTTAGGGGACGGATTTTCTGCATTGTTTTTAATCGAACATGGAGCATCCGTAGAATTAGTTACACCAGAACGAGCGGATAGTGCTTTACACTTAGTGGCGACGTGTTCACCGAACACTATATCCGACGATACGAACGGTGTTATGGTTGAAGTCGCGAAATTATTATTAGATTCTGGTTTAGATCCCAATTTAAAAAATAATCAAGGATAGTAAGTAATAAAAACCAAAACATTATTACGATACATTTCGGATTAACGGCACAAAAAATTACTTTAATGTTCACTTAACAAAAGAAAAATAAAATTTTTGTTAAGCCGACGTATTTGAAAATTATGCTAACGGTATAAACTAATTAAAGTTATTCGCATTATGTTACGATAAGAAATTTGTTTATAACGAGCATATATTTACAAAGTAAAACATTAATTGCAGTACCTGCACTTACAACAGTAACATGTGACATCATCATCATCATCATCATCGGTGTATCAGCCCGTAGGCTGGTTTGTTCAATGCACCAACAGCCTCCATGTAAGCCGGTCAGCTGCTTTTCTTTTCATCTCAGCGTATGTTGATGTTTTGGCATCTTCCAGTATGGTATCCACCAGGGTTATTCTTGGTCGTCCACGTGGTTTTTCCCAATTATCTTCCCTTCAATTACTTACTTTAGGATATTTTGATCCTGCCGTAATATATGACCGATCCATTTGAGCCTCATCTGTTTAATCTTCTTCAGTATGTTTATTTGTTCACCAATCCTGTCCAGTACCGAGTTGTTGCTAACTTTGTCAGTCCATTTAATTTTCTGCAACTTTTTCGAGCACCACATATACTTTATTTTTGTCTTTCTACTTTCACGACTAAGTTTCTGCTCCATATAGAGCTACTGGCCATACCAGTGTGTTCACTAGCCTCTTCCGCATTGGCAATGACATTGTTTTCTGTGTTAACAATGAATAATTATCCATAAATACTTGTTTGCCCAATGCAATACGGCTGTTGATCTCTTGCGTGCAGTCCATGTTAGATGATACTATTTGGCAAAAGTATTTGAACGTTCTCACTTGTTCGATTACTTCCTCTTCTATTTTTATGTGAATATTTCTGATGTCCTTACGAATTACCATAATCTTAGTCTACTTCTTATTGATTTTCATGCCATATTTTAACATAGCCAAATTTTGTTTTTTAATCATTTTGTGTAGCATTTCGGCGTTGCCTGCTAATACCACTTGATCGTCGGCAAACTTAATTTCTTGTATACGCTTACCACCTATTCCCTTGCTTGAGTTCATTGAAGGTTTCTCTACTAATCATTTCTGCGAATACGTTAAATAGTTCCGGTGAAATCTAACACCCTTGTCTAACTCCATTCTTTACCCTCACGTCTTCAGCTGTATTATCATTTAATTTTATTCTCACGCTCTGTCTGTTGCAGAGATTATAGATTGATGTAACTAGATGCTTCAAGCCGCTGGCTTTCCACAATTCTGCCGGAATGTTATCTACTCCTGTCGCCTTGTTGTTGGAAAGCTGCTGTATTGCCCTATCCAACTCATTTAGTAACAACGCGTCACTTACATCTTCCTGTATACAGAATCTTTCAAAATTCCATTTTACCAGTTGTTCATATATTTTCCCAATATAATTTTTCCAATTCTACCTTACTTCCTGTGCGTCTTGACATAATTGTCCATTATTGCTATATAGCGTTCGGTTTCTGATTTTTACATCTTGTTTACAGAACTGCTTTATTTTTCTGTAGGCTACTTCCGTCCGGGTACACTCCAAATCTTTTTCAATTTCATCGCACTGCAGTTTCCATCATTTTTCTCTCGTTTCCTTACATTCTCGATTAATACTATTCTTTAGTACATTGAACGCCGCAGTGTTCCCGGCCAGTTTCCATTTTCTTTTTTCTCCCATCATCGCCAGGATTTCTTCCGTTATCAATGATTTATGCGGATTATTTTTTTTGTGTTCCAATAACTTTTTCAGCCGCTCGTTTTATTACATTCTTTGCTTCCTTCCATCTTCTTTCTACCTTTCCCGTTGTTTTTTATCTCTTCCATGTTGAGATAACTTGTTCTTAACCGAAATATCTTTCAATTGAAACAAATTCCATTTCTTAATTTTTCTATCTGTATTAGGTCGTTTTAGCGTCACTAGTGTATGGTCGGTATCGGAATCGGAACCTGTGTTTGAACAGTATTTTATACCCTGGTTTCTGTACCTTTCTTTTTCTAAAATATAATTAATCTGCGCTCTTCTCATATCATTTGCCGTTTTCCAAGTATACCGCCGACGTAACGGCGTTGTGAACCAAGTGTTCATTATTATCAATCGTTTCTGCTTGCAGAAATCTATTAGACGTTGTCCTCGGTCATTTCTTCTCCCGAGTCCGAAACCACATACTGTAGGTTTCTCCTCTCCTCTAACAACCACAACGTTCCAGTCGGCCGTAATTATTGTATTATCGTTTGCAGCAGTTTCTCGTAATAATATTTCCAACTGATCATATATTTTGTCCAACTCTTCTTCATCTGCTTCTGTGGTTGGCATGTATACTTGCACTATTACCATATTAACAGGTTCCGCCGATATTACAATCTTTATCAGCCTATTTTCCACGATAATGACACTCAATAGTTACTCGGCTATCTGTTTCTTTAATAGTATCGCTACATCTCGTTGTCTTTTTATACTCTCTGAGTGAATGACAAGCATATCACCACCTCTAAATTCCCCTTCTTCAGGCCACCTAGTTTCTGCTAATCCCAAAACATCCACATTGTTCCTTATCATTTCTTTCTTAACACTCTCTAGCTTTCCAATTTTTAACATGTTTCGTACATTCAAAGTTGCCTAGAATTGTATCATTTGTATCTATCGATGACATTTACCGGTCCGTTTGGATGTAAGGTACAATTAATAAAAATCTTTTAAGCAAGGAAACGAATATAATTTTTGAGAAATGTCAGTCGCAATTCGTTGCGCGTATCTGTAGTTTTTTTATGTAAAGAAAAGTGTTAAGAATAATCCTACTAAGCTATTAAAATTAATATTTTTATATATATATATATATATATATATATATATATATATATTTGTAGAGAGAGAGAGAGAGAATGGATATATATTTGTGTATACGTGTATGTGTGAAGAATAAGAAATAAAAATATGCATATATTATTAAATGTCTGAAGTTCTTGTATATTATGTGTTGTAGTGTTGTGTATATATTTGTTCGTTTGTGTGGTTATAATAATAAATGAATGCATAATATGTGGCGAACATAAATAAAAATATTACAGTCTCAAACACGCACGCACACACATACACACACACACACTATTACACATTTATTATCCTTAGATGCTTAATTTGTTTTCATTAATATTGTGAGAATTGCGCATTTATGAATTGTTTGTATTCATTTTTGAAAGCAGCTTATTCTCCATTTAATTTACCAAGTCCAACGTAATTACCTACTTGCAAAATATTGATTGTTCATATTGAGACTCATTGGCGTAATTCAATCTCATTTCTATCCATTTGTAAATATGATTGTGTGTGTGTGTATATATATATATAACAAAACAAAATAAAATCGAAGTTAATCACTAAAAAATTTTTATTAATTAAACGCGAAGCTTTTCGACTGTAAAGTCATTTTCAAGCATTGCTATATATATATATATATATGTGTGTGTGTGTGTAATATAATTAGAGTGTGGATTTCTCTGCATTCGCCAACCATTTTGCTACACGCTACAGAAGATTTGACCACAGACAAATTCGAATTGGAGTTCACTGATTCTGCAAATTAAATTTTATTTTTCCGAAAAGTGTTGAAAATAATGATTTCTACTTTTTCATCTTTTTCTAAAAAAAAAAGATACATTGATGAAATTCTTTTTTATTATTATTTGAGATTTTTAGTCGTGTAGAATTAGGTTCTATGCCATATTTCATGTCCGTGACTAGAATGATAAATCGTCTTAACCGCGATTTTACATTTACACCGTTTATTTTTATTTTTCATTTTATGTTTTTTTTTCTTGTTTTTCCTAAATAAAGGTTGCGACTTAAAGAAAATAAGTAATTTTTTAGTTGGAGGGGAGAACTAAAAATACTGTTATATATAAGAAAATAAAAATATAGCTTGATTTGATTTTATTTGATTTAGTCCTACTGAAATGAACCCCTGCAAATGCGCGCCAATTGTGTCGACAGATTTGTGAAAGAAGCTTTTTGCGCCTAAAAAACATTCTAAGTGGTAAACGTCACCAATTTTGCGAATTAAATTTCGAAAAACATTTTATTATTTCTTATGACGCAAAATGATTTAAGTAAAAGTTATATTTGCATGTGGACAATTAATAAATTAGTAATTGAGTGTTTTACTATCGTTACTTAGATTCTTTATATATATATATATATATCGTAATATGATTACGCGCTTAATTATCGTTAGTTTTTAAAAATAATTAATTTTATAAATTAATTACGTTCAATTCCGCAATCATTCGCGTTGTAATTTTAATTTTAAAATTCCCAGTACCGCGTTACACGTAGCCGTTATGGCGCGAAATGAAGATATCTTCAATTTGTTGTTAACCTATTCCGGCAAACGGGAAGTAGATTTAAATTGCGTCACTTTGGAAGGTCATACACCGTTATATTTCGCTTTAATCAGTACAAACGATCCGATTAACAGTAACAGTTTCGCTGCCAGATTAGTTGAAAACGAAGCCGACCCTAATCCGGTAAAATTCTTATTGTAAATAATTTTTTTTTTTTAAATCGAAATCGATAATTAACGTAATAAGAAATAATTCAATATTTACGGAGTGTGAATTACTACGAAACATATAACGCGTTCTATAGCTGTTCTGATTATACGCATCATCTCCCACGTTATGGTCTAACCAACTTAATACTGGTATTTCCTGCTGAACCATACGCGATATATATTCACTACCTCACTGAAAACCAAAAAAAAAAATCAAATATATTCCGATTCTCTTAATTCCATCGTGTGTTTCAATCGTAACTTTACCAAATTACATCCTGTTGTTTTAGAAAGCTCGAATCTCTTATATCGTAACCCTATAATGTAATTTTAATATGTATTTCAAGTTACACAGATTTTGCATCAATCGAACTGATAGATAAAACAGCTTAAAACCGATTCATTAATTCCTATATCCGAATATGATACAAATAAAATCTTTTACGATCTATGGAATGCTACCTCTACAACGAATCGCCTTAAAGCTATTCGAGACTTTTGTACGTAGTAGTGAGCAACACATACTACAATGGCTACATTATAAATAAAACGAATCCACCATTTTGTGGTCGCTGCGGCCAGACTTAACACTCCGACGATACTTATTTCTTGACAATACTCCGTATACTAATATCGAAAATTTAATTGCAATTCGCTACATGAAGTTTTATATCCGATGATCCGATTGCAGTAAAAGCAGCCCTTCAATCTCAACGAAATACAGATATGATCAACTACGTACAATACCCAGTTAATTACTTTCAGCAGTAAATGGTGCCCGACGTAAGAAAAAAAAACCCCTATCGTTGTTTTTTGGGGGGTGTCGACGTAGTTTTAAATTCAACGTCGGTTTAACACGGGATTAAAAAAAAAAAATCCCGGTTTGTTTTAAAATTAATAGATCGATTATACGTAACCCAAGTGCGCACACTAATGATCTTATGGCCACCTACCAATTAAGAGTTAAATGATAATGAAAAATTTTTATGGCACGACCTTCGATTGAACTTTCGATCGTCGTTTTTATACTCGAGTTGCCCTAGCATTTAATTCTACATACAACTTTTTCTCTCTCTCTCTCTCTCTCTCTCTCTATATATATATATATATATATATATATATATATACTCTATATATATATATATATGTGTGTGTGTGTGTGTGTGTGTATGTATATATATATATATGATTACTAGCTTGTAAGAAAAGTAAAGAAGTTAAGGAAGCTAGTTCGTATTAGTTTCCCTAGTATGCCTGATTTCGTTGGTCCCTTATCAATGTTCGAGTTAGAAGAATCGTCAGGCGAATCTCCTATCAATTTTCGGATTCATAACCCTTTATTTTTTTACATACATACATATATATATATATATATATATATATATATATATACATAAATGGGTAATGTATATGTATTAATATCTGTTGCTTAATTCCATACAGATATATGAAACTTTAAATAACAATTCTCTATTACACATTGTTGAAAAGGACAGTTTGGAAGATGCTGCTTTATTCATCTGCGCTTACGCGACTAATATTAATCATATAAATGGAAACGTAAGTGCATTTATAATATAATTTTAAAAATATATTCATAAAAGGTTGTGTTTATTATATATTTCAATTTCTAGAGCTCCATTTCATTTTGCTGTTTCCGGTCTTTTTCCCTTGTGTTCCTTTTTATTTTTTCTTTTCTTGTACTGACGTCATAAATAATCAATTCTTATAAGTACTGATATATGTGGATGATATATTTGCCGTTTAACTTCGTTCGATGGACGAATTACGAGACTTTTCTGAAGAGACTGATTAATGAGAATGCTAATATAAAATTTACTGAGAGGAACAAACCAATGGTAAGCTACCACACCTTGGATGTTTTTGTTTCCCGTACAGATGAAAGACGGTTTATAATAGTTTACCGCAAACCAGCTCACACTAACAGATACTTGAATGGTAGATCACATCATTTTCCTCCGCAGAAATTAGTAATGACTTGGGCGCTTGAGGCTCTGTAGTGGAAACGACTAAGTGAAGCAAATGCAGTTTATAAAAGATGCTATGTCAGCGAATGGATATGACGATCATGTTGTCCCAATAAGCATATCGACAATTAACCGGGATAACAAACCTGAACAGTTAGAAGTAACGGTTCGTGTGAAAGCGTATTATTGTAAAATTTCTAAATCGACGGCTGTTAACCAAGATAAAAAATCGAGGTTCCCTGGAAGAATTCCGTGCGAATACGGAGCGGTTTATGTTGATTAAACGAAGCAGGAAACGCATGGCCGATATAAAACACTAAAGAGTGCAAAATCAGCGATGATGTTCAAAAACAGGTCAATTTATAAAAGGTTAAAGTGCTTACAACTGGGTCACCAGCGGTTAATTCGAAAGGCGGTCGAAACACTAAAACATAGAAACCATTTCAACAGGGAGAATTGCTTCCAGCCACTCCTCAGGCCTGATTAAACAAAAAAGTAAACAAGACCGCTAATGATGATAAGACAACAATGTTCTGGATATACGCCAACGATGAATTTCAAATTCTTGTCAGTTGTTCTGATGAAGCTATGTGAAGTGATCGCAAAATACTAGCTTTCTTTCCTTCATTTGATTTCTATCTCTGCATATTATTTTTACACTTACAGTTTCAGGCCCCGCAATAGTGTTACGATGTTTCTTTTGAATTTTAGTGATTTGTTAAATGATTTTCGACACTTGGCAAATAACTTGTGACCTGAGTTGTAATCAGCTGTCAGGGATGTAAAAAATTTTTTTCTTATTTTATTTATTATTATTATTATTACTATTATTAAAAATGTTGTTTATAATTATGTAATCAAAAACCCGGACATGAGAAAAGCATCTGGATTTAATGAAATTATTATTCTTCTTACATACATATTCAACGTCATATTACGCATATGTTCGTAGGCAATGGAAAAGAGCGCATACAATAATGCTGTTGAAGCCAGGTAAATCGCCAATCGTCTTATCGACATTTATCTCTGTTATGTCCAAACTATTCGAAAAATTTGTATTAAAGCGGCTTAGACCTATCATTGAAACAAAACAGCTACTTCCAGACCATCAATTTGGTTCCGTAACAAGCATAATTGATCAGGTGCATCGCTTCTTAAATGAGATACACAAAAGCTTTTGAGTAAAAGAAATATTGCTGTGGAGTATTCCTCGACGTAGCCCAAGCGTTTGATAAAGTTTGGCGTGCCTGATTGTTTATTTTATGTGAACAGTTTTCATATCCGTAGTATTACATTGACTAACGGCAGTTCAGAATTAGGTATGAGGAAACGATGTCTGACTGGAAAAACGTCGGCAGGAATACCACGAAGTAGTATCTTAGGGGATATCCTTTATCTCCTTCACGCAGCCGATATCCCAACAAACAATCGTACAGTTTTCTCTGTTTGCTGATGATACAGCAATTCTAGCTACAGATAAGGTTCAACAGCGTGCTACTGAAAACCTACAGCTAACAATAAATGAATTAAATGCTTAGTCGAAACGTGGGAAAATTATAGTTAATAGCGAAAAATCGGTGGTGCGCATAAACTTCACCTTGTGAAAAACAGAAAATATTTCTGTAACACTAAATCAGCACATAATCCTACAAAAAAATTAAGTACCTAGGGATGTGCACATGGATTCGCGTCTAAATTGAAAGCACCACGTCCGGCAGAAATGTTTGGAAATAAAAGCAAAAATGACAAGTATTTATCGGCTAATAGAAATCAACGTCATCTGTTGAAAATAAACGATTTTTGTATAATGGACATTGTTAAACCTATTTGGATTTATGGAATACAATTGTGGGGTTGTTTCCATACAAAGATACCAAAACATTGCCTTTCTGTATACGATCATCCGCGCATATTGATTTGAACGCAATAATGGCATACATCAAGACTTAAAAATTTCGAAAACATTGAAAAAGCACACTAATGCTGTAGTCATATATTTCCTGGACAACTCGGAGGATTTAAGACGATTTAAACGCCGAAAACCATATGATTTAGTAAATTAATGAAAAAGTCGGAGTCACTTCGTTGCTTTCAACTTCATCATCTTATCAAATACTACATAGTCGTCACAATAATTTTAATGAATATATATATATATCCAGAACATTAATTAGATGTGAGAATAATTACACTTCAATAATTAACAGTTAAAAAACTATTAAAAAAAAAAAGAAAAAGAAAAAATGAAATAGTAATTTGCGTAAGATGAAATTTTTAACAAAGATAGTCTTTGAATAATTACAATTAACTATGGTTTACAATGTACTTTAATCATTCATAACGTTTAAAAGCCGTCCCATGTATTTAATTTGTACTTTCAGGGTGAAAATGCGCTACATATAGCGTGCGAGAAAGGACTGGTTAGATTGGTGACTCGTTTACTCGAATGCGGAGCTGATTCGAATCAAGCGACGTATCCACCGGAAAGTATCTCTTCCGGCAATGATTGGGATCTAATTGCTTATAGATTAACACCGATATTAACAGCTATTATTAACAAACAAGAGTCAGCCGTTAAAGCCATGCTTAATTACTACAGTAAATTGTTTTTTTTCTCTTAATAATAAAACTGTAATGTAGTCATGACGTATTTTTTTTTTTTTTTTTTTTTTTGTTTTATGTAATGTGCGAACAGATAGTTTTGATGTATAACAGCAGTTTTTATTGCAACTATGATGCTCGATCGAATACTAAAGTATATCGAGAAATAAACTTGATTGCACAAGGAACAATTAAAACTTTTCCTTCTATCATTTTATCTATTTTTAAATTACTTAAAGCGAAATTTATTGTTTAAAAAAAAACCTGTTACAATGCTTAATTAAAAAATTATGTTTCAAATTTGTATATTTTGACTTAGATACTTATTTCTAATTTTCTTTAATTTTTTTTTTTTTTGTATCTCGTATTAAAATTTTCTATTGTTTTCATTAAATTATGTTATTAATTCTTTTTCTTACTTATTACCTCGGACGAGTAAAGTAAATAATAACGAAATCTTTCGAAAGATAAAAATGAACGATGCGAAATTGGAAATACAATAAACAAAAGAATAAATAATATAGAGTCGGACACTTGGTCAGACATTCGGAATGGATGAGAAATTTAATTTGAGAGAAGACGAATGGAAGACAACGTAAAAGCAAATCGAGAATTAGTTATATGAAACAAATAAAAAAGTGTCGACGTAAAATCAGGAGTATATGCCCACGAAAACGATCTGGCATGTCTACATTATTAAAGTCAATCGTTTGAGGAAAGAAAAAGGAAAGATAGATTTATACAGAATGCAGATAATGTAAGAATAAAATAAATTATAATAATCTGTGTTTAAGTCATCGATGTTTATGCATAGATAATTAACGTTTCAAAACATATTCATTTTTAATGCACATTAAATCATTCGTAAGATATAAAAAAAAATTCTATGAATATTTACTTTTCGCGTTTTACTTATTTGTTCTCCTAACGAACCTCTAGTTATAAAATTATACCTGCGTAGTTTGGTTTTGTTTTAAAACGACTGTATATAAACGTAAAACCGGACACTCAAGTATTCCGTAGAGGTTAACATTATTATTTTATAAAATTCATATATATATATATAAATAAAACATTATATAAAGAAATGAGATTTCAAAAAAAAAAAAAAAAGTCATTCGCTAAATAAATCATTTTTTTTATGCGCGTACACAATGTTATATACATCTTAAAGACCGAATTTTACTTTTTAGAGTCACGCAGTACCACTGCCGAAGGTAAAATGATTAATTTAAATCATAAGGATTCTCGAGGAAATTCCGCTCTGTCTTTAGCGATTGAAAATGACATGCAAAGTTTGGTACCAGATTTAATACAAGGTAACTAAAACGATACGTATACGTATTATGTATTAATAATTAATTATTTAATCTGATTTTTTAAATACTTAGATTTATTCAAAAATTTTATCTATAAAAAGTTGTTTATGTTCGCATCAGTTATTTTCTTATTGAATTAATTTGTTTTTTTTTCCTCTTTTAAATCGTTTTCTTTAGGATATTACTCTTAAATATGTCTATTGCATTTAGTACAGCAACTTAAAATATTATAATTAATATGTTTTAACTATAATTTCATTTAAGCTTGCGTTTATTAAATTATAAATTCGTTATTTCTTTATATTTAATTCGTTAGTGGAAATGTAATCTATAATATACATACAATTTTATTTCTGTTTTTTGTGGGCTCGGATGAGCCTCCACGTGCGTTGCAAAAAAAAACGAGGCAAATGATAAATATGAAACAGCATCAGTCACGACATTGACCAATATATCCCACCACAAGAAAAAATAATTCGAGAACATACTTTTCAGGACCATCATGTCAATGACTTCAGTCAATATTGAAAGACTATCTGTTGAAAACATGAGCTCCATTTGTGCGAAAAACTTATGTATACAAGAAACACGCCGATTAAAAAAAAATAATCGCTCGAAAATTCATAGCATGCGCGGGATTGTGGGAAATACGGAAGTGTCTTTGCAAGGCATAGTATTCTAATATCATCTATTGCAATTTTAATAATAGTAATAATATTGAACTCATCTCTCGATATAACGCGTTCCGTTGACAGTACCAGTGAAAAAGTAAGGCCCCCACTGTTCCCCACTTCGCCACTGACGGTTACTCGCTCGCTATGCAGCGACTTCTGTTCGATTGAATTCGGATTATATTCGTACTAGTAGCGACAGTTCTGTTTGTTTACGAATCCGGATAGCTGAAAATGAACTTCATCGCTCATCAAAAAATTATTTAAGTCGATCTCTTTCAATTTTTTTCAGCATCGGTTCAGCAAAAATTTTTCATTGTGCATTGTCAGTACTATTGCTGAGTTATTACCGGTTTATAAGGATCAAATTTCAAGTTTTCCATCAATATACGGCGAACAGATCCACTTGTTTAAAGAAGTAGCATGGCGGCGAGCAGAGCGCACGGGACTTCGAATGATCGCTGCCCGAACTCCATCGATGTTTTACGAACCGGTTTTTTTTTTTTGTTTGTTTTTTTGACAAGACGTTTTTTATCCGTTGCAGAAGCAGTCTATCGAAAGTTTTCAATCCACCTTAAAATTGAATTGCGAGATGGTGCAGGTTTACACTTGAATTAACTTTCTTTTCACTGTCGTGATCGATTCACGCCGAAAATAACGTTCCACGCAAAACGGGCGCTCGTTCGCGTTATAGGATGTCATGATTACTAAAACTGAACAAAAAATTTATATCCTAGTCTCTCAAAAGACCTTTCAGGAAAAATGAAAAAATTTGCATAGCTTTTGGTCACAATGGATGTGTGGATGAAACTATGAAACTGGAAGATGAACTGCTACATATAGTTGGTTAGTTAGACAGGAAAGATGTCACGAACTCGTAGAAAATATGAACATGGAACAGTAACATATATATATAGGGTACTTTGTACCTCCTGGGATCCGGAGCTCTAACCGGAATCGGGCGCGTCCACGGGTGGTGGATAATGGAATGGCCAGTAGATATACTGGTTAGCTGCGAATAACCAATAAGCAGTCGCGAACCAAGAGCGGCTACTGGTGGAAAGCCTCTTGCAGGTGATTCCAGTAGTGACAGGATAATGAGGCACGAGGGTGTAGAGGGACAGCTTGGTGAACTGTCTAATTAAAACTCTACATAAACCTGTTAACTTGGCGAGTCTAGGCCGCCAAAAAAAATCTAAATCTACCTCACCAGTAGAACCTGGAATTGGGCAGCAGCAATTTCAGTACCAAATTAAGGCATAAATGAAATGATCGTGGATTGGCTTAATTTTGGATTATCAGGAGGCGTAGATGAAGATCGTCAAATACGGCAACTGAACTGCGATGAGGAAGGCAAAGGAAAACCACCTCATTATAATTTCTCAGGATCTAATTTTTTTCCAATATATAATGTGTTCCTCTGATGTAAAAATAAATTCCGGAGTAATACTCCCCCGTTCATATCTCCGGGTGGGGAGTACCTCAGAAGGACATGTGGTTGAAAGAATGAAGACAAAAGAATTTCTAAAAATTGGAACATGGAATGTGAGAACCCTAAATAGATGTGGAAAGCTGGAAAATTTAAAAATGGAAATAAAACGAATTGGAATCGATATTCTGGGTATTAGTGAAATAAGATGGTCCACTAACGGTGATTTCTGGTCTGATGAACATAGAATAGTTCACACTGCAGCAAGGAACGGAATAGCAGGAGTGGGGTTTGTAATGCAAAAACATATAGGTAAATTAGTAAAAACAATATGGATGTACAATGAAAGAATAATATTGATTAGAATTAACACAAAACCTAAAGACACAGTTATTGTGCAAGTATACATGCCTACTTCGACAGAAGATGAAGTAAAGATTCAGAAAGTATATGAACAATTAGAAGAAGTTATAGAAAAAATTAAAGGCGATGAAAATCTAATTTTTCTAGGAGATTGGAACGCGGTAGTAGGAGAGGAAATATCTAACAGTAAAGCAATGGGAAATTATGGGCTAGGTGATAGAAATAACAGAGGAGAAAGATTATTAGAATTCTGTGAAAAACATAAGCTGTTATTAACAAATACTTGTTTTGAACACCATAGAAGAAGAAGATTCACTTTGAAAATGCCTGGTGATATTGGAAGATATCAATTAGATTATATAATAGTTAAACAAAGATTTAAAAATCAGGTTAAAGATTGCAGAGCTTATCCTGGAGCTGACATGGATTCTGATCACAATTTGGTAATGATGAAGTGTAAGTTGAAATGGAAAATATTGAGGAAAACAGGAACTGTGCAACTAAATCTGCATAAGTTATCCAACTATCGCTAGAGAATTTGAAGAACAATTGAATAAATCGTTGATACCAATAAGAAATGAAGATATTGAAGACAACTGGACTGCTTTTAAAATGGAAATATTGAAAACCGCGGAAAATAAGCTTGGAAAAGATAGAAAAATCGCAAGGAAGCCCTGGATTTCTGAAGAAATAATACAAAAAATTGATGAAAGACGGAAATACAAAAATAGTAAATCGCAAGGGGATAAAATAAAGTATAATGCGATAAGAAATGAAATAAACCGATTGTGTAAGCTAGCGAAAGAAGATTGGTTAAATAGAAAATGTTATGAAATAGAAAAAGAATTCAATGAAGGAAGAATTGATATGGGTTATAAATTATTAAAACAAAATATGTATAAATCCAGATATAAATCAACAACTATTAGAGATATAAACGGTCAGTTGTTAATAGAGGATCATAAAAAAGCTCGAAGGTGGAAAGAATATTTTGAAGAGTTATATAATTCAAATGAAGAACTTGTGCAGCTAAAATATAACAACGCGAGTCAAGATGAAGAAAATGAAATACTAAGAAGTACGATAAAGCTCTAAAAGAAATAAGGAATAATAAGTCAACGGGTATTGATAATTTTCCGATTGAGCTAATAAAAGCAGGAGGAATACAGGCAAATAATTTTCTATACGAGCTGATAAGAAAGATATATAAGAATGAGACAATACCGATAGATTTTATAACAGGAAAAATAATTGCAATACCAAAAAGAACGAACTCAGATAAATGTGAAGATTTTAGAACATTAAACTTAATAAGTCACGCATCAAAGATATTGGTAAGAATATTGTATACAAGAATAGTAAATAAAGTAGAAATTGTATTAGGAGATGCTCAGTTCGGATTTAGGAGACGTGTAGGTACTCGCGAAGCAATTCTGGCACTAAGACTGTTAATCGAACAAAGATTTAGAATCGGAAATTCACTTTATATTGCATTCGTAGATATACAAAAAGCCTTTGATAATGTCAATACATTGTTTACAATATTACATAAAACGGAAATAAACAAGAAGGATATTAAATTAATATATAAATTATACGAAAATCAGAAAGCAATGATACACATATGTGAACAAACAAGTTAAAATATTGAAAGGAGTTAGACAGGGTTGTATCACCGATATTATTCAACCTGTATATAGAAGAAATAATGAAAGAAATTAAAGAAAAAACAAAGAAAAATGGTGTAAAAATACAAGGTGGAATAATATGCACATTACAATTTTGTTCTAACAGAAAATCGAAATCAATTGAAGGAAACATTAAAAATAATGGAAGATGTATTTAAGAAATATGGAATGCAAATAAATAAAAATAAAACAAAAATTATGATATGCGAAAAAAATAACAGTCGAAAGAAAATAAGTGCAGATATTGACGGTGTTAAAATACAAGAAGTGAATGAATTTCATTACTTAGTAAAATCACCAGAGATGGCAGGTGTAGAAGGACATTAAAAAACGGATCAATCAAGCAAAGCAAGTTTTTTACGATCGGAAAAATATTTTAACCAACAAAGCTATAAGTACAAATTTGAGGAAAAAATTTTTAACCTTATTTGTTTGGAATGCAGCGTTGTACGGATGTGAAACATGGATGATTGGAAAGGCGGAGAAAAAAAACATAGAAGTCTTCGAAATATGGTGCTATAGGAGAATGCTGAAAATAAGATGGACCGATAAATTAACAAATGAAGAGGTGTTAGGAAAAATTGGCGAAAGAAGAACATTATGGAAAAAAATAATAAAACGAAGAACTAATATGATCGGTCACATTTTAAATAGAAGGACAGATGAATGGGAAACTTGGAAAGGGAAGACCAAGAAATCAATATACATAGCAACTAATAGAAGACACTGGTAGCACAGGATATACGGATATGAAGAGGAAAACAGAAAACCGTCAGTTGTGGAAGAAATTAGCAAACCAGTCTTAGGACTGATGACTACATGATGATGATGTATGTGTGTGTATATATATATATATATATATATATATATATATATATATATATACACATATATATATATATATATATATATATATATATATATATATATATATATATATATATATATATATATATATACACATATATATATATATATATATATATATATATATATATATATATATATATATATATATATATATATATATATATATATATATATATATATATATATATATATATATATATATATATATATATATATATAATATATATATATATATATATATATATATATATATATATATATATTATATATATATATATATATATATATATATATATATATATATTATATATATATATATATATATATATATATATATATATATATATATATATATATATATATATATATATATATATATTATATATATATATATATAATATATATATATATATATATATATATATATATATATATATATATATATTATATATATATATATATATATATATATATATATACACACAATATATATATATTAGAATTGTTCGTTTAATAAGATGTGTGTGACTTCTTAACAATGATAAATATTATATGTAAATAATTTTTTAGCTGGAGCGGATATTAACATTCGCAATGGAGAAGGAAATACGTTATTACATCAGGCCATTTTGAAAAAAGATGCAGAAATCGCCTTATTTTTGTTAGCTCACGGTGCCAACATGGATACTAAGTGCGTTATCTGATTTGTTATTTAATTATATATATATATATATATATATATATATATATATATATATATAATTATCCGTATTTAGCCTATAATACGTTAGTAAAGAGCAGTTTCTGAAGTAAATATAATATTCATAAGAACATAAATTCTGTTCTTGTTTTTTCAGAACTCAAGATGAAATGAGTCCGTTACAGTTGGCTATTTTATGTGGATTAGAAAAAGTTGTGGAAGTTTTGTGTAAAAATGGAGTAGACATGTCAGTAATCGATGCAGCTGGTAATTGTCCATTATGGATCGCCTTAAGTTCTCAACAAGAAAATATTGCTTCCATTCTGGTTCGGTACGGTTTTTTTTTAATATATATATATATATATATATATATATATATATATATATATATATATATATATATATATATATAAAGTTACTATTAAATAGACGTACGTATCATAATTCGAAATGAAGTAAAAAAAGAAAATGTAAGAAATCCTCATTAGACGTATCGTTTTTAATCTGCGATCCTTTATAACCATATAAACCGATAATTAATAACGATTAGAATTTTTATCATTCGTATTATTAAAAAATCGATATAGAACTATAAATTTAAACGCGTTTTATTTTTATATTAGATACGGTGTGGATACGGATTGTTGGAGCGAAGGCAGAGATGGTTGCTTAGAGACTCTTTTACATAGAGCGATCGATGAACGTAACGAATCCATCGCACGATTCCTTATACAAAGGTAAAAGAATCTACCCCGTATGGCTTTATTTGTTTAAAGACTAGTATTATTTACATGTTTTGCGAACGTCAATCTGCTGTCTACCCAAATATCGTACCTGATCAATCTATTTGAATATCTTGAACAAACAGACTATTTCTTTCAACGTTGATTTTTTTTCAGGTGAAAAAGATGGCCTCAGTTTTCGTCGAATTTATATTATATTAATAATAAATAATTATTTGCTTTATTACAAGCTGCAATCGACCTGGAATAGTGTCGGGTCTATACGAGTATAAATATATAGCATTATATATTTAAAGTGCTACTTGCATATTAGGCACAACACGAAAGTCGTGTAAATATAATGAAAATAGAAATGGACCAAATACTCTACCTTGTCATACACCGGCTAAAGAGATTTATAACACGATTTCGCATTAACTATGGAAAAAAGAACAAGATCTATCGCTTAAATAATTACGAATTAGTCGAATTAAATATTAGGGAAATTTATCATTTTACACGCAATAATACTTTAGCAACATCGAATATTACCATATCCGTAATTGTGTGTAATAAATTCAGCTATTCCGCATACTTGTTATATAGAAAACAAAAGTAGAGACGGAATATAAACGAACCGGATTCAAAATATAAAACAAGCCACTATATTTCATATCGGTTATTCTGTAGTCGATTTTTTCTCATTTCACGTTCGATTAGAGAATCTTTCATACTCGTCCTGATGAAACGATAAGTACTGAATACATACTGCATGATTTCGTCAACTATACAAATTAACGCATCAAACTTCAACTTCCGCAAGTCGTAACGAATCATATTGATTTCGTACTCAAATATCTGTGCGAAACTAGCTTGTTCAGTCGTCTCTAGTATTTCTAAACTGTGCCATCGACCTTGCAACAATATATAGCACGCAAAAAAAAAAAAAGGCACGAATAAAGTCATTATTTGTCTACTAATTTAGATACTCCAAAAATCGAAATATAAACACATTGAATCGTATCATTTAGATGAAGTTTAGCAAGTTACTGAGAACTGGAAACCTCCACTCAAACAATATTTATATAATTGTATTTAGCAACGATTATCATCCTAAAGCCGAGTCATTCGGCTGTTATTAGTGAAACCGAGCTAATTAGTCTCGTTCCTGTGGATTCAAGCTCATGCCGAGATTCCAGGGAATTAACTGGCAGATAGAGCAGCAAAAGAGGCCGCTACATTGTTGCCCATCCCAAATGTTCCAGTTCCGACTATTGATGTACGTAATTATGTCAAATCAAGACTTTTTGCTTCGTGGTAACAAAATGACAGTCGACCTCCTGTTTAAATAACCTTCGCCAAGTCAAGAATTCCGTTTTACCATGGAAGACTTCGCTTCCAAACCGCAGAACGGGCGTTAATATTGCGGCTAGACTCACCTATTCATACCTGATCAACAGAACTCCCCAACTCCTCAATTTCCATCTCAAACATCCTCATTGACTGTCCTTTGTACTCATCACACCTTCCCTCCTCACTTCAAAGATGAATACTCCCTCTAAATGTTCTTACGTATGTCTCGTCTCTACTCCTTGATTTAACTTCCTCTCCCTCGTACTTTTAGCTTTAGCTGTACACTGCACGTTAATTTAGATTAATAATAATAATTGTTGTTTCATTTGCATGTCTACCTCCGTTACGATTTATTTTCATATTTCTCCATCATTATCTAATATTATTATTCAGAGCTACATAGTTTATTTATTTTTCGTAAATTGTTCGAAATATTAATCCTAACTCGTTAATGTAAACTGTGTCGAATAATTAAATAGCGGATGTGATTTAAATGCATCGAAGAAATCGGAAATAACTGGACGAGGTAGTAATATGGTTTCCGATATGGAATCACCGTTACATCTTTGTTGTAAATACTGTCTTAAATTGGTTGTACAAACTTTGATCGAGCACGGAGCTGACGTTAACGTCAAGGTAATTTGTAAATTAAAGGATATTGTTATATTTTTATGCAATTCTACTTTATAATTTAGTAAATATGAAAATATACTTATCGCTCGATTTAAAATGATATAAAATACGATTTTTTTTTACTATTAAAAATTATAGTTCTTTGATTGTATATCTATAAAATGGTCGTATCACTAATAATTCTTTCGAAATGAATTTACTAACGAAGATAAATTTGTAATTTACTCGAGTTGCAATATGTCTACCTTACGTATTTTTATTAAAAAAATAAAAAGCTCCCAAAAAAAACCTAATATGTACAAAATAAATGTTTTTTTCTTTTACACGAATGATAAAGGACGGGAATAGAAAATTATAAAATTAACCTCGGGAATTAATTACACTAAAATTAGCCGTACAACAAGCGATAAAAATTAAATATTCAAATACTGTTAACTTCACAGACTCACACCGATACAAAGTATCAACGATCACCAATTAGTTAAAACAAAATATCATCCTATAAGTCAAGAAATCCACGCTGTCGTTTATAGATCCAACCTAAAAATAACTTTCTGCTGGATTCCGCACAAGGCAACGAAACAGGCATTAACTGTGTTTTCAGTTCCACTGACTGCTGTTCCTGTAGCGAATATGACTAGTCATATAGAGTATCGGATCGGGGATACGTGGAAGCAAATGTAGATAGATACCGAATACGGAGTATCAAAGCAGACACAACTCCCTGGAAAATGCCGACATAACCATCGCCCCGCGAAAAAATAATTCTTACCCCGCTCCGAATCGTTCATACAGCCCTTACGTACAAACATATCCTCGATCGAAGGGACGTCCCATCATGCTGTTACCGAATCTACAATTGTTGCCCATATTCTCTATGAGTATACTATACTCCAATCTTATCACATAACCCGGCCTTCCGTCCATTATCTTTGATAATCCTAATATGATCGATCACACCTACCAATTTCTGAAACGCACTAAACTTTTTCCTTTAATATATCACAAACGGTGTCTCTGGTCACAGTAGCAGTACAACGCACCGCTAAAACAAAATTAAATATGATGACGATTACCTTCTACGATGGTGATCACTTGTGTAAGTGTGTGATTAATGGTAACTAAATCAGTTTAAAACGTACACTAGCTGATATGAATGTGACTTTTTAAAATATAATAGATACAATTTTTTTTTTTAATTGGTATTTTTGAGTAATTTCGTATATTTATTTTTGTAAAATTAATGTACAATAAGTAAGATTTCATTTATAAATTACTAAGAATTAAATAACATGGCAATGAATGTTTTACGTATGCTTTGTATACACATCAAAATATTTTTTAAATTTTTTCATGAATTTTCTTTACGTTCATCATTTTCGTATTAACATTTAACTATTTGCAACGACGCACATTAGCTATAGTAGTTTTAAAAGTATTCGCATAGTTTGTTTTTTTATACATTTTAAATAAATAATTAAAGATTTCGATTTATAACTATAATTAATTATTTTAAATTTTTTAGGACGGAGAAGGGCGAACTCCCTTACACGTTGCGGTTCACAATCGAGATCCTCACATTATCGCTTTGTTACTTTCTCATCCTTTAATTACCATCTCGCTATCTGATCGAGATAAATCGGGATTAACTCCATTTGCAACAGCGCTAACTTGTCGAAATAATAAAGCCGCGCAAGCAATTCTAGAGAAATTGCCTACAGCTGCAGAGCAGGTAGTAATAAATAATAATAATAGTAATGAATTTCAGAGAGCTTGGATGCTCTAAGAAATAAGATATCAATTATACAGCCGTTAAATTATGAATTACCGATATTATAACTCATCTCTGTTAAAGCTAATTGTGTAAGTTTTTTTGTATAAGCTTAATGTAAATGTAAGTTTTTTTGTATAAGCTTAATGTAAATTGTATTGTTAAATAACGATTTTAATCGAGCAATAATTAATAATAGGTCTATTTTTTTTAACTGTGTGTACACTTTTGTTGCACACACATATATATATATATATATATATATATATATATATATATATATATATATATATATATTATATTTTTAGTTTGATAATAAAGGTCGTAATTTCTTGCATATGGCTATACAAAAAGGAGATATTGAAAGTGTTTTATTTCTGTTGTCCATACAAGTGGATGTGAATTCACGCGTACAAGATGTTCATCAAACAACTCCGCTGCATTTAGCAGCGTCAACAGGAAATGAAATGTTAGTTCGTAGTTTAATATTAGCCGGAGCAAAGGTATTGTTTCTTTCTATATCAATTTTATCTTTTACTTTCTTATTTATGTTTATATATATATATATATTTTGTTTTTCTAAATTCATAAAATCACTACTCTCCAATACATCAACATTATATATATATATCCGTATACTCATAGAAAATAATAAAGGTCAATATCCATTGAATTGATTAAAAAAAAAAAAACATTTAAATATTCCATAAGTTTAGATTGTGGAATGTAGTGATTTTATTTATACTTGATTACTAAAAATAGTTGAAATCACTAAATTTATTTAATTATGCGAAGCTTTTCGGCATTTACGCCATTGTCAAGCTATATACAATTAAAATTAATTATATGAAAACATAAAATATTAATTTAAAACTAAGTTTACAATTTTACACAAAAATGAATTATTATATAGCTTGACAATGGCGTAAATGCCGAAAAGCTTCGCATAATTAAATAAATTTAGTGATTTCAACTATTTTTAGTAATCAAGTATTTAAATATTCACTTCCACGTACGATGTATCTTAGAAGAAGAAGAAAAAACAGTACGAATTCTCATTTAAATTAACATTTTTAATTAAATATTTCGAACATTTAACCTGTGAGATTTGAAGTTTAAATTTGTTTAATAATTTATATTAATTACTTCATCTCTGCTATAAATAATCATTTAATCATTCTGTTTTTAAAACTTTAAATTAATTATGAAATAAATTTTATTTGATGCAAAACATTTTTCAATCTGTTAATTGGTTGATTAATGAAGCAAATCAAATCCGCAGTCTTTTCTTCCATTCCTCTCTTCTTTCTGCTTAATTGTTTTCATTCTTGATAGTTCTTTGCTCCTATATCCTCCGTAACTTGTTCCACAAATCTTCTCGGTCTTCCTCTTGTACGTTTGCCGTCTAATTTTCTTTCTATTAATTCTGTCAATTATGCCGTAACATATGTCCAATCCATCTATTTCTTCGTTAAGAGATAATTTTCATAATATGTTTTTCTTCCTTAATCCGGTCATAAACTTCTTCATTTGTAATCTTATCCGTCCACTTTATTTTAAGCACTCTTCACCAACACCGGGTTTCAAAAACCTCCATATTTGCGATATCTACTCTCCGCAATGTCCGAGTTTCAGCGCTGTAGAGACAGACCGACCACAAATGTTTTTACAAAATTTTTTACTACGGCTAAATCTAGTTTTTTTTTTTTTTTTTTTTTTTTTTTTATGTTAACAATTTGCTTTTCTTGTCAAATGCTGCTTTTGCTATTTTTCTGTGCCGTCTTTAGTTTCCGAATTTTTGTATTTTCTCCTTTCCTCTATTAGTTTTACTACTTCTTCAGTTATCCATAAAAGAGGAACTAGATTAATAGAATTTTTTAAGGAAAAAAATTTAGTAATTGCAAATACATTATTTCAGCAACAGAAGATATTCGTGGAAAGCACCCGGAGATAAACAGAAAGATTTAGAAACTAAGTGAAATTATGTAAAACAGCATCAGGAGCAGATACTAAATAGCGATCAAAATTTGTTAATAATGAGAAGTTTACTGAAATTCAGGAAAACAGAAAGAAATGATAAAAATGCAGGATACGATATAATTACGAAATCAAGAATACAAGGAAGAAATAGCGCGCAGTATAGATCGGTTAAACGACATAGGGGCCAAATCAGCATTAAGACGTGAAATCTGCAATCACCAAAGTAACAGAAATCAAAAACTAAAAACGGGAGAATCGAATCAGAAGAAAAATAAAAGAGGAACTGTTTAATATTATTATTTACTTTTTACTTTGGATATAATTGAATAATCAACGAAAACCAATATTCCATAGGTTACGGACAAAGATTCTTATGGTCGTACAGCTTTGCACATTGCTAGCGAAACTGGTCACACGATCATAGTTGGTGCTTTAATACAAAATGGCGCAGATTACGAAGCTGTAGATAATGAAGGTTAAAATTATTTCAATTTATGCGGAATTATAAATTTAACTATTTAAACGATCTTTCAGATAATTTTCATCATTGAATTATTCTCTATTGTCTTTGTTTTCAAAATTTAGAATTTTTTGTAGGAGGTTTTATTCGTGTCGTCATTAAAGACGATATCATTTGAAAGCGGGTTTTTTTTTACATGTAATTGTTATTTGAAAATTTTTATTATATTTGTCTATCCTAGCCTGTATCGCTAATATGCTGTCTACAAAATATATAATAACAATTAATCATTTTTTCGTTTCACGTTTTGATAAATTTTTGAATTTCGTTTCATTTTACCGATTTTGCGTTTCAGGATATTTTATATATAATATCTCTTGTAATGCAGATCCTCGACGTTGTTCATCCCGCGTATGGAGTTCCATCGACTATTTATAAGTCCTAAGGTGGCTAATTAAACCACCGGTTCTCGCAGCACATTCCTTTCCGAAAGGCTCCACAGTATTAATCTGCTCCGGTCGTTTCGAGTAAACGTATACGTCGTTTTCTTTTCCTTTCCTACTCGAGCGTTTTAATCAGCTTTTTGTAGACCATTTCCTATTGCTTAACCACAGATTTTGCGATCCACTGCTAATTTCTTCCATTTCTTGGGATCAATTTCAGAATTTGATAAAATAGTATTTGTACCGCCAACAATGACGCCCAATGCGACGCTTGCCAACAGGAAGATGACCGTGAAGGAATATCTTCGTTAGTCTATCATCGTTCATTCTGATTACCTGTTCGGTCCATCTCAAACTGTTGTTATAAAGCAACGTTTGAATAGACTTACAGTTAGGCCGCACTAATATTTCTCGATTCATCACCCGGTTTTGCCAACGAACACCAGTAACCTGCGCAGTTCTCTGGTGGAAAGCTTTCAACAAACGTGTGTTCTACATATATGGTGTCCCATGTCTCTGAACCATAAAGGAGCGTCGGTAAAACAATAGACTTATAAGTTTAGCGCCGTACTAATTATATTAATTTTATTACATAGCAGTTCGAAAATACGTCGTATGATTTTTTCGGATGTATTTTCTAATGTTTTACATATTTCACCAAAAATGCAGAATAGACTGGGGATACAACGTCAATCTTAAAAGCTAATCATAATTGTAGGTTAAAATTCGATGGCGTTACAAATTTTATCACTCGTAGCAAATTGATATAACCTGTTATATCACTTGTTATAATTGTTGTAGGAGATAATGCGTTGCATGTTGCCTGTAGAGAAGGTCATTTCAGTGTAACTCGAGAATTGTTGGTGGGATGTGAAATAAATGCGGAAGCGATTAATTCGAAAGGTCGAAATCCTTTGCATGTTTTGGCTAAATTCGGCAGAGAAAATGCCGCCACTATTTGCGAGTTATTTATAGAAGTTATGCCACAATATCCGTTAGACAAAGTCGATTTAGACGGAAATACCGGTAAGGTTTGATGTATATAAAAAAAAAAAAAACTAAAATTAAAATAAATCGATAGACGGTTCGATCAATAATTTATTTACCAAAAATTTATTTTTCGTTTGAAATTTCGTATCGAATATTATGTTTCCTTTGGAACGAATTAAAATTTTGTTTAAAAAAAAATCGTTCTAGATATAGATTGAACACATAATTTGTATTAACATTAGTTTATTTTCGTTAACAGTACAACGAGGACAATGAAATCACGAATATTTCTAAAAGCCCGATAGAGTTATATAATGCTTATCTATAATTTAACAGAGATCAGCACAGTAGCAATTTATATTTTCATGTTAACGTATTGTATTTTTATTATTCACATTAAAATGTGTTAATTCTTATAACTTGTTTGCAGCGCTACTTTTAGCTTATATAAAAGGCAATGGTAACCTTTGTCGGACTTTGGTAAAAGCAGGGGCATGCGTGGGAGCCATGAATAAGGACGGAATAACCATATTTAATTATCAGGTTGCGACGAAACAACTTTTACGCAGGTAAAATTATATAAACATCTATATACGTGTCGGGTATGTATGTGCGGTACATATGGGCACGTTCATGTTCGGTATATGATTTTCCAGGTTACTGGATCACCTGTCAAAGGAACCACCTTGGGTTGAGGGGGATGCTTGCCAAGAATGTAATACAAAATTTGGTATTACAATGAGAAAACATCATTGGTATGTATTTAAAAATATTTTTTAATTATTCCTATATTTTTATAATGGTTTTTAATGTTTTTCGTTTAATCGGGTTTAGCATACATCGTTATGTTCGAAATTGCTGAAAACTACGTCATTCACTATCAGAAAACAATAGTACTTGTCAATAAAAAAGAACACCAGACTTAGAATCATTTATGCAACAATATAAATTCCAAATGTATATTACATTAGTATAAAAAATTAATCCTATTGTTTTTATTTAATTTCCTTAATTTATTCTGAAACGTCGAATAACATCACAAATTAATATAAGTATGGTTTATTTATAAAAATATAAGTATGGTTAATAGGAACATCTACAACAAAAAAAAAAAAAAAAGATTGAGTTACTATATAATCAGGTTTTAAAGTAACTTTTGAAGACTAAACAAATATATGTGTACGTTAAATGTATGTTGTAAAATTTTTTCATTAGCCGTCACTGTGGTCGTTTACTGTGCAGTAAATGCGCGTCAAAAGAAATACCAATATTAAAATATGGTGTAAACAAACCAGCCAGAGTGTGCGGTATATGTTTCGAAGTTCTACAAGGTAGCGTTTAATGAAGATCAACGCGTTTAAATAAAATTTTATACGTTTTTCGAAAAATCCTGATCGTAATTTTTGTTGTTAGTTGTACACTTTGTAATTAACAAAATGTCACCATATAATATATATAAAAGCAAATATCGGAAAATACTAGTCTCTTTAAAATTTATTTTTGTAACACTCATAGTATTTATGTACTCTCATGCTTTATATCATTCCATGTAACGAAGTTACACCACTCCTACGTTTAATATTTTTTACTATACTTTTTATTAATCATATATACTCACCATAACGTAAATAATTATTAATTTACTTAACTAATAAACATCGTTAACTGGCGTGGTAATTGCTACGCGTGAAATTGTCTAACTTGAAAACAAAATTTTAATTTAATTAATTTTAATATTACATTAATCAAAATTAACGAGTTATAGTGTTATTTAAAAGTTGTATGCAAATGTAAACTAATCGTACGTGTAAATTGAAATTTATTAAAAACAAATGCGATTTTATTATTAATCGTGTGTGTAAATAAATTATTTCATTTGGTCTGATATATATATATATATATATATATATATATATATATATATATATATATATATATATATATATATATATATATATATATATATATATATATATGTTACTAATTATTTATGACGCGCATTATAACAAAATAAATATACGTATGTTATCTCTAAACAACAATCATTTATTTCCGTGTCCACTATGTTGATTTATTGTCTCTCAATTGATTTGATTATAGAATCTTTATTATAAGTTCAACAAAAAGAAAAATACAAAATTATGATTTAAATTATATATTACGATATGCTGACGATACCGTGATAGTGAGCGCTCCTAAATCAAAGTTGGTAACCTTCATACCAAGAAAAAAACAGAATTGCGGTTTGATAATTGATCGACATGGAAATGTAAGCCACAAACAAGTAGCTAATTGTTAAATAGTCGATTTCGTCTATTTAGAATTAGTGTTAACGAACAACGGAAGTACTTTTGCTGGATATAAAATGCAGACTAGCCATGGCGCGTAATGCAATTAGCAAACTATCAAGAACCTGGAGAGATACAAGTCTTTCGTATAATACGAAACTAAATTTGATGAACTGCTTAGTTTTTTAGATCGCAATATACTCCGGTGAAATCTGGACACCACCAAAACAGATCTTGAAAAAATAGATGTGGGCGTATAGAAGATTATTAAGAATTTCCTGAATGGATCGAATAACAAACAGTTTTATACTCGGTAAACTAAATATACAGATGCAATCAAGGAAAATAAGAGAAAAGTACTTAAATTTTTTAAACACATAGCACGGGACACAAATTGAATTGAACGCCAAATAATACTTGGCAAAATTAATGGAACAAGACCAAGAGGACAGACTCGGATGAGCTGGATTGATAAAGTTTATGATCGAGATGAACCTACTTGAAGCGCTACTAACGGCCCAATATAGAACAGCCTGGAGAAGTACTGTTAAGCTTCAGTATTATAATATCACCACGCCTATAAAAGCAAATAGATATATATATATATATATATATATACACTTCTTGGTTGCCGAATCGGTTCAAACACAGTCTAGCGTTGTGAAGGTTTCGTGTTCTCGTCGGGGAGTTGTCACTGTTCTTACTCTCGGAGTAATTACTATTCGTGTCTGTTGCTTTAATTTTGCTTTGCATACGAGATCGCATATAATAATTGATAACTATACGATGCAAAGATCGCGGACCGATTCATTCATTCATTCTTGTAGTTCACAAGCAACTTCATTTATATTATCATACTAATAATAAGGATTTGTCTATGTGCTGTGATGTATACATAAATGAATATATATATATATATATATATATATATATATATATATATATATAATACCACTGATAAATTAGTTTTTCAAAACCTAATTTTATAATTTTAGCACTAGTATACGTGTTAGCTGTCTCGCAAGGTGATCAACAATATTAGTTACGCAGACGATAGGGTAATAATCGCATAAACGGAAGGACAGATGCAAAGGATGTTGGATATTATTAATAAGGAAGGAAAACAATATGGAATGAAGATAAAAAACGAAGATAATGAAATTCTCCAAATCTATTAGTAACGACGTAAAAGTCAAAATTGACAACAAAATAATAAAACAGGTAACTGTGTTTAAGTATTTGGGCGCAATATTCACAAATGATGGTCGGGATGTGAAAGAAATAAAATCACGGATGGGATTGGCAAAGCAAGCTTTTATAAATTTGGGACAAATATTAAAGAACAAAAAGATGGCTTTGGAATTCAGAAAAAGAATAACACGTTGTTACGTATGGTCCGTGTTGAAATACGCAGCAGAATCTTGGACAATGAACGCTGAAATCGAGAGAAAATTAAACGTCTTCGAAACGTGGACGTATAGAAGACTGCTTAAGATTCCGTGGACCGATTTCGTTTCTAATAAAAATGTGCTGAATCGATGCAAAGTCGATAAACTGACTATCTTCCAAGACATTAAAGAAAAAAAAAAAAGGGAAAATATATCGGACACAAAATACGAGCAATCTGGGTATTTATGAAACGTATGAAATAATAAACGCAGCTAGAAACAGAAAAATATAAGACGGCTAATGGTTCTTGACGCGCAACCTCCTGAAAGGAGACGCAACAAAATGATGATGATTAGTCATAACAATAATGATCGTCAAAGCAGAATGTTGAGAAGCAAGTTTGAAGTTATGTATGTTTAAAATAATTAAAATATGTAGTTAAAGAAGATACATATATCTTCTTCAGAGAAATATTTAATTTATTGTCTGTTTACTCTAAATAAAAACAAAAATATCCAACTTTAAACAAGAACTACCGTATTTACAAGCATAAGACGCGCATTCGAAATCTTAACTTCAGTTTTGGAAAAAATAAACGTTCTGTATAATTTTCAATGAATTTTTCCTACCTGTTTTTTTTTTTTTTATTATTATTTTCATCGCTAAAGCTATTTGAACTACTCCAATTTTGGATGGGCATGATCATCTTCTTCATCCCATACGGCACAATCTTTACTTTCATCTAAGTTATTTGAAATGCAGCATTTCTTGAAGCTCTTAACAACCAAATCATTTGAAATAAGATCCCACACAGCCAAGATCCATTCGCTTATTGTCAAACTCGTATTTGCTTTCCTGTAGGAGTCGTTTTGTGGATCACTCATAAAAATTTTTCAAATTGACTTTGAATTACTGATTAATACAAACATCGATTGGCTGGAGTAATGATGTCACTCGAGCAGGAATACAAACGCACTATTTTACCTTCTTGAAGCTTTTTTTTCACAATTTTCTGTTACACGTCCGTGGAAACTGATCAACATTAGCATACTTTTCAGTTTTAAACGAGCACCGAGTTGACGCTCCCACACACATTTTATCCACTCTAAAACTACGGACTTATCCACCCATCCTTTTTCTTGGCACCTAACAATAACGCCAGTAGGTAATTTTTCACCCTTCGATAGGATTTTTCTTTTAAATATAATAAATGGCGGAAGTTTTTTACCATCTGCGAGTACTGTCAACATGACTGCACACCACTGTTTTTCATAAGTACGCGTACTAACAGTTTTTTATTCAAAGGCATTGATTGTTGAATTTGCTTGCACGTCGAAGTAAACTGATGTCTTATCGGCATTTCTTATTTGCCTCATTAAAAAGTTCTTGTGATTTGTGCGACTTTTAGCTGTGTCATTTCTATCGAAACGGCAAATCCTTGCTCGGGTCTATCTTTAATGTAAGAATAAAACCTCTTTTCCACTGAGGTAAACTTCAGAATACCTCCGCGAAATGCTCTTCTACTTTTATTACCATTCATGAGCTTCTCTTTTTTCTTTCTCCAATCTCTTATACATGACTTCAGAATATTGGCCGCCTGCCACACGATTACCGAGACTACCTCAGCTACGCGAACAATTTCATTTAACAAACGCAAACACTTTATTAAACTCAATTTAACAAACAAGGAAACTACACAATGCACTTTTGTTCGTGTAAATCAAAGTGAATACTGTTACATATTTAACTGAGACGACTTACGTCCATAAAGAATATTGAGATAAAATTTGATAGGCATTTACTACAACCGAAGTGACACAACGTTACTTTATCATTTGCCTGTATCCGTTATATCACATAGAACGTGATTCAGCATTAACTTATGAATACAAAAGTACCTACTATTGCAATATGTTACCGTTACTGGTCCTAATTTGGAAATATCCGCATACCACGCACACTATTTTTAATGCTACATTTTGAGAAAAAAGTCGTTCATCTTACGCGAAAGGTATATCTGTGCATCAAATTTTGTGGAAAATAGGCGTATAATGTTTAAATCTTCTGCATTAAAATATTTTTTCTTTAATGTCACACAGTGAATTTCTGTAACATTTTTTTTCCTTTTTAGCACAAGTCAGGTAACATATTTTATTATTGCAACTAGCAGTAGACGTATTTCTTATAACATCATATACAAATCAAGATCACTTTTTTTTTTTTTTTTTTTTTTAAAAATATATAATATATTTAAATCTGATTTTGTCGCTTGAAAATTTACATATTTTATTCTAAACAAACGTTTATATTAATATTGTGTAACGTATCGCTTTAATAAGTTTATTTATCGATATAAAGTAATAAACGCAGCATAGAATAAGTATCACTAAGCAGCATTTAACTTTATTGACATGAAAACAATAATTACAAATAACTAATTTGGCGCCATACATCGAGTTCACTTTAATAGATGAAATAATTCTTTCGCAGCGCAATGATCAAGATAATGATATAAATCGTGTATTTCTTCTTCACAAGTTTCAGCTGTACGTTTGCGCGATCTTACACGAGCATTGCATTCGTCATATCTTTGTTTTAATGCTGAACCTTCTTTGTCTAGGATACATTTAGCCTATTAATTAAAGTAATTACAATAACGTAGTTAAAAAAAAAAAAACTTCGAAAAGATAATATATGTTTGTTTTTTAGACTGCATTATTACATAATTTTTGAAAAGTTACTGCATAAAGAATGCACAATTTCAAAATAAAATATAATTCGCGGTTATTCAACGAATTGTTATAAATAACAAAATACTGATTTTTTTTTTATTATAACGCTTGCATAACTTAACAGATGTTTTATATTGATTGCTAAAATGTAAAAAATATATTGATATTTACTTGTATTCCTACTACATAACTGAATGTAGAAAACTGAATCTTGCAATTATAACAAAGATATATATATTTTTTAAAAGTAAATTGTCGGAAGAATTAAAGTTTATTTTATCATTGGACGAAGCTAGATTTATTTACCCCTCTTAATAAAACAATTAAGCTAACTTCAGAAGTTGCAAAATGTCAAAAAAACATACAAATCTTTATGGGCAGAAATTAACTGGAAACAGCAGGGACACTTTATATAGATACCAACATGATAAACATGTCTGGGCCGGATGAATCTTATAATAGGGTGGCGATCCATAGTCTACTTTTGTGGATTGATGCAGACTGTATAATCAAATGTATAAACCGGTGAATTTAAAGATCATACAAACGCATGTGCCACATTTATTTAAGATAATACAGCATACAAACAATACGAAGACTAGATAATGTGGTAACATATCCAAATAACATTGCTGAAGTGTAGGGCAAAATGGTTGTATTTTTATTCACTAACAACGAGTTGAGAACTACTTTTACGATAAGTTACAACTATTGAGAAAGTTGTATTACAATAAGATTCAATACAAACTATGTTGCGAAGTATAAATAACGAGATGACTGTAGGACTGGTGTCCCACTTTTTTCATACCTATACATAAAGAAAAGAAGCTAACAGTAAAAGGCTATAATTGCAAACTAAAAGCATTTTCCTCATTCACATAACATTATGATGATAATTGACGATTAAAAAAATATATCGCAAAAAGAAACAAGCTTTGTGTCGGATAATGATAAAAGACAAAAATAATTTAAGGCAACTGGATAAAAACGTTGGGAATATTATGTAACGATATATATATATATATATGTGTGTGTGTGTTCTACATGTCGTTTAACTGTTACAAAAATAAAACCACGTAATATTATGGGAAATATGGTAACTACTCAATACCTGATATATCTCAGAAACTAAGATAGAGCTGTTTCCTTTTATAATTGTTATTTAACATACAGAGTAAATAAAACCAGTAAATAGTAATAGAAAAGTTATGGATCGAACAAAATATGAGTTCAATGACCTGTTTGAGCTCGCAGAAGATTTTGATTGTCCAAAATAGAAAGATTTGGAAAATTAAAATCTGTTTTTGTTTTGAGACAATCAAACGAACAAGAAGAAAAAAATGTTCCATAAGTTGAACTTTACAAAATTTAGACGGATGGATAATTATATTATAATCAAAATCAACCCGAATTAAAAAATAATCGCATAGAAACCATTATCTTCACACCTTCATTTTTTAAAATTAATTTAAACAGGTATTTTAGTCACAATTTATTTCAATAACGCATTTTGATAATTGGTAACAGCTCGTACATTAGATTTTATCTAAAAAAAAAAGTTATTCAAATATATTATATGATTAGTATGCTTGATAGTTGTAATTTGATTTGATATTTTTAGCGTGAGTTAATATCATACAGATTTAAAACTATTAGTAATGAATACAGACCTAAAAGTAGTTAAAATTTTATTAATAAATGTTTTCATAAAACATTTTATATTTAATCACCTGCAACGTGTTTTTGCTTTACAGCAATGGCCAGATTAATTTATAAAATGGTTAGTTCATAGTTACCCTCAGTCCTTTCAAAGGATCATGTAATTCTTCTTCATCATCGTCATCCTCTGCTCTAATTGATGGCAAAACAGATAATTTAGACATTTGAGCAAAACAATTTTTGAAAAATTCCGCAATCCTAATATAAAGACAATACATTTTTTATTACAGACTGTTTAATTATACAATATATTTTTTTATATATTAATAAATGCCTTCAACATTATTGGAAATAAGTAATGCTTAATATTCAAACAAATTACTATAATAGTTGGAAACGTTCGTTTATCATTGGTTTTCAAATTATGAGTTCTAATAATTTTAAACTAACATATTTAACGATTTATGATATCATGAATACTCGAACTCAACATAACAATTGCACCATACTAATTATGAGCACAGAATCAATTTTGGTTATATATTATACATGTGCAGACATCCCCGTTATGAAAGAAAAAGCTATTCAAATTCAATACAGGGAATAATGTATATTGATAACCAATGGGATATTTCTGATTTCTAATTACAAAAAATTAATAGTCATATTATTACAAGAAATATGTATATATACAAATAAAATATAAGCTGAAAATAATGTACCTACATTTTAATAATATTTTTACACAACTTATCTTAAAACCAACCAGTAGCTAACATCCAACAAGGTTAATGTGGATTACGAAATATTTTGTTTAAGGATCAAGTAAGTCAGTGTGTCCTACAAGCTTTTATTAAGAGAAATGGAAACTTAAAAGAAATAGACTTCAAACAAATTTTTCAAATAATATTATTGATTTATTTACATTATATGTCAATTAGACTAATTATAAGGAAACGAACTTTTAACTCTTCATTCCGTTAATAAAAATTATTACATTTTGATATGAAAATTTATAATTATTTTATATTTTTAATAAGTAGTAAAATCAGACATAAACTTATTAAGACTAATTTATAATTTATTTAATAATTTTAGAACCCGCTACATTAACTTTATGGGATTTTTAAGGTGATCACTTATGCCGTATTTACACTTTAAATATTGTATATTTGAATTTGAATATGTTAGTAATTGCTTGTGATCGTATAGTATTGTGGTATTATACTGTGTTTAGTTTTAAGTTTGTTTTGTATTTGCAATTAGAATTTAAATTTGTTGTTTGAAGCGAAACTTTATTATTGTACAGTGTTTTATTACAAATTTATTATCCTACAACAGTCTTTACATGTACGTGAAACAGTTGCAACCATAATAAGGAGTGTTTTTTATTTTTTATTTTACTGAACATAGTATTGGATCAAATCAGTATATTAAGTTATATTTGTTGAAACATTATTGTACGAATTATTTGTGGTTCTTGTTTGTCTCGCAATGATTAAAGTTTTTCGCTCATACAAAATTGAACGGATAATTAATTGAAAATTTGAACATAGTTTCGTGGTGATTTGAATTAACTTAAATAATTACATTTTACACAAAGAAATTAATATTGTAATTTGGCGTAAAACTTTGGAATGTTTATAAAAATACATAATTTAAATCTTACACTACAGATGTTAATTTGGCTTATTTTAGATGTTCTGTATGTAATATTTTTGTTTTAAAATGACACAAAAACAAAGTACACAAGTTGTCATTTTTACTGGAATTTCACTCGTTATTGGTGATTTCAATATATTTTGTTTTGCAGTGTAATTTAATATTGTATATTAGCCGAATAAAGCATGTGAATAACTACTTGAATTAACTAATATCCAATACATCAGCATAACTACTTGAATGTTGCAGGTTTCAAAAACTCGAGCGTATATTGCTTTTAGTTTATTATTTTTAAATCCCAGCTGTGTTCTATTGTTCTTTGTTCTTGAATAAGTAAATATCAAGAATATAATGAACATGAATTCTTACTCAAATGTTATATCTTATTTGATACACTGGAGTGACCGTGGAATAATAAATTCGTGAAGCTCGAAAAAATGTAAGTATTACAAAACATTTTGTTTCCATTACTTTAAAATCAGAACAGCTGTGTTATTATCTTAGTTTAGTTAATTTACGACTATAATTTATTCTGTTTAAATGTTGACGAAAGACTATAACAGATTTGGTGTTAATATCAAATTTGTACGTATTTAATACTGCTTTGGTCTATTCGCTCTATTATATTTAGTTACTACAAACTTGAAATGACTATTACCTGTTGATGTACATGAATTTGTAGTTTATTCGGTTATTTTGCTATATAATAAAATCCGATTAGTCTTATAATTTTTTTGTATAAGTGTAATATTTGTATTAATAAATTAAAACTTTGAAAATTATTATTCGAAATTAATACGACGCTAGACGAGAGTTGACGCGTTCTCTTAGTAATGTAATTTTTGTGCGCTAGCATCTTTTCTCATTAATGATCTTTGCTTGAGTCATTGACATTACCAAAATTCGATTTAATCGAGGTTAACTTATTAAAATTCATTTAGGTAACACTAAGGAATTTCAATCATAAAAAACTTGGTGGTTATCATTATGAATTGTGTTTGCAGTTGTTCAATTAATAATTTTTTGTTATGCAACATTATTTATTAAATTGTACGTGTTTCTTAATTTCTCATTTAAAATTGACGTACTTCATTCAAGGATTAAAAATCATAGGATAACTATATTTGATTATGATACTTTACGATGAAGGTTTTTTAAATTGTCATAATTGAATATGTGTACACACAGTATTTAATTGTGTTAGTATATATATATATATATATATATATATATTGCTTTGTATAATTTTGCGAGTGTTTTTATAATAGGAACGTGTTATATGATGGATCCCTATCATTTTTATAATCGGCGATATACACCTATCTATAAACAAAATTTGTATTATCCCCCTCGAGATATTGCAGATAGACTCTATACGCCGTTAAATGATGGCCGTTTGTTACTTCCGAAACAAGAACGTGATTTGCTGGAACTAGATCAGAGATATCCGTCTCAACGTGTTGAATACTCGGACAATCGTGAACGTATTTATCGTGCTCCAAGGCGGTCATCGCCTACGATTCGACATGAGTCTTCTCGTAGTCGTCATAGTTCTCCTGTGCATATACGCGATTCTCCCAAATATCGGCGTAATTCGCCTAAACGGCGAAGAGAAACTACACCTGTGCATTTTCGCGATTCACCTCGCCGGCATAGCCCTTCACCAAGACTTGAATATGATGCTACTTCAGTCCCATGCTACGATAGCCCTGCTGCACGCAGACGCGATGTATCTCCTATACGACGAAGGCGCGATTCGTCTCTTGATCGAGCGAATATTTCTCCCGTGTTTCGACGTAGTAGTTCTCCCACATATCGGAATAATAAATCTCCATTAAACGTCAGTAGTAGACGCAATAATCGCCATAGTCCTCCTTTGCGCCGTCGCAGTAGGGATTCGCCGTTACTTCCTACATATCATCATCCGCGACATTACAGATCGCCAACGTCGTCACCACCACCCCCGTTATCATCGCGGCGGCATACAGAAACATCGCCTAAACGGCAAGAGTCATATCGTCAACAACAACACGAATCTTTTAAATATGATTCTTCTTCACCGGTTAATAATCTTGATTCATCTTCAGTAGTTACGCACCATCGAAAATCACCGTCGCTTAAAAAAAAGAAGCATCATAAATCTCACCGGCGTAAGCATTCTATTAATCGCGAACATAAACATCACAATCATCGTGAGCATGACAACGAAGAAGATAAAATTGGTGGTCGTGAAGAAAGTGGTGATAATTATGATTGCGAAAAAGATGCTGCTAGCTTAAATAAAACTGATGTTAATTATATTGGCGAAGTAAATAGTATAAAAAACGACATTGAAGAGCCCAGTAAACATAATCGTTATATAGAAAACGACGGTGAAGACCATTCGAACAAATATGAAGAAGAAGAACATCTACGTGAACACGAGTCATATGATCATCACTGCCAAGCGCAACTTGTAAATCATGACCAAAAAGACGCGGTCGTTCAAAAGATTCCAGTTGTAAAAAATTATAAATTATTGAAGGATCCTTTCATAAATAAAGGTTCTCCAAAAGTGTACAGATACGATGGTATTGTACTTAATGATCCTTCTATTCCGCCTGTTGAAGTTCGTGATCCCCGACCATTATATTCAAGATTGCTGCGGAATATGTCGAATAAACCAGAAATCATGGATCTTCCCGTTCCTAACTTTAAAGTACGTGATAACGTGATGTTTCGATAATTTAAATATATTTAAATTTTTCTTCATTTGTTTCCCCCCATTAAAGTTTTAATTATGATAGCAGTCTAAACAGATATATATGATACAAATTCGGAAAATATCTTCGTGTTAAAAGTACAAACAATGCATATATTGAAATTTCAATTTTAATTTGGATTAGACCGCTATTTTTATGATTTAAGCTTTGAAAGAAATTTTTAATTACATTTCTTAATAATTTTATATTCGTATTTTAAAAAATTTGATGGTTAATTTTGCTCAGTTTACTGTAGTGCTTGATTTTATCGCACAAATGCGTTTACATTTATGTACATCATTTCTCGTATACCTATTATTATATAAATAAACGTATTTTCTAGTATTCAATATTTAAGTGTTATAAATTTAAATAAATGTATCATATTTTATTACTCGATATCTGATAATTAAAATCATTTATGAAAAGTACGTTTTCTTCATTGCAGTTAATTATTTTTCCTAATTCTTTAAATGCTCTTCATTTACTATATATATATATAAATAGTGAAGTTGTGTTTTATCTATCATATACTCCTTGCACATTAAATCATACATAATTTAGTTTTAGGTGTAAAAATAAAATCGATTTTATTTAACTTTCTGAATTAGGATACATTTAAAATCCTGTAAAAATTAACGGAATTTCATTTTACACTACGGAGTACTTACGGCGGAATGTTTTTGTAATTTTGTATATATAATCTGCAAAAAATAATAATGCAGTGTAGATTAAATGTTTATAGTGTGTTTTTATACATAAAATATAATTTTTTTAAAGCCGTTAAAATATAATAATGGCGGTTATATACTTAACCGAAGTGTTTATATAAAAGGAAATATATATTCATAGTCATCTGGTGTCTTTAATTAAGTATCACTAAAAATTAGATGTTAATACATAACTTTTTGGAATACATTTGTGAGGTATAACCATACAGTTTATATGTCATGTTTGTACATTTTCTACTTTTAGATTGATGAACATTATGTTGGTTTACCACCGCCTTTAGAAGTTACCATTTGTAATTTGAATGATAATATCGACAAACATTTTTTTTCAGAAATGGTAAGTGTTTTTAAAATAAAAGACAAAGTAACACGTTGAAGATTTCTTGCCCATGAGAAAAAGAAAATAATATATTCAGTTGTTTTTTTAAAAAAAAAAACTACAACCTGAAGTCACGGTTATATTATTTTAAACGATTTCTATTGCTAATAATGTTTTTTTTTCTTTTCTGTTATCTTTTCAATTGAGGAAATTATAGGGTGATTAATAGTCCTCGTTAGTATGGAAATGATTTAACTAACGAAGGGTATAAAAATTTTAAAATCCCGTTTTTTATGTTATTTCTTTACTTGATACTCGAAATTTGATAGGTCCGTTGTTTAAATTAAGATATAAAAATTACATAGCATTTTTATTTTATCCAAAGTATAATTTCTGAATATACAATTTTTTAAAAATCTTAGTTAATGTATCAAAAAAGGTGGTCCACTTATCACGAATGACCAAAAAGTGAAATGATAAAAATATAAAATATTTTATCGACTCGGTACATAATTAATTGTTTGTTATAAAACGTACATTGTTTATTTGTTATTTATAATTAAAAAATAAATAAAATAGAATTTTGTATTATAGTGTGTTAAATTCATATTTTTAAATATTTGGCTACTGACAAATTAAAATGGCAATATATGTTATTTAATTTTTAGAACATTTGATTTCTGTTATATGCGTATTTATTCAAAAACTTTAAAACTTGTACATTTGTCATTGCTCATTACCTTCGGACACTCACAAAAATACTTAGTTTCAGTCATGCGAGTGTGATTAAAAAAACAATAATCACTGGTTATTATCCAAGTGCTTTGGATTAATTTTTCTCCTATGGTTTCTAAATATTAAATCACGTTTTTATTAGTGTACATATAATGTGTGTGTTTGGATATTAGTTAATTGCTTCAGTTTAATTTTCCTTTTATGGTTTATAACTGTTTATATATATATATATATATATATATATATATATATATATATATATATATATAGTGTGTGCGTGTGTATGTATGTATGTGCTAGTTACTATTGTTAATTTTTCTTCTATATGGTTGGGAATATTGAACACGTTTCTACTTGCAAATAACTATATGTATACGCGTGTATCTATGAATATCGTTGATTTGGGTTAGTGGTTTTTTTTTTATTATTATTTCCACTAAACCTGTGAAATTATATCTATAATATGTACCGAAGGATGTAATTAATCCCCAAAAATTAAAATAATCCTTAGTAGAGATTGTAACGTGTAGTCTTAATTATTTTTCATAAAAGACAGAAGATTAAAAGATTATATAGCGGAAAAGAATTAAAATGCGGTTGTATAAACTCAGTTTGTAAAGACGAAATAAGGAAAAGTATTTTTTAAAAATATATATATAATTATGTAAACAAATTGATAAAATACACTTGAGATTCATAAAAATGTTAATATGAGCGTCTACGATAGATTTCAATATTTGAAAGGATGAATTCAATATGATAAACTGAAAAATTTGCGCAAGAATTAAGGTCAGTTATGTTTAATTTCGCAGGTTTTAAAATTCGGTACAACAGACGAATTATACATATATTATCATCCGACAACGAATAAACACCTAGGTTTGGGAAAAGTCATATTTACAGAAATCAAGGCGGCCAAAGATTGTGTTCAACGGCTTAATAAATGTTCAGTTATGGGACAAACTCTTCGCGTATTTTTTGATCCATTTGGTAAGATACAATTATTTCATATTAAACAATTGATATTATATTTATATATATATATCTGTGTGCGTATGAGTGCTGTATCTATGTCACTTGAATTTAATCAAAAATCTGAGACATAATTCTGTTTTCATTAGATTTGTTTTTGTTATCGTACTAAGTAAAATACGCCTACGTATATTAGAACAACGCAAATTTTGGGAGACGTCGATCAAAACTTTCTGTAAATTCGATTTACTAGTCTAGTAAAACTAAGTAATAAGTACATGTCACAAACACTATAAAAACAAATATTTTGTTAATCGTATGACGAGAATTGATTGAAAATATTGTGTTTTTATATATTATATTAATATTCTTGTTTTTCAGTTAGGAAAATTACTAACCTACTTATATAACATTTTACTTATTATTAAATAGAATCTAATTATTGTGTATTTAAAAAGTTGCAATCTATGAAGTTTTACAAGTACATAACGAAAATATCACATTTTATTTAATTATGAGTTAGAATATTATTTTTTGAAAATAGTGTAGTAACAAAATAAATAACCAAACACATATGATACTTCTTTTAAGCAATGAGAGGCATTTAATGTATGTGTATACTTTTTCGAGTATGTCCTATACCCATGTTGCATCATAGTCATTTGATTTTATAATTTCATAATCTCCTTATGTTAAAATTCTCTATGTTGAGCACCGCTGTGTTATAGTTGGCATATAATAAAATCTCGTGCTCAGGATGTAATTGCAGCGAGATATTGGGGTTAGATAGTGGCATATCGAATTACATAAGCTTATCATGTTTAAAATCGAAATCTATGACCAGCGTGTTATACGACAAACGTATTGTCATTCAATTAAAGTCAAAAATGTACTGAATGAATGAAAAATGTTTATTATATTTTTACACATAAACTGAAAACAATTTTCTTTCATAACTTAAAGATAAATCTTAACAACTCCAAATATGTATAATTACAAAACTTATAATATACTTTTGAAATTATTTTTAAAAAAATAATGCAGGAAAATATGAAAAACCTACAGAAAAAACAGTCACGCTGAGGAAACACAAATTAATAAACAAATAAATTAATAAAACAAAAAACAATGTGTTTAGAAATAATTTAACTTTAAAAAAGATTTATACTTAACAATAGGTTAATAATTACAAGAATCTGTGTTTTAGTCTACGATGCTTATACTTAGTATAACGTATGCGTAAGGTGTTCCATATTGTAATTCCCTATTACTCGAATTAATTAATTTTGATGAATTTTACAGTTTTCATAAACATTTTTTGATATTTTATTAATAAGTGAATATATGTAACATTCTGCTTAACATTGTTTGTTATTCCCCTAGCAATCATCACATACATTCTATTTCCTGCATTACTATTTCCATTATTATTATTACTTATGCTACTTCGTTTATTATGCTTATTTACGCTATTAACATTATTATTACTATTATTATTATTATTATTATTGGTATCTTGAGCCTATACAAGTACTTCAAAATTCTGTGGTTCGTGCTATTGTTGCAGATAGTGAGAACAAGAAAAATACGTTTTTAAATTTGAGCCAACTATATGAAGTAGCTATTTTGGATTTTGTTTTAAAACGTAATCAGTATTTTAATATATTTACACTTGGTGGTATTACAAGAAGTGCCGGGTTAGATAAAGCGCGTCTTCCTCGTTTTAACAAGTCCCATACGCGAGCGCAGTGTATGTACGCTGGAGCCGTTGCTTACAATTCTCTCCCAGAAAGTGTGAAATTATTGCTTAAGAATTATAAAAGGCGACGAAAGCGTTTGGTTCTTTATGTATGTAATAAGTAGTATAATAAAGAACAGTGAAAAATATTGATGTTTTGGCTTTAAATGAGGACATTTTGTGTAACTTTTCAGATGGGTGCTCTTGCAGGTTTTGATTCTGGTACTGGAAGGAATAGTATAATTGTATGATCATATGTATATAACTGTATATATGTATATATATGTATGTATGTGTATATGTGTGTGTATATTTCTTCTTTATAATTTGGTTCACCGAAATTTATTTTATTTTCCTTAGTTCAGTCATTCTATTATAATTTGGTTTTCTTATGTAAATACTCGGTGTATTTGGTATTAATTTTCATGTGTAACTGATTAATAAAGGAGACTGTGCGTATTTTTTATTTTTTATTTTTTATTTTTTATTTTATGTTTCTATGTCTGTTAGTATACATCAGTACTTAGTTAAAATGTAATGATAGTGGATTTTATATAAGATAATGAACTTATAATTGTTTAAAATGTGTGAGCAGATATAGACTGTTTATGGCTGGCAGCGTAGAATGGTATTTAACGATTAAGCTATTTTAATATATTCAAATTCTAAGTGTAACTCAGTGTTAGCGCATTCGTGCGTATAACTGAGACTATAAATATGATTAATATAATACTTTATTCCATTTAATTTACTATTACTAATTTGTTCATACATGATTTTGGAAATTTTGTAAAATATATTGATTGATTGATTGATTGATATTAGTTATTAGTTATTAATATTGATTTGAAGGTGGAATTCCTCCCTACTGAACTTCACTTTCTTTCGCACTTCGCACTCGTTAGAATTTGAAATATGTGCTTCCCCGCAGTTTGCACATTTAATCGCAGCTGTGATTGGTTACTTGGATGTGCTTGCTCACATTTCGTACACTTGGAAAGCAAGTTACAGTTACCTAATACATATCCATATAACCTGACAGTTGAAACACTGAATAATTCCGTTTTTGGGCCTATATCTTTCCCAGGACACAATGCCGTAAAATACTGTCTTCATTTGGAAGACAGTTCTGACATTTGCACCGTGTGGAAAAGTTATTAGGCAAATTGGCTGTCCATTTGACGAATTATTCCCTTGTTTAAATTGTAGTACTGTCTTTACGGCAGTAACAGCATTTATTGACTTCTTTATATATTCCACAGCAGTTCCATGAGATAAACCATTAATGACATCTTTAAAGGTTTCCTATTTGACGGGAAATGCGTGTAGAATTGTTCATTATGAACTTTCAAATAATTAATAATGCATCGTAATCGTCTGTTGTATTCGTGTAAAATAGTTTCCTATTTCCCCGAATGCGTATTTTAAATTCAGATTTTAAAACTGATTTTAATTTAACAATTCATTTCTATTATTCATTAGAACAATTGGTGGAATCCTTACCTTATCGTAAGTTTTGGAAATATAGCGTCGTAGATAGCAGACTCGTTCACTTGTAACTTATCGAAACGATTATCTGTGTTAATGGAAAACCCGTCGGTCTATTCTTTACGTTTCCGCGACCCGATCTTTCCTTTTCTTAATTTCGGTTCTTCAAACGCTTCAACTATTTCTGTATCATCATAATCATCATCATCAATAGCACACATGTCGTTAGTATGGAGGTAAGTGCTGACCAGTCAGAATGCATGAAGAACAGACTCTAATATTATGAAGTCATTAAATTCTATTACATAAATAGACTAATATAAACTAATTTTCGTAGTCACGGTCAATGGACCACTGACTTCAACCCATAAGCTGGCTAACAGGATGATCTTGTTAGTAAACTACACTTTACTAAATTTGATACTTATTTAACTTCAATGAGTTAAGATCGTATCTTTATTTTTTTTTTTTTTAAAAAAGTGATGAAAATGCGCATATTACGTTGGTCAATGCACATTCGTTTTTTTCGAACGGTTCAAAAATAAATGTATTCACGCATCAAAAATTCGCACTTATCATCCTAAGAAAACTCTACAAGAGCCAATTATGTGTCACGATTTATGAAAACTGACACTAACTTATTCTTACTAGACGGGGGGGGCACATTTCAAGTTACAGATAAAATACCAGTTTAAAAACCATCAAGAAGAAAATGGCTCGATATAGTCACAGTAGACCTCAAAGACGTTGGTGTCGATTCAGGTCTAGCGACATATTTGCCCTAACACGACATTTCTGTTGAATGAAGAAGATATATTCTTTAAAACTTCCAAACATACTTCCAGGCCTCACAGGCGAGTTAATAATTGCAATATTTGCTACGAGTCCCGAAGCTACCTGAGTATAAACAACGCATTAAAATTATTTTCGTCTGAATCCCGAACGAAAGAGGGAACATGACAACGCACATCATGCTGCTCGAAAACCTACTCAGTCCTACTCACCAACATTGCTAGGACAGAATCTAGTAAGGTATTACAATCATCAGATAATGACTTCGTGGAAGATCGAATAAGCCAATTTAAACATATTAAGATGAATCTGGCATTTTGGTATTTAAGTATTGGTGATGTGTGCTCGCCGAGTTGGAAGCAATAGTGAGCATACATGTATTGAACACTCGTGTCTACTGAATCATCTATACGCGAGATTTGTCGGTTGCCGCTAACGGTCCATCAAATTGTTCTAACTTGACAGGGTTGTTATCAACGTTGCAATATTCATTGAACACATCTATTGCAAATGTATGTCGTTATAAAATCCTTACTGACTTTATAGTTAAGTGTGACCAATGCCATTATATTTAAGTGATTGTACACGTTTAGTAATAGCCACTAAGCATTGATTACCTGTAAAAAAAAAAATGTTAATGTTTTTTAGTACAAAATACGAAGAAGTATCACACATTTCAGAAATATATTCAGCGTATAATCAAATCGATACTTTTAAATGTGTGATTTTAAACGTGTTTATATATTTTTGTTTTAAAATTACGTAACTTTAATATAGTGAAGGTAGATATTGTATTTAGAAGTGTGTAAATTGTTTGTCAGTTTTATGTTTTAACTTCATTCACTTTGAATTTGTAGCATTAATTTCTTGTTTTTCACCCAAATTGTTTATCAGGCGAAAAATGCTGGAATATGTTGTTGAGTATAACTAACATGAATCGAGAAGAAATTCCTGATCAGATTAAATACACATTTATCTGGCAGCGTTTAAATATGGTTAAACACAACGAAGAATATACGGTGAAAAATCAGCCTCCGTCGAATGATAGCGATGAAATGGATTCCAGAGATAAAAGTCAACGGAGATGCTCCGCAACTCCTTCATCCGTAGTCAGCGATATTAGTCTTAAGACGAATAGAAGTGAAACCGTTAATTCGGATGTAAGTGGTAGCAGTTCTACCAGTAGCGGTTATTACAGTTGCAGTACTAATTGTTCCACTCTGCCCACGGACCAAGCGAAACAAACTACTTCTAGCATTGATGCCAACAAAGATGATCCGATTAACACTAATATTAAAAATCACAATAATAGTAGCAATAATCATACTGAGAATAATATCGATTGCGTAAATAACGTTCAAACAACGCATGACCATATTAAAGAAAACGATGCAACAAAATACGATGATAAAGAACAACAGCCAATTATTGTTAAAAATGGTTTTTGCATAGAAAATCGTAAATTGGACGTAATTGTAAATTCTGAACATGATTCTACTCACGAATTAGATTTGGATACGAGAATCGCATTACTTTTAAAAGAAAATCGTACGGAAT